>JAJLRJ010000010.1:17613192-17830692 GCA_024195265.1 Dendrophyllia cribrosa
CCTGTAACATTGTATATCTCAGTATTTTTATTTATTTATTTATATTAGATTTTTTTATTATTTTTGGGTAAGAAAAATCAGGGGTCCATGGACCATGGTCCTGATTTGTCCTCTCCCAAATACTACTGATGTACATTGTAGGTGATGTAGACCCTGGTACAGTGTTATGTGGATCGACTCTCTTTCATGTATTCATTCATGGATGCTGACATCCCATCTCATTGATATCCTCTGTAAATTACATTCTGATTGGAACACATGCATGAAATGTTTGTGTCACATCAATCTACAAACTGTATGTAAATCACATTCTGATTGGAACACATGCATGGAATGTTTTGTGTCACATCAATCTAAAGCTGTATATAAATCGCATTCTGATTGGAACACATGCATGAAATGTTTGTCACATCAATCTACAGCTGTATATAAATCACGTTCTGATTGGAACGCATGCACAAAATGTTTTTGTCACATAAATCTACAGCTGTATATAAATTGCATTCTGATTGGAACACATGCACGAAATGTTTGTGTCACATCAATCTACAGCTGTATTTTTTTTTTTTTTTTTTTTTGAGATTAACATACTTTATTCAACATTCAAACAGTTCAGCACATCAATCACAAATACAGAATCATTTCATTACATTTAAGCTTCCTTTAAACAAGGATCAAATAGTGAAGGCATACAAAAAGAAAAATAGGAAGCTAATTTAAAGTAAAAGATAACTCGGTACATTGAAAGCTTAGATAAATTTACATTGTAAGGAAAAATATATACTAAGTGCTAACTAGACATATATAAATAAAATAAATAAAATAAAATAAAGGGTTTTATATTTGTCTGAAGAGCTAGGGGTCAATTTCTATTTTCCATTGCATTTGAATTTTTTTCTGTAATTCTATGATGTTAGGGATAATAGAAGCTGTCTTACAAGAGTATATGTACTGCTTTGAACATAACAGAAGAAGGTCAAGTCTGCGTTTTTGAATTTCAGTCAAGCAGGCTTTCGGGTTTGTGAGGTGAAATAGAATCTGTTCAACTGTTGGATTGACATTTGAGTTGGTTATATCGTTAAACCATTTCAAAGCGCTATCATAAAGCGACAATGTTGCGGAGCATTCCTTGAAGGTGTGTATAAGTGAATCATTGTTTGTGCACAAGGCGCACTTATCATCTGTGGTTATTTTAAATTTCTTAAGTTCCTTTTTTGTAACAATTATCCTGTGCAAAAATTTAAACGAGAATTGTCTGAGTTTATTGTCCTTAGTTATTTCATATATTTTTGTAAAATTTTTCCTCCAATGAGCGAAGGAATTTGGGAATTGTTGTTTCCAAGTTTTGACACCTGTAGGTTCTATCACACATGAGTCTATAAAAAGATTGTAATAGTCTTTACACCGCATTTTTGGTAGCATTACACTGAGATCTTGAGAGAGGGAAATTGTTGTCGGATTTTCAAAGAGATCCTCCCGTGAAATTTTGGTTTGAAAGGCATTTCGTTTCAATTCGCTTGAAATAGCCGCGATAACTTGGAAGTAGTGAAGATAATTAACTTTTAGGCTATACTTCTTCTGAAACTCTTGTAAGGTAAAAAATTTACTGTCTTGATTCAGCAGGTCTTGTACAAAATAAATTCCCTTTTCAAACCATGCATTCCAAAACAAAGTTTTTCCCTCCACAGTTATTTCTTTGTTGTTCCATAGAATAAATTTTCTTTCTTGGCTACCACCATATATTCTGATTAATTCCTGAAAATATTGTAATAGCTCTCTATAAAACACGGGAAGGGCTGGATCTAGGCAATTGATATCGTAGTTGCACTTTAACAAAAAGGCCAAACCACCGAGTTTATCCAGATAATGTTTTGGGATTTTATTCCAGTTTGCACTGTAGGTTATCTCATCAAGTAATCTTCCAATCCAGCATAAGCGTAGAGATTTGACCATTGCTCTGAAGTTGATAAAATTTAGGCCTCCAGCTGATAGTGGCTGATATATAACCTTTCTTTTAATTTTATCTTTTTTATTTCTCCATAGGAAAGCAAACAGTTCAGATTGCGTCTTTTGAATTACGTTTTCTGGGACATTAAGCATTGAGGCTACATATATTAGTTGAGATACACCTGTTGCTTTTGCTAAAAGGGTTCGACCATATAAAGAAAGATCGCGGGATTGCCAAATATTCAATTTTGTCTTCATTTTCTGAATTTTCCTATAGAAGTTGGCCTCATTGTTTTTGTCTTTATCATACGATAAGAAAGTTCCAAGTGTTTTAATAGGGTCTTTTACACACTGAAAGTTCAGTATTTTGCTTTTGTTGTCTTTAAAAGAGCCAATCCACATCGCTTTTGTTTTCTTCTGATTCAGTTTAAGTCCGGAAATTTCACTAAAGGTGTTGATTTGCAGAAGGGAAGTCTTAAGGGAGTCAATATTTCCTGAAATAAGAGTTGTATCATCTGCAAATTGTGCTAGCTTAACCTCTTGGGAATTTGGTAGCGTAATGCCTTTACAATTTGGGTCTTGGCGCAATTTTGTTGCTAAAATTTCCACTACGAGTATAAACAAGAAAGGACTAAGCGGGCAGCCCTGTCGCACTCCTCTTGATATTTTAAAATAGTTCGTCATAAATCCAGCGTTCATAACCCCGCTTTCAATGTCGTTGTAAAGAATTGAGATCCACTTCCTGATTATTGGACCGAAATTAAAGGTTTTTAAAGCTTTATGAATGAAGCCCCATTCTAATGTGTCGAAAGCTTTCTCGAAGTCTATAAATAGAAGAATGCCAGCAATGTTGTTACTTTCCGTATATTCCATTAAATCGCTTAACAGTCGTACATTCTGACCTATGTATCTACCTTTTATAAAACCAGTCTGATCAGGGTGTATTAAATTTGGCAGGAAGGGTTCCATACGCATTGCAATAATTCTTGAGAGAATTTTATAGTCAACATTTAAGAGGGTTATGGGTCGCCAGTTAGTTATGTCATCTAAATTCTCGTTACCTTTGGGTATCAGGGAAATAATCCCTCTCCATTGTGATATCGAAAGTTTGTTTTCTTGAAAGGCTTCATTGTAAGAGTCCAGCAGATGGTTTCCGATTAAGTCTATGAATGTTTCATAAAATTCGACAGAAAAACCATCATCACCAGGGGACTTGTTCTTCTGAAAACGCTTTAGTACATTCTTAATTTCTTCAATTGAGATGTCATGTTCCAAGGAACTTTGCTTTTTCGACCCATTGAGCTTTGGATCTAAATATTGCTTCCTTTCCCTTTTGGATATGCAACTCATTTAATTCTTTTTTAGCTCTTTCATATTTGTTTAAAACTATGTCATCAAGACACTGATCAGCACATATTTTCCGGTCGAGTATATCAATTTCATTTTGCAAATCGACCTCCCTTTGTCTAGATTCTGATCTTTTCTTCTTAGCGAAAGCGATGGTTTTGGCTCGCATTTCCATTTTAATCATTTCCCAAAGAAGCTGTTTACTTTCTAGGTCTTTATACTTATCTAGAACTTCTGGAACGGATTGTGTAATGAGTTGTATATAATCGTTATCTTCTAGAAGTTGATTATTGAATTTCCATGATCCTGGACCCCTCCTAAATTCACCAGTTTCAAGAGATAAAAAAATTGCCTTGTGATCAGGTGCAATAGACGTGCGAATTTCAGCTCTTTTTACTTTTGTAGTTATCTTACTCGAGATAAGAAAGTAATCAATTCTTGACTTAAGCTTTAAACTTTTAGATTCGTAAGTAAAAGCTTTCAAGTTAGGGTGAAGTTTACGGTAAATATCAACAAGACCAATTTCATCCATGAGGTCGATGACCAAGTTTCTATACTCTGTTCCCTTCCATGGGAGGCCGCCTCGCTTGTCCTTTGGTGTTAAGGTGCAGTTCCAATCTCCAGAAATAATTAATTTTGTAGTGTCTGTTTTAGAGATTAAGCTGGCACTAAGATTTTTTACAAACGCAATTTGCTCGATATTGTTGTTAGGCGCATAAATGTTCGCGATAAATAGTTCTTCATCTCCAGTTGATATTTTAGCGATGAGATATCTTCCGTTTGGATCGGCGTAAATAAGATTAAGAGCATAAGAAGTGTTAGCTTTCAGAAGAATACACACACCTTTGGAATGAACCGAACCATGAGAGAAAAAAGCTTGACCTCCCCATTCCGCAGACCATACCTTCTCGTCGCTTTCTTGCGAAAATGTTTCTTGAAGACAAAATAAGTTTGCTTTTTGACTCTTTAGGTATGAAAAAATTGCTCTTCTTTTAACTTGATTACGTAACCCTCTAACATTTAAAGAAACTATATTTAAGCTAGACATTATAACAATAAGTAAAGTAGTGAGTGGTAAAATGCAAAAAGAAGAAAAAGACTAGCACACAAAGGCGAATAACGGAATAACGGAAGTGTTGATTGCGGAAGACGCGGTGGTGCACAAAGGTGCAATCTACAGCTGTATATAAATCGCATTCTGATTGGAACACATACATGGAATGTTTTGTGTCACATCAATCTAAAGCTGTATATAAATCACATTCTGATTGGAACACATGCACAAAATGTTTTTGTCACATCAATCTACAGCTGTATATAAATCGCATTCTGATTGAAACACATGCACGAAATGTTTGTGTCACATCAATCTACAGCTGTATATAAATCGCATTCTGATTGGAACACATGTACAAATTGTTTTTGTCACATCAATCTACAGCTGTATATAAATCACATTCTGATTGGAACACATGCACAAAAATGTTTTTGTCACATCAATCTACAGCTGTATATAAATCGCATTCTGATTGGAACACATGCACAAAATGTTTGTGTCACATCAATCTACAGCTGTATATAAATTGCATTCTGATTGGAACACACTGAAGGAATGTTTTGATACAATTTTGTGAAGATACATTTTTTGTTCTGTATTATTTATTAGTTTATCATAACACCTGGTCCAATAGATGAATTGCCTGTAAAAGTGCCACCTCTGGTGACAGCAATAAGGAGTACACGATATGTACATGTGAAGGAATTCTATGTATGGGATGTACCCATGAAACATGAGGACATTGCCACATTGGTTGGTATTAATAATATTATTATCTTGATAATTTACATTATAGGGTCAACAGTGTTACTATTTTATGTAGTACTGTCAAATTATACCATAATGAAGCCATCCCCTGCCAATTTATTTATATAATAAACATATACAATGTATGTTGTGGTTCAAATTTTTTCTTTAGTTTGATTTGTCTCAGGTTAAAAATTGAACTGGTTGAGTTTAGGTTGTTGTGCAAAAGTCTTCTGTTATGCACTAGGTTTTTTCAGACTTTTACCACAGTTTGAAAGTCACTGCATGCCTTTTCAGTTATGCAATTAGGAGTCACTGACTTTATTTAAACTGATAAGACCAATCAGCAAACCTAAAGAACAACTGGTATTAACTGGTGAACAGTATATAAATCAGGTAATACTATATAAATAACCAGATTTCAAAGTTTGGCATTTAAGGTACCTGCCCAGGGTATAAATGTATTTGCCCTCTCTGAATATCTCCCAAAAATGTCTCAGTAAGCATCCTGATGTCCAATTTCAAAATCCAAAATTTCGGGTCAATATCTTAAATCGTTCAGAAGATATGGACATTCAAAATTTGGCCTTTTGACCACTTTTGAGTACTCTGATTGGTTGAATTAGGTCACATGACCCTTTGGCGGGACATTCAAAATATAGTTTTTTCAAGTGTTTCTGTAGCAGAACTGAGTTGTGCTAGCAAATTCAAATTAAAAGAAACTGATTTTGAGGATTGAAAACATTCTTTTAATATAATTTTGGAATGTCAAGTCAACAGTTGAGAGAGTTTGACATCTGTCAATCATAGGGAATTACCAAATAAGGAAATTACAAAAATGTGTTTTTCTCATTCGGATTTTAATATTTTTCGATTCTGTTTTCAGCAATGCGTTTCAACAGCCAATTGGCACAATCGTGTGTTTGGGAACTTAGTTGCATTATTGTAAGCAAAGTTATTGGAAAATTTGGTTAAAAAAAAATCAACATTTTTCTCAGTAAATTTTGCTTAATTGACTCCTTTTAATTATATCATAGTTTTCATTCACTTCTTAGTTGGACCATAAATCAAGGGGGGGGGGGGGACTTCTTGGTCTGTAACTTACAGTACGAACCTCAAACTTGGCTGATAAGAGGTATTCAACTGTTAATTTGAAAGGCACAAGTGAGCAGAGGTATTTTTTCTATTAAACATGACAATTTATTTCCCCTTCTTATTGTAGGCATTACTTCTAGAGCAGTCTATTTATCCCATTCAGTATCTTGAACTGATGGAGTGTAGCATTAACAGCTATGGGGTGGATAGACTGGCAAGGTACTGTATATCCTGTTTTATTGTAAGTTGTTAAATGCACTGGCCTTCTTTTTGTCAAATGAAGTGATGTCCTAGGTACATTCGATTTAAATATACTATTAAGTCAACTGTATCTCTTGTATAAATTATATCAAGACTACAGTTGTAACCACATTTCATGACATACAGAAGTCACGACATACAAGTCACCAATAACCAGTTGAAACAGTCTCCAACAAGAATTTCCTGCTTCTAACTTTGTCTGAAAAAGAAGACCAATGCAATGTTGTCCATAAAATTCCCTGCACCACATGTTCGTGGAGTTAAATAAATTGGCAAAACCGGAAGGTCATTTAGCAGTACCAAAAAGAAGGAACACACAAGAAATGTCAAAGTGCACACTAAAGGTCAAAGAACCACAACATTGACTTTGAGAATGCATCAATAATTTTATTGACAAAGGCAATTATCACCTTGAGTCTTGAGTCTTAGGACCCTTGAGTCCTGGCACACTGCAAAAACTATTGACGCTGACAATAACTTGATGCCCGCTTCCCAATTAGTATCACTTTCTTTTAAATAAACAATGACATTCACACGTTTTTGTTTTCCATTCTTTCGCTTTTGTTATTTTTTAACTTTTTAAATTTTGTTAACTACGCACATTCACTTTCTACACATTTTCTATTCGATGAAGTAAACAGGACGGTTGTTGAAAGCTCATAGTTCTATAATTTTTAAGTTTTTTTTTCATTTTTTAATTAACATTACTATAAACAAATGAATATTAATAGTAATTTATTTTAACCCTAGTTTTGTCTATTTTGCTGACGTGTAGCAGTTTAATGTTTGAAGCTTATAATACTGTTTACTTTTATCTACATGTTATTTGGGGCATCTTTTAATTCACCACAGTGTAATATTGCTTTTCACTTGCACTAGTTTGTGCTGCAAATAAGCTTTCCATATCACTGACACCACACAAATTCAATCTAATCTCTCCCCAATGTTGATAACCATGAATAACATTCAATCCCAACATCTGTTTTAAGTGACTTTGAGGAGGTTGAAAGCTATCTACATGGGTTATTTATAAGCAAATTCTGACTACATAAGCCAAGTATTATCGACCTCAACGACAACTACATATAAATAAAACTAAATAAATTAATATAACATTGTGTCTGAGAGAGATCACTGTGAAATTCTACATTGTTGCAAATGATCTCTATAAATTGTCACCCTGTTGTTTTGCAGGTCAATTTGTATGAGCAATCTGACAGCACTGTTGCTTGATTATAACAAGTAAGACATTCATTATTTAGTTAGTAAGAATAAAGTCAACCCTCCAACATGTTTGTAAGGCACTTAGAAGTTAGAATCCTTAAGGATGGTCTGTCAACTTTCAGGGTGGGCATACAAAGCAAACAAGATTGGATCTCCGGGTCACTTTCAAATCCTTTTGATACCCATTTTCCAGGGGTTTCAAATCCTTTGCAATTAACCACCTGAAATTTCATCAACAGTTTAAACAGTTTAAAACATTATTTTTGAAGTGCCACCTGATCTTTTGTAACAATTGTACCTTATGTGTTTTACATGTACCGGTATATGTATTAAATTTGTGAACGTCATGATTGTGCAGGGTGTCATAACATAACCACACAGCACCTGTACATACTGAAAGAGCACCCTTGTTTGTCTTGGGCAAATGACACATTGCTTCTTCAAGGGTGACACTTGCATATCCTTGATCTGCAAAACAAAGTCCTAGCTTTTACTATTCATTCCCTGCTTACTCTCTCATCTTTGTCCAGATCAGATTCCAAAAGAGGAGTCTATGGTATATAAACAATGAGTCCAAACCATACTAGACACTTGATAAGAGGTTGATAAGCAGAGGTTGATAAGCAGAGGTTGATAAGCAGAGGTTGTCTTGTTTGCTGAATATACAATGTTATTTTCACTCGACACATGATCTTGTCAACTGACACCCATAATTCTCCACATGATCTATTATAGAAAGCAGATATTTGTTTTCCTCTAGTATGGTTGCATTCAGGCCTCAGTTTTAATTGTAAATGACTTATTAATAAACAGTTGTTTCGTTATTGGCTGTAATCTGATGGATGCATCAGCAGCTCTCCTGTACAATGGTTCATTTTAGGAGTGATTTCCCCAATGGAAACACTGACAAGTTTATGCTTAATTAGGATATGGGATAAAAATGTTTGCATAAAGCACAGAGTGGTAGTGACATTGTGGAGATAGCCGATGTCACTAAAGGGGGAGGAGGGTGATGAGGTTGACAAAAAAATCTGATGCTTAACCCATTGACACCTGAACCGCCCGAAACCGCCCGTACAAGACTCCACTGCTTTAAAAAATTGCAGCTTTCTCAATCGTGCGAACATTGCCTTAACTAGCAGTTGTGAGTATTGACTAGAAAGTTTCTCAAATTGAGATATCCGATAAACACAAAAAAGTCAGCGATTTTTGCAGAATATCAGCGTTTGAATTTGGACAATAACAAAAATGACCGTTTTTAACGTCATAGAAAAACAACAAAAATCACATTTTTGCCTTTAGTTTTTTTTTTATTCAAATCATCGTGGCAAACCCAAAAGTCAACATTCACAGCAAAATTCAGTCCTAGTCCAGTCTGGTCCTAGTCCAGTCTGGTCCTAGTCCAGTCTGTTCCTAGTCCTAGCTTAGCAGTGAATTTTTTTGCTCTTATTCGTTGCTCGGGCCGAGCTACAGCCTCTCATTCTAGTGCATACTGACCTTGCCTCGATTTTCAACGTCACCGCCGCACTGCATGCTGGGAAATAGCCACAATTTTTGATAGCGTTCATTCCTTTCCCCACACATTTCATATTTATACTAAGTACACAGCCACTCCGACCTACCACCGAAATTTCGCTTGTTGTGTTCTTCAGTGGTCGCAACTTCAAAAATATGCCGTGGTACATGTAGGTCGAGAAATCCATCCAGAGTCGAGTCCCAAGGCTACTTCGTTTCGTGGCGGCCATTTTTCCAGTTCAACGAGCAACGAGCCAAATTCGTAAACGAAGTACAACACCTAACTCGCTTCATTGAGAAGGTGGACTCTGAACTACCTTCAAGCTTAAATAATGCTCATCAGGCAGCTACTTAAGATGAAAAATGGCTGTGAACTTACCAAAAATCGCAGATACACCATATTTGAGCCTTTATTGCAATTCAACGAAGCAAAATGACAACGTCACAATGACGTTTCCAGTAAACTCGAGCCTTCAGTGTTTTAGAACAGCAGCACTTTCTCATGGTAACCCCAAATCTGGTAATACGTTCGTGTTCCAGTACACCAAATTGAAAATCAATAATAATGTTGTCCCCTAAACCACCACCAATCCTAACCACCCGTCATGGAACATCACTACACATCATCGCACGTTGCTAGACCTAATCAACTTCCCTAGAAATCATCTAATGGAACTAGACATCATCCAACATCACTAGTCATCATACAGGATACTGGAACACGAACTTATTCCCCGAAATCCTATGGCTCGTTTTTATGCAGAAAATCACTCAAAAACGTAAAAATTCTCAGGAGTCAATGAGTTAAAGGAGCCAGTGCCAAAATTGTGTGGTTTCATGGAATATCCATACTACCCCCATAGCAGGTCATTGGAAATTCCAAAGCTAGGGAGGAGGAAGGTCTCTAAAACCAAAGTGCTTCTGTGGGGTAGGTATCAATGGATATTTTCTGGAACAACACATTAAAGACTAAATTGATCACCTGACACAACTATGCTTAAAATAAGATGGAAATATGCGGTGGAGAATCAGTGTCATAAGGCAGTATGAAGCACATTCAGTCAACACAAATAACTCAAAGAAAAATACTGAAAACAAAATTCTAAGATGTTGCTTAATTATTGTTTTCAAGCATTAAAGTTGAATGTTTTTATCATTTAAAACATTCAAACCAGTAAATTGTTATGTTTTTTATTTTATTTTTTTAGATTTTATACACTTAGTTATATCTTTCAGGTTTGGTGATGCTGGTTGTGACGGTCTTTGTAGAGGCTTGTACAGCAACCGAACTCTCTTGCGTCTCAGCCTTAGTTATTGTGACCTTGGTCCCTCTAGTGGAGAGGTTCTGGGCAAAACAGTTTCTAACACTGCCATAAGGTAATAAACCTCACCAAATATTCACAGATGCATCAAAAATGTAAAGTTAAGTGCCCTGAATCTATTCTAATCTATTTTTCCGTTCGCGCCCATTGCTACTGCTCATTTTTTCGCGCATGTCACGCAAACGTACTGTTTATGAAATATCAACAAGAACGTACCCAACGCAAACTTTTTTCCACTTTGTAGAATGGAACGTAAAGAGCGTGTAGTATCATGGTTGTATAGTATCATGGGTCTTTTTAATCGGCACTCTCAAACCCCACGGAATCAACGAACGCTTTTCATTCAACTAATTTACATTTGTTTTTCACGTCACCAAATTTTCACCAATAGCGAAGCTCCACCGCTTACTATATAAAACCACACACTACCCACAATTCCTTGATTCGCTCCGACGAAGGGCTAGCGCTCGAAACGTCAGCTACTTGAATCTTTTTACGGTGGTTTGAGTTTTTAGGGATTTTAAATTTAGCACGCGCATACATTTTTTGACAGTTGCGTTCAACAAACTCACTGATGAAGAGGCAGCAGCCTCGAAACGTCTGAGAAACTCAATTTTAGCGCTATAAATTTTAAAAAATTAAGTCTACATTTCTTTTTCAAGGCCTATTCTACCTCAAGGAACGACATCAGATGCAAACGTTTACGTAATGGACTTAGTTGTGTTGAATTATGTTTACCTGATCTAAATTTCACTAAAGTAGCTTCTTTTATTGCTAATAGTTGTAAGCTAAGATCGTCTTTAAATAACGAAAGCTTCTTAAAACGCATGGTCTTCAATGCGCCTTATCTCGAAAACGAGCACGGTGACCCCCCATTTTTTTGGTCATTTTGGCAAAAGTTGATCTTCACCTTACTGCATGGCAAGTTTTAAAAAAATCTGTACGTGGGAACATTTTGGGCGCGAACGTCCTTAAAGCAAGCCTGATTCTCAGACGGTCTGACGTCGCTTGCACTCACTCCCTGCTCTCCGCCTGATGTCCTTTGATTGAGAGCTTGTTCTTGATGTTTTCCGACTGTTGAATATTTCCACCAATTAGAAACGTTCATCTCTTTCTTGAAATTCCTGATGTAAAAAAAAACATCTAACAATCACGTTGATTGGTGGTAACATTCAGCGGTCAGATGACTTCAAGAACAAGCCCTCAAACAAAGGGCATCAGGCAGGGAGAGCAGGGAGTGAGTGTGAGCAACCTTGGACCATCTGAGAATCATAAATCATAAAACGCGGATATATCAGCGGGACAACTTTTTAAACAAACTGTTCATTCCTTATTAAAATAATGGACACCTACTGCAGTACATGTAAATTGGTCTGAAGAATTCTGTCAGTTGATATGTAGATGAATTAACAGTTAAATTAAATTTTTTTTTTGCTTACTGTAGAGATCTTTATCTTGATGGCAACTATTTGGAATGCGAGGGGGTTATTGAACTCATTAAGCTGTTTGCTGACACAGCAGAAATGGAAGCAATAGAACGTGCTGAAAAGAAAGAAGTAGACATTGTTGATGCAAACACATTAACTGTACCAGGCATACCATCAGCTATGTCCTCTGTGTCCAGACCAACATCTTCAGTTTCGGTTAAAAGTAAACCTGCCAGGTAGGTCTTAAGGAGATTAACATGTACATGTAGGATTATAATAATAATTAATCACATTATTTATTGCCCTTGGCTAAACAAATTACTACAATATTACAGGATTATAAAGTTGTAAACCTTGCCAAGTGCGTTTTAAGGGGATTGTGAGGTGGGATTGGCAGTTGCTAGGTAAACTTAGCAGATGATTGAGGGATAATAATAGGTAAGATTGCCAGTTGTCAGGTTGACCTAGGTGGATTTCTGGAAATTGCAGCATGAGATTGCTTGTTGATTACCCTGTCAGATTGGGTTTTGAGTGGATTGCCAGGTAACATTGTAAGATGGTTTTTGAGAGGATTGCCAGATGGGATTTACCTGTTGCCAGATATACTTGCCAGACATCTTTTGAGGGGATTGCTTGGGTTGGCAGTTGCCTGGTAACCCTGCCGCATGGGATTCTGATTGAAATCATCTGCTAAAAGAATTATAGCGTGGGATAAAAATAAAATTTTCACTTGATCGCTTAATCGGTCAATTGACCATCAACATGCTCAAGCCCACCATTTGTAATGGTCACCTGCCTAACGCATGGGGATGGTGTTAGAGGGAGGGGAGGGTGGGGAGTTGGATGCATGGGTAGGGGGGTTGGTGAAGCAAAACGTCGAGGAGAGGGATGGGTCCGAATGTTTTGAATTCACAAGTTGACTCATAGGAGCCTTTGATTTTGAACTCTTTTCAATGAGGCACAAGCTGTCTTCTGCGTATCTCTTAAGGATTTCCATGCTGTTTTTTATCTCGTGAATACGTAAAGCATGTTTAACTCATTGTCGTCAGTCCCGGCCAAAATTGGTCTTAGAAGACCAATAAGACTCCACTGCTATAAAAAATTGCAACTTTCTCAATCGTCCTTCAATTTGAGACACCCAATAAACACAAAAAAGTCAGCGATTTTCGCAGAATATCAGCGTTTGAATTTGGAAAAGAACAAAAATGACCGTTTTTAACGTCATAGAAAAACAACAAAAATCACGTTTTTGCCTTCAGTTTTTTTTATTGAAATCGTCGTTGCAAACCCAAAAGTCAACATTCACAACAAAATTCAGTCCTAGTCCTACCTTTGAAGTGATTGTTATGCTCTTATTCGTTGCCCGGGCCGAGCTACAGCCTCTCGTTCTAGTGCATCCTGGCCTTGCCTCGATTTTCAACATCACGACCGCATTGCATGCTGGGAAATAGCTACAATTTTTGACAGCGTTCGTTTCTTCCCCCACATATTTCATAAGGTGTATAAAATGTTTTGTAACTTCATTTGTACTGTTTTTTTTTATCCATTTTCCATTGCTGTTAACAGTGCAAGATCTCGTGTGGCCTCTTCTGGTAAAAAGGGAAAGAAAGGGAAAAAGAGGAAAAGTGGCAAAAAGAAAAAGGAACCTCCTCCTCCGCCACCAGTTGGTCCATGGATCCAAAAACTTCACTTGCTAAACAATGGCATTGATGCGCATGGACTGGGTTCTAACTTGGGGCCTGTCATGTGCATGAAAATGTTCAGAAAGTGAGTGGAACATCTGTAACTACTTGGGGAAACATTTGGCCTTTTTTTGTCTTATCTTTCGACATTGCTCTACAAATGCGTTTTTCTTTTTTTTTTGATCGTTAGATTGATTACACACTCAGAGGGCTTGCAAGAACTCGATTTAGATGATAATCTGATTGGCGATCTAGGAGGAAGGGAGATCCTTGAAGCGCTAATGGACAGAAAGGAAGGTGGGTGATCCGATGAATCTCATGTCTTATTTACAGGTGAGCCAGTTACCTCTGCCTCCTCACAGTATAGTCTATAAAAAGTTGAGATAACAATCAGTACATAAGGAAAAATAGATAAATTTGTTTGCTGCATTCTTCACAAATTCAAAGCAGAAATTTTGTAGAAAAAAAAGCAATGTTGCTGATTACAGTTAAGTAACAAAATGTAGTCGACAAAACTTGGCTTATGTGTACGTTTAACAGTTTAATGTATTGTTTACAGACTGCCTAGTTCGCAATGTTCAAAGTAACTTTTAACAAATGTCTGACAGGAAAATGTTAAAGCAATCTTTTTTCGTGTTACAAAGCAAGACATATAACCGTAATTTACCCTGACCTGAATTCCAACATATTTCAAAATCCTCCCAAAAAAATCCCATTATTCTTTCAAATCTGTGTGAAATTATTTCTTAAAAAGATGTCAAAACTTCTCAAGTTGGGTACAGCTCACAGCACTGAAAACAATTGTTTGTTTCGTTTCGTTTCTATTTTGCATTTAATAAATTGAAATTTAACTTTTAATTCCTAGCTGGGCTGAATAGCATCAAAATCAACACGACTCATCGTATGAACTCGACAACGTTTGCTGCCATCAACAAGCTTGGATCCGGCCTGAAGAAAAAAGGCAAGAAAAAGAAAGGAAAGCCAGGGAAGGTACGATCATTCGAACAATACCTGACTTACTACAATAGTAGTTCTAGAACTGATACGAAATAATTCGTCTGACCTGAACATTCCAGTAAATACGCGTCATGGTACTGCTATGCCAATGTTAGCTAACTGGACTGTAGCTCCACTTGGTTTTAGTCGAATTTCACACTGAAAGGATCTAAAACTAAACACTAAGCGGTGGTTTACCTTTTAGAAAGTTATTCACTATTTACAGCTAAAAGGTTTTAGCTTAGTAAGTCATCTTCTGGGTGGATATGAAAATGAAAAACGTATGACGCCACTAAGTAATTCTGTATCATAATAGTTTGGAATGTAACAATGCACTTGAATGTTCAAAGAAGGCTCGTTTTGACTAATTACCAGTCCCTGGAAGTATAACGTTTCTGATAAGTAATGTATTAGAAACATGTATTGAATACGGATTATGTTTGTTGCCGTACGGAAGGACAGAGCTTCCCGTGTCAAATGCCGACTTTAACGTGATCACCGAAGTTTAATTGACATAGAAGGAGCACAACACCCGAAACCGGCCATAATCATGTGTGCATACATCCCCTCCCCTCAAGAAAAATCGTGGCTTTTGAACAAGATAGTGAACGGCGAATCACAGACGCCTCTTCTCCGAATTTTGTTGAGGTGAAGAGTTGGTTGTACACAGGCTGAACACTGAAAACAAACAGCATCAAAAGAAAGCACTGCTAAAGAGTTTTAGTTTGAATGTTCACACGGCATTTTATGTAAGAACCGCATTACATAAAATAAGCCTTGACTCTGAGAGCAAAGAGGTGGACTCTGAGTATACATAAGAAATTGCTTTTGTTGTCTCCTTTTTCTCTTTTAACTATAGAAACGAATATAGACAGAGAAGAACAAACTCTATGGAGAGTCAACGAAGCTAGACGGAGAAGAACAAAGCTGAATAGACGATTTTCGTATTCTCGGTATTGAACTGGAACTAGCTTGCAGACGAGGCTCATGCGGGGCATTCTTTTCACATGCAAATATTTTTAATGATATTCCCCCGCATGAGCCTCCATTGCAAGCTAGTTCCAGTTCAATACCGAGAATACGAATATTGTCTAAAGAGACCGTCTACAACCATCATGGCTATAATATGTTCCCTTGGTCTTTGATAATACAGGCACACTGTGCGGTACACTCATCGTCACTGGGAAATCACATTCATGTAAACGGCGACACCTTGCAATACTTTGGACTTTGAACATGATGTATAGTGAAGGCATAGGTAGAAAAGCAAACTTTCGTCTTATCATTGTAAAAATGAAAGTGTAAATTGTAAATAAATATAATATTCACCATTTTAACTCCGTTTTCTGTCTGAAGCCTGCATAATAATTGCAGAAAGGAAGACAAAAGGCATATTTAACAGAAGAGGAAACGAAAGGAAAAAGAACCTGGCATCTACTTAATCAACTTCGAAATGCAACAAACAAGATAACACCATAATATCCATCTTCAGTCACAACAAACGTAGAGCGGCTGCATCTATCTTCATTCACACACGCAACCATCCTTAGTCACAACAAAAGTAGAGCAGCAGCATCCATATTTAGTCACATCGAAAGTAGAGCTGCAGTATCTCTTACGGGCGAGTCAAAATACAAGAGACGAGTAAAAATATCCCACGATACTACACACTAAACCGTCCAATAAGATATATTTAGGCAGAGGTGCAGTATCCATTTTCAGTTACAACAAAAGTAGAGCTGCAGCATCCATCTTTAGTCACATCAAAAGTAGAGCAGCAACACCCATTATTAGTCACAACAAAAATAGCGCTGTAGCATCAATCTTTAGTCGCATCAAAAGTAGAGCTGTTTTTTACATCCATTTTCAGTCACAAGAAAAGTAGAGCTGCAGCATAGCTGTGGCATCCATCTTTAGTCACAACAAAAATAGAGCTGCAGCATTCATCTTTAGTAAACAAAAGTAGAGCTGCAGCATCCATCTTCAGTAAACAAAAGTAGAACTACAACATCCATCTTTAGTCACAACAAAAGCAGGGCTGCAGCATCCATCTTCAGTAAATAAAATTAGAGCTGCATCCATCTATGGTCACATCAAAAGTAGAGCAGCAGCATCCATCTTTAGTCACATTAAAAGTAGAGCTGCAGCATCCATCTTCAGTAAACAAAAGTAGAGCTGCAGCATCCATCTTCAGTAAACAAAAGTAGAGCTGAAGTATCCATCTTTAGTACCAAGAAAAGCAGGGCTGCTGCATCCATCTTTGGTCGCAATAAAATAAGAGCTGCAGCATTCATCTTCAGTCACAATACAAGTAGGGCTACTGCACCTATCTTTAGTCACGACAAAATTAGCGTTTCTGGTTTATGTGAACTTTTACACATGGCAGCGAAACTTCACACATTTAAAACCAACATTTACCGCGCTGTAGCGTTTTCCTAAGGGCGCGTTTTTATGGGTCACATTCTGGTAATTCCAAAAACATAATACCTCTAATTATTGCACCTATTCCTCTCGAAAAATATGGAAAGAAGTCACTACTTTGACCATGTGTACCTGGAAAAATTTTGGTGTGTCGGAATGTAAACAACAGTTTTGGTAGCGTATTCTGATTTCAGAAGGATCAAAATATGTCCCAAAAAAAACGCGCCTTAAGTCTTGATTTTAATTTTTCAGGGCTTGAAGCCCTATACACTGGTCAGCGGAATTACCAAGAAACGTTTACAGCCGATAGATGAAAGGAAGGAAAGAGTGAAAATTTGTATATATTTGTCACCGTCTGTTTTACACAACTATAATATATGACGTAGTTGATCACGCCACCCGCGTCTAGCGCGCAAGAAAACAAACGATTTAAACTTCAAGAAGAAATTCAGCCGGTTTGGTTTGAAAGATAATTGCTTTCTCTGTCTATTTTCGACGAATTGTAGCCGTTTCTAATCAAATATAACATTTGCCATTGGTAAAAATCCACGCTAGTCAAACTTTTCGAGCAGAACTTGGGACGGTTGTGGACTCGAGGACTTCGGTAACTTGGCAGCCTAAGGACGCGAAACGCTACTGCTTCATTCAGCAAAGTTTCGTTGCCGCCACAGAGGAAAATGCGCTGATTATATTAGGCCGGTTCTTACTATGGCACTTGAAGTGCATTGGTACGTACTTGTAGTGTGAACTCCTTTTTTTTTCATCAAAAAAGTCTTTTTGAATGGCACGTGCTGTTGGTTTGTGCGGAATCACCCAAGTGCAGCTCGCGTAATTTTTGGTTTCTTTGTTGCCTTGGCGATAAGCGTAAAACAAAAGGATCCAAGTGCAGTTCAAAGTAAGGTTTACCCCTTACTTGGGTGCGCACATATGACCAATGACGATACAGCCTTGAAACTAAAAGTAGGTGAGCGCGCAACTTTGAATTCCACAGGGAACGGGCTCTCTGTGTTTTGGTTTTCGATTCTGGTGTCATGGGTGACTTCAAAACGACTCTCAAGTTCTACTTTAGCTGTTGTATTTAAAGGCTTATTTCAAGCCGACTTAGGATAAAGAATTCTACGTTGAGAAAAAGTTGTAGTCTTATTCTCAGGCTTAGCCAATCAATAACACTACAGCAATGCGCGCATTCAATACTTGTGAGATATAAAAAGTACGTGCGTATCAACTGCGCTTCAAGTGCACTTAAGAGCCCGAGAACCGGCCTATTGTCTCAGACCTCAAGTCTACTTGATTTTCAAGTGCACTTCAAGTGCACTTTGGTCCCCAGTGTGAACCGGCCTATTATAAAGTAGAAATAAAGATAAATAAACGAATGACTTGAAAGTTTACTTCGTATTCTTGTCATTGAAATCAAAAGTTTCCGTGATGATCAAAGTTTCAATACGCTCTCTGAATTTTGACGCCAAAAATTGAACATGATGGTAAAGTGTTTTTGTTACGGTAAAAAAAATTAAATTAATTTTTGTTAGTCGGGCTGCTTGGCTGCAAGCCAAGCCTGCCCGACTTATAAATTCACTTTTGGGAATTTTGCTTCTCCATAAGAAAGGTGTGTTTCAAGTGGTTTGCAGCCTGCGGTTAATTTTTCCTGTTTCAAGTGCTTTTGCGATTAAGAGTTTAGATTAATTGGTTAAAAGGTTGGCGCTTTCTCGAATGGCTTCACATTTAGAAACATATATCGCACCGTAGCGTTGACTGAAGTCTTGAAAAATCCATTTAAAGTCCACAGATTGGTTTTAATTTTTCATACTGAGTTTGAAGACAGACATTGCTTCGCGTATTCACAGATAAAAATGACCACAAAGTGACGTCATAGCACTTGACATAGCAACTTCAAAGTCATAGAGATCAGATAACAACTAACACATGAAAGACAAATTTGGTTTATTCATCAAAGAACTCCAAATAAAAAAATATCTTTAAGCTTATAAACGACTGTCAAACAAATCATAACAATTGGATTAATTCTCGTGCCTTAGGGGCACTTACGAGACCCCCAATGTCCGACTTTACTACTCGTAGAGTTCTTGTTCGCCATTGTATGTCCTCTGATAAATAATGGTTTGACGTCATTGCATGGTCAACCGCAAATGTTTTGAATAATGCTTTTACCGAGCAGTAAAATGCAGTTAATGGAACGTGAATGCAAACACTGCCCAGTGAGTAAACAATAAGCAAAGCTCCCAGCCATTGTAATTGCGTTCTATTGATAAGCTTGGAATAATAAAAATCGATTAGATTTGTGGCTATAGTTTAGAAATATATCTTAGCTTTACCTCGATTGGTCGTCGTTTTCAAAAGCTCTTTTCATGGCTCGTAGTTATCCACGTTGTGCATTTTTTTTTACTGTGCATTTTTTGTGCATTTTTTTTGTGCATTTTTTTTGTGCATTTTTTTTTTGT
Organism: Dendrophyllia cribrosa; assembly: GCA_024195265.1. Classification (NCBI taxonomy): domain Eukaryota; kingdom Metazoa; phylum Cnidaria; class Anthozoa; order Scleractinia; family Dendrophylliidae; genus Dendrophyllia; species Dendrophyllia cribrosa. The sequence goes on from JAJLRJ010000010.1 coordinate 17,632,693, forward strand.
GCATTTTTTTTGTGCATTTTTTTTTGTGCATTTTTTTTGTGCATTTTTTTTTTGTGCATTTTTTTTTGTGCATTTTTTTTGTGCATTTTTTTTTGTGCATTTTTTTTTTTGTGCATTTTTTTTACTAGGATTTAATGGAGCCGAAACCAATTGTGGAATTGCACGCATTTTGGGCATCCTACTGATGAACAGTTACGAAATTCAGATATATTTAGTAGCCACATTTATTTGCGGTCTGTCCCCTTTGAATTGTTATATACAACCTTGGTTTTGTACGCTGGTGGATGGCCGATTTCTTCGTGCAAGTCCCCGATGCAGACCTCTATGGTTGGTGTAAGTAATTCCCTAAGGAGTTATCCTAGCAGACTTATATTATTTTGTTGCTACTGTACTTAATTTGGCCATGTCCCGGCACGTACACGGTCATTACTATTTAACATCTTGTGCCACTATAATTCGGCCATGTCTCGGCACATACATGGCCATTACAATTTAACATCAAGTGCCACTCAATTCACCATGATAAACGCTGATATAAGAAATTTCATACCGGCTGGGTCGTCGCCCGGGTTAACAAGGGCCTCAGAACAACCTTTGGGCGGTACATACAATGGTTGTTCTGTAACGCATAATGTACCTTCGCGTAGATCTATATCTATCGACAAGTGCAATAGACGACGCTGTGCTACATGCGGAGTAATTCAACCCTCGAGATTCTTCAGAAGTTCCTTGACCAACCGTCGATATACCGTTATTAGCGACTGCGACCTCTCTTGCTCCGCAACTAATGTTGTGTATCTTATAAGCTGCGCCAAATGCGATCACCAGTACGTTGGAGAAACAAAAAGGAAAGTCAGTGAGCGACTTTCTGGTCATCGCTCCTCTATTAAGAAACATGCAAACACATTTATCGCAAGGCATTTCAACTTACCTGATCATTCAATAGAAGATATCAGGATACAACCTATTGAGCACATCACACAGAGACCTGGTGAGACCGAGCAGGATGTTACAATTAGACGCTTAGATCGCGAACGCTTTTGGATGTTAGAACTCGCCACTGTGTATCCTTATGGACTCAATGATCGATTACAACATGTTGGAAACATTTCAAATTCAAATTTTCTATCCGGTATTAATGTTTTTAATCTTTTCAATCGTCGTAAACGCCGTAAAAGAAGCCACGGACGACGTCATAATTCAAGACGTCCTTGCGAGTTAACATTAGACCAACTTCGCAATTTGTACAACGGAGGTCACGGTGGCCTGCATCGTCTCCTTACAACTCTCTATAGCACCCGATTACCAAACTTACATAAACTTTTCAATGAATGTCAGCAGCTTATAGCAGCCAATCGGGATCAACGTTTTAGGAGAATTGTTTTGGATGTCTGCTGCAAAAGGTTATTTTTTCCAGTACGTACAGGTTATAACTCCAGCGCTAAACCTCAGCGGCGCTTTATTAAGATATATTTTCACAATAAAGGGATAGACAAAGTTAACCTAACTAACATTTTACATAACAAACTAGTTAAATCTAAAGTAACTATCTATTTTCAAGAACAGGATCCACCACTTATAAGTTATAAATACACGAACACCATTTCTAGGAGCATCTTTAATTATAATCAAACCCTCAATAACGTTAATATCAATGATTATAGTAAAACATCTTCATCTTGTGACTGCGCGTCTTCTACCTTTCGTTATGAGCCTCATGGCCATGTCATTACTGGAGATCTACGCATTGTTAAGAATAGAAAACTAAGACGTCTATTGGAGAAAGGTCCGAAGTATAGGGAGCAGAATACCGTCGATTGGAATCTAAACAAGAAGATATTGACGAAGGCTGTAGATGATTACACCAAGAACTGGAGTAAATGTGAAGGTTGCCATGTGTCAGCACTGGAAGAATGGTCGGAGACAGTAAAGCTGATCATCCAGAATAGAATCAACAACCTACAGCGTCGTAATTTTAGACCCAGTCATAAACCCTTAGAAGACAAACATGTCATGGCACACTTGAAAGAACTACAAGAAAAGTACGTACTAGTGCCTGCGGACAAAGCTGGCAATAACATCATTTTTGTTTGCAAGTATTACTACATACATACCCTGATGGAAGAACTTGGCATTAACTCCGGCAGTACTATTAATTCTACATATGAAAAACAAGATGTTACAGTTGATGAGATTATACGGACCCACACCACGACCTTAGAAAATGCATTCCACATCACCTTGCAACAGAAGGAGAAAAATTTGCCCAAAATATATTGGATACCAAAACTTCACAAGACACCATACAAAGCACGTTTTATTGCAGGTTCAAGTTCCTGCACTACTACTAAGATCTCTAAATTGATAACTGAGTGCCTTAAACTGGTCAAGAGTCACTGTACTTCATACTGCAAGACTATTTTAGAACGAACAGGAGTTAATTGCATGTGGGTCATCAATAATTCGTTGGATGTTATTCACACATTGCAGGACAAACAACTTTCGCTTAATCATGTGAGTACTTGGGACTTTTCCACTCTTTATACTAGCCTTCCACACGCCAAACTTAAACATCAACTCCATGATCTACTTGAAAGGGTTTTTAACACCAGAGGAAAAAATTTCATAGCAACCAATAATTTCCACACATTCTGGGCTAATGATAGGAAATCTACGAAGTACACTTACTTCTCCTGTAGGGAACTGTGCCTCGCTATTGACTTTCTTATCGACAATATCTACGTCCGCTTCGGAAACACAGTTTTTCGGCAAATTATTGGCATACCTATGGGCACTAACAGCGCACCTTTGTTGGCTGATCTGTTCCTCCACACCTTCGAGTATGATTTCATGCTAAGAACAATGAAGCAAGATATGACCAAAGCTGTCCAATTTAGCAACACCTTTCGTTATATCGACGATTTATTGAGCGTTAACAATGAAAATTTTGGAAATTACATCAGCGACATTTATCCGTCGGACCTGGAACTAAAGGACACTACCTTAACATCAAATGAGGTGTGTTATCTGGACACGAGAATCAAGAATGGTGACAGCAACACACCTTTCCATCTCAGTGTCTACGACAAGAGGGATGACTTCTCATTTCGGATTGTCAATTTCCCTCATATGGACAGCAACATTCCAGCCAATCCGGCTTATGGTGTTTATATATCTCAATTGGTAAGATATGCTAGAATTTGCACATCGAAGTTGGATTTTATGCATAGACTTCGCCGACTTTCATCACGTCTCCTTCACCAAGGGTTCAAATCTTCACTCCTTCGTAAATCATTTACTAAATTCTTCAAACGTCACAGTGCTATCATTGAGAAATATGGCACTACACTACAAGAAATTAAACTAGCAATCCAGAATTGAGAAACACCGCCGTATCCTTTGTTATTTTAGATCCTTTATATTATTCTAGCGCCCCTATTTAATTTCTATATTGCTTCTATTCAGGTTAATGCAGGTGCGCGCGCGCGCAATTTTCCTTGAGTCGTGCGCGTGCTTAGCTTATTTAGTTGACGTGTGTGCTTAGTTCGTTATTTAACGTACTACATTTATTTTGCGTTGTTTTCTTTACTAATATGTCTTGTCAGTAACTGTGCTCACACTGTGGGTGGCTCCTCCTAAAATGTTCTGCAATTGGTATAGGATTTAATGGAGCCGAAACCAATTGTGGAATTGCACGCATTTTGGGCATCCTACTGATGAACAGTTACGAAATTCAGATATATTTAGTAGCCACATTTATTTGCGGTCTGTCTCCTTTGAATACATTGGTCATTGGTCGCACTTAAAGACACTGTCTCGATGTAAAAGCAGTAGTACATAATCCCAGGTCATTATCCTGGCAGCATTGCACGAAGTTGTACCAGCTTGTATATTGTTTCCCACTCTCCCTTTAGAGATGGGTTGTTTACTAGAGGCCACTCCTTGTGGTTTGGCTAAGTCTGCGTAGCGACTTCCCCCAAGCTCTTGGCATTCCTTGTGTGTTGCCATAGTTTTACCTTTGCCTTCATCTTGTTCGTGATCCAGCCCGGGCAGTGCTGGGGAGATAAGGAAGGCTCTGACAATACTCTTGTCCTATCCAAGTTGTGGGGAGATAAGTGAGGCTTACTTTGTGCGCATAACGCCACATTGTTGTTGTTTTATTGCGTTTCAACAGGTTTTTTTTGGGTTGGATTAGGTCTAAAAAAGTCCAAATAGCAACATAGTAACAGTGACATTAAACTTTTATAGGGAGGCAGCGTGGTCGAGTGGTTAGGGCGCCGGACTTGAAATCCGGAGGTCCCGAGTTCAAGTCTCGCTCTGACCACTACCTGGAGTTGCTTCACGGTAGACCCAAGTTCAAATCCTCGTCCACGATTGTAAATAACCAACGGGTCTGCCTCCCGCCAGCTGGGATTTTTAACATGTTACGTTCAATTTGCAATATTTCTTTCCATATTTGAGTGGCGTGCCTGTGAATTAGCTGGATAGCTAAGTGCTCGTCCACTACAAACAACATTATTTATATATTATATTACTTGTTAACTGTAACTCGTTCATAACCCTTCGCGTATTCACGAGTTATATATTCACAAGTTATATAACACCCTCAAGAAAACCGGCCGATAACAATAAAAGTCGGAAAACACAAATGAAAACCTAATACACGTACTGATAGAATTTTATTAATAACACAAGGAATCACACATTCATAAAAAATAACTCTGATAGTAGACAAAAAAGGACGATTTTATCATCAGTAAACACGTTTCATGTTGCTTCAAGAGCTGGCTATCTTTTACACCTTTCATGCTTATTTTCTTCAGCCTGCCACCTTGCTTTGTTTTCTATGCGAAGCGTCTTTTCTATCTCCAAAGTCGACAAGTATTATCTTTGCTACCTGTTAAAAACAGAAGGTGAGAATAACGATAAGCGTAACAACGTCGTCTCCAGAGTTACTCTTTCTTTTCGAACGTGAAAGCAAGTTTTCCCTTTCGTAAACGTTCGATGCCATTTTATTGAAAAATAATTTTTTTCTATCAGAAAAGGAAAATGCAATTAACTAATTGAATCGAACCCGGAAGCTCTTGCATAGTAAGATTCTCCTTCACAACAACTCCACTACATTGATCCAGCAAACCCACGAAAAATTAAATTATAAAGATGCTTTTCTTAATGATACATCTATAACGCGTGACCCTATCGCTATATCGAACCTAAGCGTGAATCTAGCTTAGGTCTAATAATCGCTTTATCTAGGTCCAATTTTATGTAATAATGATATCCTACTTTCGTGCAAATCCAGGCATAAACTAGAGCAAAAAAAGACATCGACCATCACAAAAGGCTTTGTTACTAATGAATGTTGATGATGGCATCAACCGTTAAAAATTCATCGACCGATTACGAAAGGCAAATCAGCAATGTCGAACTCGTACTCTGTTCTGCTGTGGTTCTGAGTTATTGTGGTTAGGGTTTGGTAATATGATCAGACTAGACAACATCAATCAAATGCAACAGAATATTCAATGCACAAATCCTACACATGAACAAGGATTACCTGTAATTATTATGTTTCCTTCATAATTGAATGCGCAGCTGAAGATTTCATCTGTGTGACCTTCAAGTACCTTATAAGTGAACAGAAAACACGTGATAACAATTGGAAGTTAATTGTCAATAAGCCATTTGCACGATGGCGTCATTTGACTACAACTACCAGAATTCATTTCGTTTTTCCTTTCTTATTTAAATTTTGTAATTCCAGTGCGGTTTAAATAACAATAGCCCTAATTTGCACTACAAAACAAAAAACTGAAGGATTCTGGTAGTTGTAGTCATATGACGTCATCGTGCAAATGGCCTTTTCAAACAACGCATTATTAAAATGACCTATAAAAGTAATCGACAGTCACATTGTTAACCTTTAAAAGCGCAAGAATCACATCCATTCAACAAATAATCAACAGCCGGTCATGCAGGTAAATCTATAAACTCAGGCGAACGCTGTGCCTTAATAATAATCATCATCATAATAACTTCTTTATTTAACCTGGAAAATAAAATCTATCGTTTTAAAAAAAATGCTGGTGTCTATGAAATGTAAGTTTTTTCCTCGTTTTCCAGTAGTTTATTATGTCCAAGGAACGAAAATAATAATTATTTCCCGAGTAAAAGAAGGAAAGTCGTTTTTTTAGCCGCTCAAAGATGCGTCACTTCGGTTGAAAAGTGGCTCCACTTGTGGCTGTGGAATTTTTGTTCCGGCAAGTTTTGTGTTTTATATAAGTGTCAAGTGGCGGCAACTTAATGTAGTGGTCTTACTTTTTAGACATAATTTTACCGTAATGTTTAATCGTAAAAGTACTCATAACACTCGGGAATCAATACTGCAACAGCTTCTATTGTAACTGAGCGCAATAAAACACGGCGTTTAGCAAAACACAACAAACATGTTTAATTCCATGATGGCGGTGGGCTTATGTCTTTCTTTGGCCATGCGCACAACAACTCTAGGTAAGTAATGCGTGTATGCAATAGTAGCCTGCGAGCAGGCTCACTTGTTTGGGGTATCGCGCGAGTATCTTGGCGGCGAAGCGAGCCAGCGAAGCCGGCGAGAAGAATGGGGCAAGGAAAAGTGAGCCTGCACGCGGGCTATTGATTTTTTAATTCCGCCCCTTGCGAGGTGTCAAGTCGGCATTTGACCTATATCAGATAACTATCCAATAGGAGCAAAGCAAAATGTAAACAAACATGACAGAAAGTTGCACGTGAAGATTTTCGCGGATGTGAAATTCCCCTGGTTTTTGTCATAATTATGTAGCCTGTCATTTTTAACCAATCGGATCGCCCCGTTCGTCGGCGAACGCGGTGAATTAAAAAATCAATAGCCCGCGTGCAGGCTCACTTTTCCTCGCCCCATTCTTCTCTCGCTTTGGCGGCTTCGCGATACCCCAAACAAGTGAGCCTGCGAGCAGGCTAATGCAATAGCTTCTTGTTATATTCTACAAGGTGGTTCTAACTTTTGAGTCTGTCGACGTCCATGAAATCCTAAAGTGTGACCATTCAAGGTGGCTCTATTAAACGTGAGTCTGTATACGAAATCCTAAAGTGTAACCATTAAAATGAAAGCTATTAAGCAGTACTTTCCTCTGGTGACGTCTATTTTGCTGTACAAGGTGGCTCTATTAAACGTTTGAGTCTGTGGATGAAATTCTAAAGTGTCAACTTCAAAATAAAAGCCATTGAGCAGTACTTTCATGTAGCGCCTGTTTTTATGCTGTACAAACGCCTGCAGGGAAAACATAAGACGTGTTTTGAAAGACAAAGTCATAAAACTGAAATAATGTCGTTTCGTGACTCGGTCTAGCTTTTCGTCCCGATTGCCTGTAACACAATAAACATTCCAGACATATTTTCGGCGTTCATGGTTTTCGTGTTCGCACTGTAATTTTATGCGTTCTGAAAACTAGTTTGTTGTTAAGGTTGTTACAAAACGTTTAAGCCAATTATCTAACAGTGCTGAGCGCTGATTGAAAAGGGACCGATAAAGGACAATTTTTATGGTGAATATTAGCGAGATTAAAACCAAAACATCTGGCAAACGACAAATCTTTATACACAAATGAAACCAGTAATGGCTTAAAAGAATGCTGAGCTTTGCTTTAGGTTCTAAAAAGATTCAGTATGATTAGAATCATGACTGATGCAGTCTGAACCTTACATATGACCCCTTTTATACCTGAACACATTTTCCAGAAAATGGGTCCCAAAGCCTCGCTGTCTTGTCACTGCTGGCTGTAAGGCATCTGGTACCCTGAGGACTAAATGTTATCTAAAACAACAAGCAAAACTGGTTTAGGTGGTCAACAAACAATTAAAAATCAGACTGCGATACCAAAGTGTGTTTGAGATGCAGGCAATGTACCAGTTGCTGCCCTTATTTGCCTACACTACAAATTAACCCTTTATTTCTAATAGAGTTTACGTCTCAAACTAGAAACAACTACAACATCTTGTTTTGTGGAAAAGAGCCTCAAACAATATTGAAAGTGATGGCGTAACAGTGAGGTAACAACTTACCTTGGAGATTTCTCCTTCGTGTCCCTCTAATTTCGAAACACAGTGATGAGTAAGAGCATTATATACTCTGCCGGTACCTTGACCAATTAGAGGACACAAGATTAAAATCAAGAATAATGAAAGTAAATACTCATTTAAACACTGTCCTGTTTGAGATTCTGTTGTTTTGAAGTCGTAATTAAGGGTTGTTCCCACTCTTTTTTGAAGGTCTTTCAGATTTACATACGTTCTTGAGGAGCTGGGATACCTCAGAGCTGAAAGCACCCGTCACATACCATTTGTTCCAAGTTCAAGTCACATGTGGTTGGAGTCTATTTTTCCTCCTCGAAAACCAAAACAAAACCGAACACAGTGGAACCTCCTTAATACAGACGCCAAAGGGGCAGACCCAAGTGTTCGCATTATAGACTAGAGGTGTCCGCATTATAGACTAGAGATGTTTGCATTACAGAAGTGTATTCGTTATAGAGGTGTCTGAATTTTAGAAGTGTCCACATTATAGAGGTGTCTGCATTATAGAGGTGTCCACATTATAGAGGTGTCTGTATTATAGAGGTGTCTGCATTATAGAAGTGTCCACATTATAGAGGTGTCTGCATTATAGAAGTGTCCACATTATAGAAGTGTCCACATTATAGAGGTGTCTGCATTATAGAAGTGTCCACATTATAGAGGTGTCTGCATTATAGAAGTGTCCACATTATAGAGGTGTCTGCATTATAGAAGTGTCCACATTATAGAGGTGTCTGCATTATAGAAGTGTCCACATTATAGAGGTGTCTGCATTATAGAAGTGTCCGCATTATAGAGGTGTCTGTATTATAGAGGTGTCTGCATTATAGAAGTGTCCACATTATAGAGGTGTCTGCATTATAGAGGTGTCCACATTATAGAGGTGTCTGTATTATAGAGGTGTCTGCATTATAGAAGTGTCCACATTATAGAGGTGTCTGCATTATAGAAGTGTCCACATTATAGAGGTGTCTGCATTATAGAAGTGTCCACATTATAAAGGTGTCTGCATTATAGAAGTGTCCACATTATAGAGGTGTCTGCATTATAGAAGTGTCCACATTATAGAGGTGTCTGCATTATAGAAGTGTCCACATTATAGAGGTGTCTGTATTATAGAAGTGTCCACATTATAGAGGTGTCTGCATTATAAAGTGTCCACATTATAGAGGTGTCTGCATAATAGAAGTGTCCACATTATAGAGGTGTCTGCATTATAGAAGTGTCCACATTATAGAGGTGTCTGCATTATAGAAGTGTCCGCATTATAGAGGTGTCTGTATTATAGAGGTGTCTGCATTATAGAAGTGTCCACATTATAGAGGTGTCTGCATTATAGAGGTGTCCACATTATAGAGGTGTCTGTATTATAGAGGTGTCTGCATTATAGAAGTGTCCACATTATAGAGGTGTCTGCATTATAGAAGTGTCCACATTATAGAGGTGTCTGCATTATAGAAGTGTCCACATTATAGAGGTTTTCTGCATTATAGAAGTGTCCACATTAGTTGTGGTTACACACACCTTGGGTTTGGGGCCTTCCCGAAGGTGAATGGCTTGGGTTCTGTTTATTTCAGGTTATCTCCTAACCTTGGGGATGCGGTTACACAGTAAAAGACTCCTCAGGGTAAAGTATAATAGAAATGAGTTCAATGACACTGCCGTTTGGCGGGAAACGTACAGATCGACATGGATGACACGAATCAAGATCCTATAAGCTTAATTTCAGTGATTCTCCAGCTTATTATTCGACAGTCCTCCATAAATATAACAATCCAGCACTTTTTTGCGAGAAGACACCGAAGAAGGCGCTTTCAACAACGCTATCTTCAAGGTTTGTCGGCGTTTTATTTACATTTACGAGTTCGTCGCGAACTTGCTCGACGGCCAAGAAGGGCTTGGCTATTTCCACGACATTGGTTTCAGCAACTTCTAAATAACAATGCACTCGATCACTGGTGGAAAGAAAACTTTAGAGTTTCTCGCAGTGATGCACGAAACCCTGCCATGTCACCTTGTGTTACAAGTAAGCGTGCAATTAGCCAAGCGTATCAGAGGTCAACGAGGCGATTTCCTGTATTAGTTACGCTCTGCATTATGATTGGCCAAGCCACCTCAGGGAACAGATAAACCGTAATTTTCAGTTCAGGAACTGTCATGGGAAGTTCTTTTGTTCTCTTTGATGTATCCATGGAAATAACCCTAAGGCAGTTTCGGTCTGGGAATAGCGGTTACACACAAAAACGACCTTACCCGTGGGCAAATGCTATTTACCCATGGGTAAAAGGGTTAGTGTAACCACGGCTATTATAGAGGTGTCTGCATTATAGAAGTGTCCACATTATAGAGGTGTCTGCATTATAGAAGTGTCCACATTATAGAGGTGTCTGTATTATAGAGGTGTCTGCATTATAGAAGTGTCCACATTATAGAGGTGTCTGCATTATAGAAGTGTCCGCATTATAGAGGTGTCTGCATTATAGAAGTGTCCACATTATAGAGGTGTCTGCATTATAGAAGTGTCCGCATTATAGAGGTGTCTGTATTATAGAGGTGTCTGCATTATAGAAGTGTCCGCATTATAGAGGTGTCTGCATTATAGAAGTGTCCGCATTATAGAGGTGTCTGTATTATAGAGGTGTCTGCATTATAGAAGTGTCCACATTATAGAGGTGTCCACATTATAGAGGTGTCCACATTATAGAGGTTTCTGCATTATAAAGTGTCCACATTATAGAGGTGTCCACATTATAGAGGTGTCTGTATTATAGAGGTGTCTGCATTATAGAAGTGTCCACATTATAGAGGTGTCTGCATTATAGAAGTGTCCACATTATAGAGGTTTCTGCATTATAAAGTGTCCACATTATAGAGGTGTCCACATTATAGAGGTGTCTGCATTATAGAGGTGTCCACATTATAGAGGTGTCTGTATTATAGAGGTGTCCACATTATAGAGGTGTCTGTATTATGGAGGTAGGGTTGTATGTGTTGTTGTATTGTTCGGGACCAACTGAGCTGTCTGTAATAGATAGATGACCGTATTATGGAGGTGTCCATAAGGAGAGGCTTGACTGTATATCAAAAATGAAACCTTAATACTGCAATACTAAATCATCTTCTCACCATCTGCAGAAGCTGTGGCGATGTATTGACCAGTAAAATCAAAACATACATCTAACACTTCATCATCATGACCTCTGCAAAGGTAACAACAAAACAAAGATAACAACAAAACCCCTTTACTTTAAACCGAAGTTTTGATCAAATTCAAAACTGAAAAAGTGCAGACATTTCGTTTGCTAAAATATAAAAAGACAAACAGCAGAGCGAGTCAGTAATGCTCAACTTTACCATTTCATCTAAACTAAGAATTTCGACAATATCGTGACTTAGTAGCTTTAACTCCAGATATTCAGAGGGGTACAATGTAAATCATAAACACTTAATTAATACCTTCCAGATAATACAAAGAAATGAACTTTTAAATCTTAGTTTTTAATAATAATAATAATAATAATAATAATAATTTAGTAATTTATATGGCGCATTACTATAAGAATAATCTAATGCGCCTAACAATATATGAGAATAAAAAAAAAGCCATGCAAACAATTCAATAAAGAAACTGATGTGGACCAAAATAACTTTTATTATCACTACCTGCAGTATTCATTTCATACCTTAATGTGCCACTAGACTGCCCTGTTCTGGAGTCCCATATTTTACATGTCTTGTCCTATGGTTAAAAATATAACAAAGGAAACTCAATGATATTGACAAATACATACTGTTTTCATCAACTCCTGACACACACATAGGTCTGTGATCGTTATTCTGAGCAACACAACCAATGTATCTTCACTGCAGTCAGTGATTGTACTGCAGATACTGTCATTGTTGTTTCAGAGATGTACAATCAACCCTAAATTAAGCGCCACCCTGAACTTAACATAGGTTTGACTGTAATTAAGATAATAGGCACGGTGTATGACTTAAGGTCTAAATATAAAAATACTTCTTTCCACAAACTAATCCACATCAACAAGTACATGTTGAGGGCAGCTAGAAAACTAATTTAGTACCACAAAAGAATATAACTACGGCAAAGACTGTCAGGAGTGTGGATGAATAGGAAGATGCTGCTGTTTGGCAAGAACACAAACCTAGAATGTATAACTAAAACAGGTACAATTTTTGAAATGGGGCTTTGGTTTATACATGTACCTCCCTGCTCATCACAGCCTGTGATCCACCCCTCTCCCCAACCAAACAAACAGATTTCAAGTTCAGATTGAGTGAAAAAGTTGGTGTTGCAAGTCATTATCCGCACTATAAACAGTCACAAGGAGAGAAGAGAACTATTTGTCCTGCCATTACAAACATACCATTGATCCAGTGACTATGAATGAACTATCAAAGTTAAATTGGGCATTGGAGATTTCTCCTCTGTGACCAATAAGAGTGTACACTCGCCTGAAAAAAAATCATTGATTTTAAAGGACTAAAACTTACTTTAACACATCATACACACATTACTCATATAACAAGAAGCTCCAAGTAGCCTATACTCATGCGCATGCGTACAAAAATTTTATGATTATGTTTTAAACAAGATATGAAGATGTCCGACATGGAGAAGAGTTACTCCTTTCATTCAGTCATCGTTCCTGCAAATAAAGCTTTACTGCTAGACTGTAAAGCGCAGCTAATGGAGCGTGACGCTCTAGGCCCCCGTTGGGTTGTTATTGTTGATACATAACTCAGATGTTACGCAGATGTTCGCAATGTACAAGCCTTTCTTGTCGCCAATGTACAATGGAGTACAATGGTCATTCGCCTAGCCCTGTTGCATCAATGTCTAGTACATTTATATCATCCATTCTGTATGGCTAGTACTATAAATACTCCCATTCATGTCTATTTGAGCGCTACATGAATTCATTACTTACTATGGTATGCAATTCTCCATTGGCCGAGGTCAAGACATATGTCTGGCTATAAAACCTCTAGTTCGAGTCCAATTCTCACTCATTAGCTGTAGTGCGTTCTGAAAGGTCTTCCTTCAGTGTTTTAAATTGTAATTCCCACCCTCCCTCCCTTTGGAGGTTCGATTGTTTTAAATAAATTTGGGTTCACCTCTCGAGTTTCGCGATCGGTCAAGTCTCGCAGCGACTTCCCCAAGCTTTGTTTTCGCTCGTTTGAGTTGCGCTAGTTTATGCTCTTTTATCTGCCTGCATTTTTGTCTGATCCAGCACGTGCCGGCGGTGTCGGCTCGTAGTGCTAGGACATCAGTTAGGCTTGAGCAAGTTACAACTCCTACACTCTAGCACGATGCTGGCCGGAGGTTCAGCTCATAGTGCCGGCCGTTTAGAGTTGGGCTTTTGGTCGCGTAAGCTTTTTTACCTGCCTAAAAACTTGTTCGATCCAGCGCGGGTATTCGCACTGGGGAGATAAGAAAGGCTTATGGTTATGCAATGGAAGTCGTTCTGTCACGCCGATCGCGGAGCGGTGTTCCCCTTTACACCAAATATTGTGTTGTGATTGCGTTTGTTTTTCTCGTTTCCTTCTATGAAACATAAAGGAACTGCGACATTAACTACATTGTTACTATTGAATGTTTTATAAATGAAGGCTGTACCACAATGAAGCTAATGATTCTTCTGAGTGTTATATATACCTAACGTGGACACTAGTAATGTAAGTAGGGTTGTAGGAGACACTGTTGTGACACTTCAGTAACGCTGTTTTGCCAGAAGCGAGAGTAGTCGGAAGTAACTAAACTGGAAGTGCACAATTTAAAATATGCGTGCATAAATTTGCATGCAAAATCGTGATACAAAAAATTAAAATAAAATAGAAAACTGGAGGGCGAATTTTAACTCATGCTGCTTCGCACATGAGTAATTATTATGGTTGACACTGCCTATTCTAACTTCTCTTCACTTACTCAGGAAGTACACAACAGGGTATTAGTAGCTTTTAGCACAGAGGCGGTCACAACAATTTACAAAGTTAACATGATTCACTGGCTGTGATTTACCTGTCATCATATCCCAAGATAAGACAATAGAGAATGGTAAATGAATTGTCCATAAAACGAGCTTAAAGAGTAAATACATACTTCCTTAAAATAATAGAAACATACACAAAAAAAAAAACATTCTGCACACTGCACTGAGATCTTTATGGATTTTATATATTTCAGGAAGTCTACAATTGGATTTTATTCATGTGTGAATTTCCTTCACACTATTGTCTGATCATAGCTGGACGCCTGCCATGCAAATCTTGTTTGAAAAGCCTGGATATGCATGCTGCAACAAAATCAGCTGAAAAAAAAAATTCCATGGCATAGAATAATTACTAACACTGACCTTCCAATTCTTGTGTCCCACACACTAACAGTATGATCAAATGACCCTGTCAGCAGTTGATCCCCAGTTGTGTTAAATGAGCAAGAAATAATCTCTGCTGAGTGGCCCTATAAATAAGCAAAACAAAACACAAATACTAGAGTACCCAAACATGAAGGACCTTTAAGGTCAGTGAATCGAGGCCTAGCCTCTGCCGTCATGTTGTTTACTTAGACAAGAAACTTTGCTCCACATCGTCTCACTCCACGCAGGTTTATAAAATTGGATACCAGCAACATTATGCTGTTCAAGGTAATTAGGCAAGGAACTAGTATCCCATCCAGGGGTCTGTAGCAGTAGTACATGTACTCCTACTTGCTTCATGCTTGCTTCGGTCAAAAGGTCGGTCAGTCGGTCAAGCGGTCGGTCAGTCGGTTGCTTGAGTGAGTGAGTGAGTGATGAATTGAGTAATTGACTATGACCCGTTAACCTTTCTAGTATGCAGTATACTCACAGATAATGTGGATATCTCTGCTCCTTTTTGTACATCCCATAATTTAGCTGTTGTATCCATACTTCCAGTGGCAACCACAGTACTTTGTGGATTGAATGCCAAACAGACCTGTAATGACAGTCAATGCTCAGTTTTTCAAAAAAAAAACTAATTAAAGAAATTCAAGCAAATTGCAAGTTATTTCTTTTGTTCCCTGCTTACGTTTTAGTGTTAAGCATGAATTTTTTTCATGGGAAAAAGGGGGGCACCATAGGGAGGGAAGCTAATTTAACAGGATCTGACATTCAAAGGGGGCGGGGCTTTTTCAGGAGGGTGGCTCTGTATTCACAGGTTAAGGAAAAATTAAATCATTATTTTGAACTTACAATTTCAGCAGTATGTCCCCTGTATGTGTGATAGCACTTTCCTGACTCAGCACTCCATAACTAAACAGTCAAGTAAAAACATATTATTTCTGTCAATGTTTCTGTCCTGTCACCTTTGGTTAATAACTACAGTTAGTACAGGTGTATAGAGTGGTTTTCAATTGACTGTCCTAACCAATACCAAAGTTATTACTCTGACCAATCACATAACTCAAAGACAATCTGATGAACCAATCAGAACTTGAAGCAAATACATGTAGCTGGTGCCTGCAAGCGCAGGAAAACACGTGCTAGCAAGATTGGTTTTGGTTTTAATTCTGATTGGTTAAAAATGTGACGCAAGATTTTTTAGCCAATCGCAAAGTGTAGCAATGCATAACCAAAGCAATTGCAAAATTACTTTTGATAATCAATTGAAATCCACTCTATGAATATAAAATGGTCACTGAGAGGGATATACAATATACAGTGGAAACCTTCCTAACAACCACCTTCATTTGTTACAACCACTATATATTAGGACACAAACAAAGCTCATCCAGTCATTCCAAATTTATTTATCTGACCATGCTGGCCATTAATATGACCACATTTTTATGGCCCATCAGTGGTTGTAATAATGGCACACACCTTACAGGTCTTGTCAAATGATCCAGTTGCAATTTTGTCTCTGCAAAAAAAAGAAACAACGAGATCACAACAATATTATTCTGAATGTCCTGCAGTTTAAGATTTTTAATTAGCATTTTATTCTTAACTGGACTTGGCCATTTTGTCTGAGTTAACCTATTAGTTTACTCACACATAGTCATGGGTATGAAGTTACGTTACTGTATGTGGCCTTACAGCATGTCTTGATTGGTCACTCAATAACAGTCAAACAATCAATTTGAATACCATAATTATTATGGCATGAAATATTTACAGGAGTTTAAGTTTGCAAATAGGCAATTTTTTTGTATTTTGCAAGATCTAAATTTTGTGATTTGGGGAGACTGGATTTTTTTGAAGGAAATATATTTTATTAATTTATTTATTTATTGCATTACATTGAATGTGTTACTTGGAAATCTTAACAGTGAAGTAAATGGGCCGCCTCACGCAACAAGGGCCCGGATGACATGGCACGTGATTTCGAGTAATTTGCATTTAAATCAGCTGCTCAAAATGGCGGAAGCCTTGCGTTATGTGCATTCAAGGCACAATTTTTACGGTTTTAATTTTTATTTCCGGACTTTTTTCGCTTCCATCATATTATTTAGGGATTGAAGTGGGCAAAAAAGCTGAAAACTCAAAGTCAAGAAAATATGTCGTCCAAGCCCTTGTCGCGTAACGCGGCCCAAATATTTCCAGGAAACGTTTGAAAACATATAATTTTTCGCATAATCGCAAAAATTAAAACCCATGAAAGAAGTGATAATTTTTAGAGATTAATATTAAAAATAAAATTATATTTAATAAATAATATAATTATCACTGTTAACATACCCATAAGGATTGTTGAAAGCAATTGCATAGACAACATTTTTATGTCCTTCAAGTACATAGAGTTCCTCTCCTGAGGCCGTGTCCCACACTTTACATGTTCTGTCATAGCTTCCTGTTATGAAACTTAAGCACAATACACAATGGACATCACCATACAGTATCACTCAAATGTAAGTTGTCAGTCTTGTCTTGAAACTCAGTCCTCGCATCGTGAAATTTGAGTGACTCAAAGTTTGGGATAAAGAATCAAGGATCGCATATACACACAATACATCACAGTGACCACATGTGTCATAAATACTGGTATAAATAAAAGATAATACCCGGGAGTGAAGAGATCAGAAATTTCTAATGATTATTAGCAAATTCCTTGAAAAGTAATAGTAGATTTTGCCAGTTTATTGGGGAAGATGACATTAGAGGAACATATCATGCTCTGATTATTGGTCAATATTGCAAAAATAATAATAATTATTAATAATATTCCAAAATGTTAGAATTTCAAGGCAAAGCAGCCTTTTGACATGAAAAATAATGAACATGAGCAATAGTTAACTGTAGTTTTACCTTGTGCCAGACTTGTTAAAGGCCACATTAGTCAATGGAAGAATATGAGCTCTTAAAACCTAGTAGAATAACGATAGAATAAACCATGACCACGGGGGAAAATAACCCTTAAAAAGAACAGGACACAATGTCTAAATCAAAGACAGTTTAAATCTAATTAAAAGCTTTTACAATGCAAATAATGTCAATTAGCAAAAATTCAACAAAGCTAAATTTTGCTGGACAATAATTTGACGTATCAAACTACAGCTGTAGGTCTCAATTTCTGAACACTGACCAGGACAAGAATCGGTAAAAAGCTCACAACTCACAAAGACATACACCTTATTTCGATGGTTTAACACATAATATGCGCGGATATTTTACGTGAGTTGCGTACTAGTATTTTTCAAGCCTCATAGGGGTGAGAAAAAATGTGAGCAATGAGTAAAATATCCACACATATTATCTATTAAACCTTTGAATAAGGAATTTATTATTTGACTGAAATTCTTGTATTTATAATAGATTGTGTCTTGAGACCGGGATGCTACATTAAGATGTCATACGGCAATCTACTGTGTAATACACTCGGATATTTTGCGTGTTCTCTTTCCCATATAAGGTAAAATGATGCCACAGTCGAATAATGGCTGTACATGTATTAGTGGTACTCATCTGAATTTTAACAAAACCTGACCTTACACTAGCTAACTGTTATGATCAACCTACTATCCTTTGACCTGTTTAACTTTACTGCAAAATGCTAAATAATAACTATAGATGACCTGACAAGTAGTAATTAGCATTGTGTAAATTCAAATCTCTATAGAGTGTTTTCACTGACGTCATATCAAAATTCAGAAACAGTTTTCGATTTTAAAATGTTTATGGAATTGTAGAGAGTTTAAAACTACACATCTGGGCCAAAATTTGAAGCGCAAGAGCATTTCATTTAAGAGTTATAGGCAAATGAGTATAGACATTTTTAGTAAGAAATGTATGGAGCGGCCATCTTGGTGTCCCACTTAGGGACACCAACATGGCGGCCAAAAATTTAAAGACTTTAAAGTCTTTAGTTAATAACACCAAAAATCTCATCACAAAATATTGTATTCACTACAAGAGGAATGAAATCGGCTTATAAGCATCTATAATTCATTAATAACTTTCAACTAGTTTAATTTTGTTTATTTTCATGGCTTATCTGAAATAGCGTGACGAATTGCGTGACACATTTACAACCTTAATAAATCGAAAACGAAACATCGTTAAAACCTGAAACTTTTTGTGAAAGGTTATAACACTGGTATCCACATACCATGTTAGAAACAGCTTTGTAGGACGTATACTTTAGATTTTTTAATTTTTATGACGTCATGTGAAAACACTCTATAGGGAGTGTTTCTATTTTCCCAATGTGTCCTCGATCTCTGTTATGATTAGAGATTTTCCCGACATGTCAGCAAAATCTGGGATGGTCGGAAAACAGCAAAATCCCCAATCATCTGGGATTTTCCAGACATACAGTATACAAACCAGGCTTTATGAAGATCCCCATTTTTTATGTCATAGTTACTGTATGTTGAATAAGCATACTACAGGCAAAAAGGTTACAAGTTCAGGAGCTTGCATTTTGCATGCTGTTAAAAGCTAGGTTTTATACTTTCCAGGTTTTTTCTACACACAATCCCATACATGTGCAATAGCTAAGAAAATTAACAGAACTCTTTTTATTGAAACAGTTATTATAACTGACAGCAGTAAATATTTCTCAATGAAGAAACAGCTGCATTAATTTAAAGTGTACAGATACATGCATAGGAGTACAGACAGCACAATATTGTTCCATTTTGATATAATAATAAAATATTGCTTTCAATAAACTAGACAGTGTACCTTGAAGAGGTAGAAATGATGATCCACACTTTCAGCTTGTTTTTCTTGCAGCCCTATTGCAGAATTTGTCAAGGCCAATATATTTATTTACTTAATCCATGTTGAAATAATGTACATTAATATTTTGGTCATTGGTCAAATTAACAGGGTCAGGTCAGATAAACAGGTTTTACATTAATGTACATGTGTACATAAGAAAAATGAAGGACTATTAAGCTTCTATTCAGGACTAGAAAAGGGGCAGTAATAAAGCGAAGCTCCAGTGTACTACACAAGCAAAATTAACATATTACTGTAATTTCTCTGCCCTGGAAACATCTAGTAAGTAATACCGTTATTGCAAAGAGGCCACAATCTCAGAAATGCAGTGTATGCTATAACAAGCAGAATCCCAGATTTGTGAGTATAGGAATATCTGAGAGCACACAGATCAGAGACAGACTGTTCTTGTATACCCAGTCAGAAGTGATTGTAAATTGTTGTGAATCAATATCACAGTCATTTAAAAGCCAGCTGGAAAGAGTATATATCATTGCTACATAAGGATTTTTCAGTTAGGGCTATGTGTATGGTGTTCATTACACTCTACACGCGACCGAGTTCTGAGTCATATATTTATCCATACTGACTGAAAGCAGAAAGCAGATGGAATAAAAAATGTGAGAGTGGGTTATTCGTGGTGTCCTTTAAATCGCTGCAGGATTTCCTAAACTGTATAAAGCAATATCTACGAAATAAATGAAAAGAAAACAGCCCTTTCGAATACTTGAGCGTAACAATTAGCACTATCCAGCACCTAATATCGATGCACCAAGCACCTTTAACACAAATTTAACCAGATTTTCACTCATTTCAAAATGCACATTAAAGGAGCTTTTGATTTCTATCTTCTTTCAGCGACTACATTAAGTCCCTGCGACGTTATTCACATGTAAATGACTACTTATCGTTGTCCAAAATGGAGAACGTTGACACAATATTCACTAAAGAAAGCTTTTGTGTAGCACATTACTTAGAACATAATAGCATAAAAACATTACTCCAAGAATGAACGCTAACTAAACTGTCTTTTCGTTATCGAACCTTTTCATCCCCTTCTTTTTAGTCCATCAAAAACAGAGCGTATTAACTACTGAACGCCGAGTCCAATGCCGCCATCTTGTTTAGTGCACCGTCACATACCAAAACAAGGTTTAGTGCACTAGTGCACCGGGTGTACTAGTGTACCGGGTGCACAAGTGAACCGGTGCACTAGTATGCACCGGTTTAACCGGTGCACGGGTGCACTTGTGCACCAGTTTAACCGGTGCACAGGTGCACTAGTGCACCTGTTCACTTGTGCACTGGTGCATTTGTGTAACAGTCTTGGGGATCAATACCATACACATAGCCTTAGGTGATCAAGAATGATCACAGGTCAATGAAGTTCATAAAGGTCATTGTGCTTGGGACATGTACAACAATGGAAGTTGGTCAATGGCCACTACTTTATTATTCAATACAATTTAAGCTGAGCTAAATTGGGTTTGAGGTTTAAAGGTCATGTAAATGCAGATTAAATCAATAACAACTTTATTTGTAGTCCACATTGATTTACAATATTAAGGAATATTTTGGAATATTGTAGTCCCTTTTTTTTTTCGGGGGGGGGGGGGGGGGGGGGGGTTATTTTTTTAAAACCACATTGATTTTTGTTCTCCATTCTCTCAGACTATGATAATGAATCTGAGACAAAGGAAAATAGAAATTAAACTGGTTTGAAAATTTTCAAACCAAAGAATAATTAAAACCACAACTAATATATTATACATGTATAGAAGGATACTAAGAATCAGTTTTCTAACTTGCTCCATCTTGGAAGGTGTAATCAAGGGTTCCTTGGCAACAATATCATCAAGCAGCATATCCACATCAGTTCTACAAAGACAAGCACAATAAATTGACTTACTGACAAATTAATGTCTCATTTAAACACACATTTTCCTTATAAATTAACAAACCCTACTGAATACCAGTGATGACAGCCCCTTATATCCTGCATTTCACACAATATGAGGAATTATCATAGCACAAACCAAGCAATGGTATGTTTTTGACATTTTATCTAAGGTAGACCTTATTTATTACTTTAATTTTTGTTATAGAAAAATTGAGGGGTCCAGAAGAAGGTCCACAAAAAGGGGGTACAGAAGGGGGGGGGGGGGGGGGGGGGGGGGGGTCCATTTTTGTCTCACTGCACTGTTCTTCTGTGTTTTGCTGTAAGGCCACTTATGTGGGTTTTTGAATTGGATTTTTGCTGAATCTTATGACTTTTGCTATCTTTCCTCCATCCATCTGTACCCATGCTACTTTAAATCCTGAACATATGCATCATAATGGTCATGTCTGCCACAGAAACCAAAGTGCTCCAATAAGTTTTTGAAATTTGCATTTGTTAAAGAAACTCTGTTGTGGTCACACAACCAACTGCTGGGCCAGAAGGATACCTCTTTGGACAAATTGTATGGCTTTACCCGATTCTGTCTGTTTGGCTTTCACATTCAGACTGCCCTTGAAGAGGAAAATTTGTGGCTGAGGGATATTTCTTTGTTGTCAAGTACTTTTCCAGGGCAGCCTGCATTACTGTACTTTGAGCAAGTCTGGCTCGTATTCCATGCCGTCTTGCTTTTGGACCTCGAGATAAAACCATTTTTCACGTCTAAAGTTGTGGGCAGCAGTGTTTCTAATTTCAAGACAATTTATCGCAACTTTGCCCAGGAAGACAAAGATTTGTTTATTTTCCGCTTCTTAAAGAATTTCGTTGATAATTTCGCTGGTTGTCACTGGAAGCCTGGACTCATCCGGTAAGATTTTGTTCTGTTTTTCCACGAACAACATGTGCACATAAATTGTCCTTTTACCCACTCCAACAACTGAGACAAAACATTTAAATAAGTACTGGCCTTAAATCAAGTTTTTAAATTAAACAATCCCACTCTGTAAGCAACTTCTGGCTAAATTGTGAACTTGTCAACATGTCGCACAGATAAAATCTTTGTCCAATCAGAGTACGTCGTTCACAATAGGGTTATTTGAAAACAACAACAAACGGCCACAATGCATCAAGGTTGGCACCCAAAACATTCAACTCTGAATTAAAACCTGTGGAGATTTTTGTCATTACAGTTATTATCGCGGTGACACCACTTTATGAGCTAACAGTCAATTTTTATGTTCCTCGATGAAAATATACTTTTTGTTTTTCTACTAAACTGCATATATGTATATTATATGCTTACAACCCAATATGGGTATCAAAACAAATCATTCGGAAAGCTGCAGAGAAATGATTATAAGAGCGTTCAAAAATCTTCAAGATTCAATCTTTGCATTGGTTAACTTTCTTCTGATGGCGCTTTATAGCATGTTTCCCTTTGTTCTCTTCCTTTCTGTTATAGTCAATCCTTTTAAAGACTTCATATATCAACTTGCACCATTCAGGTCTGTTATCTACAGTGCCTCTCCATGTTGACTTTTAATATCACACAATGTCATATTGTATCATGGATTTTGGTATTTTAAAGATATTGAGCCATGTTTATAATTAAACTTACCATAACGGTGCATTCCATGCTGTATTGATGAAGTTGGCAATCTTATCAAAAGTGTTAATTGTAACAATAAAGCTACCATAAACTATACTTAAGTGTCTCCTTGAGCAACCAAATTGACTAAGCACATGTCTAAATACATGTATGAGCCAGCGATATGTCTGACAATTTGGCATTCCTTTTAACATTCCAGTTCTGTCCAGTACTGTATCTTGAATGTAATGAGATGTTGTACATGACGGCATGGACAGTGTGTGACTGGACGTGATGGCATGAACAATGTAATCCTATCCCCAATGATTATGTCTTGAGATCCAATTACTGTATATATATGTTGTGGTTCAAATTTTTCTTTGGTTTAAAAATTTTCAAACCAGTTTAGTTTTTATTTTCCTTTGTCTCAGATTCATTATCATATTCTGAGACAAAGGAAAACAAAAATCAAACTGGTTTGAAAATTTTTAAACCAAAGGAAACATTGAATCACAACAAATATTTGAGCTTGATCGTTATACAATCAGACCCAATAAACCTAGCTGGACTACAATGCAAGTATTCTTTATGCTCGTGCTTTATTGAAGTACCTGACTTTATTACACTTAATGCTTTAATACAATGTATACCAAAATGTTCATTTTCACTTCAATAATGCAAATTCTTATATTTCTGCTTGTGCTTATGTTGCCAGTACAAACCAGGTTTTATCAGGAACCAATAATGAAGCACTGCAAACTGCAAATCTTAATAACAATAACTTATTAAACATTATTCCTGTTCCTGTATTAAAATGAGCTTTTTAGCAACTACTGTGATTTGCAGTCTGTCCATTTGAATTGAATTATACAGGAAAATTGAACACTAAACACGACAACCACATACATGTAACATGGGGCAAAAACAGACATCTAGGCAAAAGTCCTTATTTTAAATGAATAAGGCCGTACCTCCCCCTTTAAGCCACCCTCTCTAATATGTCCCCCCCCCCCCCCCCCCACCTTGTTTAGTACCCACCTCCCTCCCTCTTTTCATTCACCACTAAAACAATAAATGACAGACTGTATTACCGGTGCATTTTTACCGTACCAATCTGGGTAGGAAATCACATACAGTACTTGCAATCTTTGGGGCTTTGGAGTACTTGGCTTTGGAGCTCGAACTCGAAGTTAGCAGGAGGTTCGAGTTTTCAAGGGTTTGAGTTACTGGGGATAGAATTACACTAAATATATGAAGCAAAACCAGGGGAAATCAATTTTTGGTTCAAGTTAACATGAGGATCGAGTTAACGAGGGTTCAAGTTATCAGGATTCAACAGTAACAAATCCCTTATTGGTCACATATGATTGTAAAATTCTATGCACTTCCTGAAATATCAGCATGTATAATCTGCCAAAAGACTGCAGAGGGTGCATGGACAGTTTATTTCCTACACTTATATTAATTTTAACAACTCGTGCACTCACGTTGGTTTTAAATCCAACAAATCTATGGACTTGGATTTCATCAAGCCAGACTGTTCATACTCCAGGATTATTCCTGCCAAACAGAAAAAATAAATTCTGTAGTTGAACAGAAAATTCATGAATATACTTTACGTAAAGAAAAGTTCAAGTTTATCACTGGATAAACTGATGTTAATGAGACCTGAGACACTTGAACTAAGCCAGTCACTGTCAGCATGTAACATTTTATTCCATAGTCCACTTGTTAATTGTATGGCTTATTGTCACACAAATCTCACAGGGTACAACAATTTCTGTACTTCTCTGTACTCTTTCAAGGCCCAAGTCCAAGCCTATTTTCTGTAATTTCTCAATGCCAAGGTCAAGCCCGATTGATTTAGTCGCCTCATTTTCAATGTATCTATCAGTTTCAAGGCAAAGTCCAATGTAAGGCAATCTTTGTAAGATGTAATCAAACAAAGGTCCCAGTCAGTTCTGTCATATTTTTCCCTTGTGCTCTTACCTATAATGTAATAGCGTGTGCCCCACTCAGTCATTCTTCCATTGCTTCGCACCGAGCATCAATATTCCCCCCCCCCCCAACCCTCCCATGACTGGTACCTTTGTCTTTTTAAGTTTACCGGCCACAAGGTTTTTTGTAGCAGAATTGTTTATTAATAAATATGGAGGCAGGGAAGTGCAACCCTTGGTGGCACTTTACCCCACAGCAAGGCTTAGCTCTTGCAGACAGGTCCGGAGAAATATCCATTCCAGGGTGGATACCCACAGTGCCATCTGATCTGTACTCCCTCCAGGAGGGCACCCATCTCCTGGTTTCCTAGTTCCGTGGACTAGGGATATGGGCCTCACCCTACTGGAGACAGATCCAAACCCCGTCCGTCCTGCCTCGAAAGAGGATCATTAATGTTCAATTTATAGAAGTCTTATACAGACACGAAACTTCATCCTCTATGTTTTTGAGAACCGAGAAAGAGTTTCAATGCATTAGACAGTTCTTCGGGAATCCCAGGTGAATATTGCACCAAATCACTTCAGCAAAGGAAAAGGAATAAAGAAAACTAAAACATAGCTGGCCTGTGAAGAGAGCAACTTTGTCAGCTTCTATTTGAGATGCAGTTGCATTTCACAAACCAAGAATAATGTGCAAGTCAAAATCTATTTTACATGCAGATTAAAATCGCTTGAATCACAACCTCTAATTAGTAATGTGTGTTTTGGGTCACGATTTCTTCGAAGCTCGTTGCGTTTTTTTTCACAGCAGTGAAACTTCACATGTGCTTGTTATATTTTTGGCACTCATACTTGTTTATTCATGGTGCCTCACACTCAGGGCATCATAAAAATTATCTAAGGTCGTTTTGGCCAATAAGAAACAAAAAGCTTTTTGTTTTCTCCTCTTGAAACTCAAAACCGTTACTTCAAAACTTGAATTTCTTAACTCAAAACTCAAAGCACTCAACTCAAAGTTTTCAAGTTTTGAGTATAGTGAATTAAATTGATTTGTTCGAGTTTTGAGGGACTGTCAACTGACATTGACCAGTTCTATATAATTGTACAGGTTTACACATAATTTATATGTACATGTAGTGCAATTTCAATAAGTACACTCAACAAACATGATATGTTAAGATACGGTTTTCTGTCTTTTCTCACGGTCTCCCGATGAAGACCTGATATCTCCTGGTTTATCTGAGAAAACCCTCGCTGATATTGATTGTGAAATTAAGCTTTTAAAGGTTTGTTTCATTCAACATAATCTGTAGCACACGGAACATTTCCATTTTGGCTTCCATTGGGACGTTCTCAAGGTAACTGGGGTCTGGGTACAAGTCTAGCTGGCTGTGCCTTCCTGACATGCTTTCCTACATTCTGTACGTAAAAGAATTTCACAGGCAATGGCGGGTTTTCAGCGTGAATCGGAAACAGTTTTACATGTCGACTTCCGAGTTTTAACTCTACAGTTGTACAGCAGTGCTAATAGTTAACCTTCACCTACGTATAGATTGAATAATTCAGTCAGGTGACATTTTTGCAAAATCTCCATTTTTTTTGCTCAATCTCAAGGGTTTTTTGAGCCCACCTCCAGTTTTTTCACTCTTGGGGTTGGCAGGTCTGTTCATGGGTATATGTATGTGGAAGTGATACCTACATTACTATAGTGTTATACTACTACCACTGCACAGTTTTACGAATACCATCTACAAAGTGACAGTTCTTGTCTACAGTCCTACATACATGTAGTGTTAGAATTTTACCAAACAATTTCTTTTTAAAATGGCAAATATTGAAACAAATAAAAAATATTCTTCAAGATTTCCACAGTAAGCTTCAATCTGCTTCAATTGATCAAAAGCTTAAGCTTACATGTATGTGTTTTAACTTAATACTCAAGCTTGTAAACGTGAAACGTATGATATTCAGTGGAATTAATCTTAAAACTTGCCATTAATCGTTCGATTTCAAGAGATATAACTCGTTCATACCTGGAGGATAGTAGCGTAACAAGAATTTTTTTAAGCGCATTCCTTCTCCCTCTGTCAAAATTTCATAGTAATTTTAAAAATTGTTCTTCCTTGTCAACTCGTTTCTAAGGCTTCCAAAATGGCGCTCAGCTACGGTTAGTATTCCATGTATGACACCATGATATGTCCATCTCGTCCCCAGGGCCTTCTCTGCTTTTTCAAATGCGGGGAACCTGGCCCTAGGGACGAGATCAAAGGACTGCCTCAGCCAAAGGAGGATATTACCATCTTCCCGGCATGCACTGCAAACAAACTATATTATCAAACGGCGGCGACCCACAAGCAGCTCATTTTACACAGACGCCGTTGTGGTTGGAGGTCAGTTGGTCGTAGCGGAAACCTTTCAAAAGAAATCTACGTTAACCTAATTATTATATTCACCTTTACAGAATATTTTCCATTTCGGGTTATGTTTACAGTTTGCTTTAAGGCCGCTTAACTTCCCAGACGGACAGAAACCCACGATAAGCCTCGCGCGGTAGACGCTTGAAATCTCTTCACAGATTCATGGAATCAATAAACCGTCTCGCCATTTCAAAAGAATGCCGGCTTATATAAGAAGAAATATCCGTGTATTTGCTTGTTTTGACTAATTGAACCTAACACTGGTGAACAGAGCCGGTAAAATAATTCCCACTAACTGAAAATATGAAACAACAGCTACTCAGCTCAACCACTCAGCACACGACTGTCCAGACCTGCTGTGTTTGTTTACGGTTATGTTATTTTTAGTTCAAAATCGATCTTCGCTTTTCTCGTTATTTTCTGACTTTTCTATGGTACGAGCACTAATCATTCAGCTTCATTTCATTTTACATTTTGCTGTGACCAAAATAAAACTCGAATCGGTCTACAAATGCAAATGGATCATCTCACAAACGACGCGACACTTGAAGCTTGCCGGATGTAGTCAGTTTCAATTCAACGCCGATAAAAACAAACAGCCGCCGAAATAGATCACTTTCAACTTCAAAATTTAGGATGAAATCGTGGAGTCAATTGGAGTCAATTAGGTTTTCGAGAAAGTTTATACCTTTAATGACTGGAATTGGGTATTATTTGGCTTTTGACTCGCCTTTTTTGAATCGATCCAACCAATTTAAAATATGCATTACCGATGACTACAAACAGACATGGACGACAACAGTCAAACTATACCACGATAATTTTTTTCAACGGGTCCACTCCACTTTAAGAAAAACATTTCCTGATTTCCTGATACATTATTAATAGAGGAATAAGGTACGTATTGTTTTATTTCTATGCCTTGACATTTATGCGAGCAAATCCGTGTGCAACTTTGACTAAAATACGTGCGTTCTTCGGTTCCACCAGAAGTCATTCACCTGAATTTTACCCAAAGCACGCTGGGAAGACGGTAATATCCTCCTTTGCCTCAGCCCAGACAACCAAGGTATTTAGCCCGGTTTTTGACTGTGCGGGAAAAGCAGATCTTAGCAGGGGCTATTGGAATCCAAATAGAAAATTGGGGGTAACCGCGCATTTTTCCGAGATAATTTAATTTTAAAGGGGCCATGTCGCGAAGTGTCACGCAACCGTAATAACTTGAAAAACGTCTGGCAGCTGGGAAATCAGGCACAATCCGTTTAATCCTTAGGAGCTGAGTGCTCCGAAATGTCTCAAATTGTTCACACACGTCAATAATCTTTTTCAGTGTCTTGATTTAAATTCGGACATTTTCCCGATTTTGGAATCGTACGGCTCAATATCATATCTCATTGTCTAAAAGTACAAAGTGGAAATGGACGAATGTTCTTCCCCGGACCAAGTTAGTTGGAGCGATTCGCTGTATGTCTTATAGCAATAATTCACTGACAGGCCGCGCCAGGCGAACGCAGATTAAGTTAGCCTGCCCATCTAAGAATTCAACTGAATTGTCCTTTATGTCTCATTGCAAGGATTAAAATTGAATTTTTGGGACAATTGCGATCTTTGTAACTTCTAAAATAGCTCTAGTTCTCATCGTGTTAATACTATCTGATAGTTGAGCGTTACGAATAAAATTTGTTTGTCTCGACAAAAATTGCACGCTTCAGTATTAGAAATTTCGTTTTGTATAATTTGTTATTACCACAGACAAACCTAATATTTTATAGTTTTTTTTAATTCGCTTAAGAGAGAGAGCAATGAAAATTTCTGGACTTCATTCAAAACAGATCAAAACAACTACGGCGGCTGAAACTCTTCGCATACGTGACCTAGCTTGACCTTGAGATCGCTTGCGCGTATCATTATAAATTCCGTTAGCGCATTGAAGAGAAAAAAATATGACAACTTTTAGCTTGATTCCACAGCAATCAGCACCGGAGAAAAACCTTCGTCCATGCTCAACTGATTAACATACAGCTATCTCGGTTGTCGGATGAGAGCTTCAAGCGTACGCAACGAGACCGCAAGGTACTTTGGGATTTTTATGAATACGATAAATTGACCAAAGCAAATTAAAATGCCTCGTCCATACAGCGAAGGCAAACATTTATGGTGCTAACATCCACCTCACTCATCGCACCAACAAACGCAAAAACCGCGAACTAAGCTAAGACCAATTGACAACTACCCATAGTAACTTGCGGTCTCGTTGCGTACGCTTGAAGCTCTCATCCGACAACCTAAATTGAAATAGCTGTATGCTGAATGCAACTTCTAGTCATTGAGATACTGACATGTACTGAAGCGTATGATTTCAGAATTGGGGAAATAACCGAAATGAAATCAAGGCAAATATATTATTTATATGTGCGAAAAATCTGAGACCTTTCGGAGTACACAACACGGCAGGATTTTGCCCGATTCCATGGCGATAGCGTGAATTTGTTTGATGTCGGCCCGACGTTTTTGCCTGCGAGACATATCTCGCGACATAGCCCCTTTAATGTGGAAAAAATGCTGATCTCAGCATTTTTTCGAAAAAAGGAAAAATAGACAATTCCTCGCGGATTTCCTTAGAATTCGCCTTTACATACACAAAAGCAACAATTATTGTAAAAATCTTCAAAACACGTTACGAATGGTAACATAACAACAGCAAAATCATCAAAACGGAGCCATTATCGGCCCTCACAGCTCAACCTCGTTCCCAGGGTATTTCCCTTCGAGAGAGGGGCGGCCCTCCTTTTTCCTCCTTTTCCCGCCGCCCCTCTCTCGAAGGGAAATGCCCTGGGAACGAAGTTGCTCACAGCTATCCCACGTTCGCCAAAAATACAGTCTAATTAACTTTGCCCACAACAACAAAATTAATTGTGTGCTTACATGGCTTACCACTTCCATTTTATAAGATAAAAAATAGCGTGATTCCTTTTTATGTGAGTCAAAATTTCTTCAATTTACTTTATTTCAGTAATTCCAGCATCCGCGGAATGAAACGCTATTCCGGCATTCTTAAAATAGATCATATTCTCGGTGTTGAACTGTCACTTGCAATGCTTGCAATGGAGGCTTATGCGGGGGAATAACCGAACCAGCTTATAACTAAGGTGAAACTTAATTAAGGTGAAAGGTCGGAAGCACAAGAATTAAGATTGACGACCGGGCAATTTTTCAATTTTAGCAATTCTCAAAAACAGTATTACGCGACCGTCTGCACAGTACATTTAGACCGTACAAAAGTTCACAAAAACAACTTTGTCTTCGTTTCCAATAAATAGAACGACTACTTTCCGAATAAAATACAGTTGTTGCTTGTCAAAAATTGCCCGAGAAACAGATTTGGAAATCAAAATTGCAAAAATACACAAACATATTTGCATAAGGCGACGCGAGTGAAGATAGAACTATGAAATCGCTTTTCAATCTCTGTAATGAATGAACAAACACATAAAAATGGACAACACAATCTTCTTTCTAAAAATTTTATTCAAATCTCCATTAGTTTATGTTTAAAAGCAAAACGCGTACCATTTATAGCGCATCGAGTTCCAACTCGAAGGTTCGAGCTGCCTTCGATGAAATTCAAGAAAATCGATACAACTGAATTTAAGCACGTTTAAAAAACAATTCTCCACAACTAACAATAACACAAAGAAAAGTCAATCACGGATTGATATCAACATAAATTACCATCGAAAAATGTAATCTGTTTTACCTTTAAGTCCCTCGCTTGCTTGGAAATTTATCTCCCAGCATTGATAAAAACGTATGAAGTTCCTCGAAGCAAGATTTTATCCCTGAAAGTTCTTCTTTTTCCACTAAAGCGGTTTCTGAGTATCCCTTGGTTAGTATCCCTGTCTTGAGTAGCAAACCGCGAAAAATTCAGGGAAATAACGACTTTAATTTAAACGGTTTTCTCCGCTTAAACACAGCTCCAACTAACGTGTTTACCGAGCTGACGTGACATTCGCCATGTAGCCGTGCGAAAAACAAAGCCTCGCTTTGGTTTCAAAATGCTAAGATACCGGGTGTAACGTGACGTCATACGCGCATGTTTTAAGACGTCATACGCGCCCGCCAGGCCCAACGGCGGGGCGCGGACGGACCGGCGCGCCCGCGAAACATTCCGCTAGCCATGACCATGAAAAATGATGGGCATAGG
The DNA here is from genome assembly GCA_024195265.1 of Dendrophyllia cribrosa. Taxonomy (NCBI): domain Eukaryota; kingdom Metazoa; phylum Cnidaria; class Anthozoa; order Scleractinia; family Dendrophylliidae; genus Dendrophyllia; species Dendrophyllia cribrosa. Next base: position 17,664,070 of record JAJLRJ010000010.1, read on the forward strand.
TTCTATGACTATTGGGCTCCGCGCGGGCCTTCGGCCCGCAGAGCTCCGCTAAAAAGGCATGTAAAAAGATTGCCCCGCATGACGGCCCTCGACTGCGAGCTAGTTCCAGTCCCAGTGCAATACTGAGAATACGAATACGGTCTATTCCTTGATGATCATTTTGAGGTCAGTGTGAAAAATAGTCTTGTCTACTTAACGCTGTTAAATTTTTGGATGTACAATTAATTCAGCCATTCTTCTTTTGAAATTTTGGGATCTACCCGGTGAAGGTCAATTCTACAAGGTCACCTAGGGTCAAGCAATGATGTTTTTAACCCACGCAGCTGTCTCGCGGTCTGATTCAATTTTTCATCAATTTCTCGTCTTAAAAAAAAACATTTGCAGAATTAAGATTTCAAGCATTGGATTTTTCAAGACTTAGGAAAACGTGAAATTTCGCTGCCATTTGTAAAAGTTCAAATAAACCAAATTTTGTTTCGAAACGATGAATTAAAAAACATGTGTTAGCATGACAGAACTAGATGACGTAATGTTGTAAATTTGTTTCCTCGTTAATTCTTTGACTTCAAACTATGAAAAATAAAAACCGATCTGCGGACTTAAAATTGATTTTTCAAGACTTGGGAAAACGCTATAGCATGGTTAATGTCGTTTTTCAGTAAATGGTAACCTGCCTGCGAGCAAGCTCTCAGGCTCCCGGAGCATAAACCAAATCTTGTTTCGAAAACGGAGAATTTTTAAATCAAAGGTTCCTATGAGCACATTGCAGGGGTGGTAATTTGAAGACAAAGGAGAAGCGGCAGCCACCTTTGTTGTTATGGTAGCTACATGTGGTCGTTGATAAAACCATTCCTATCAATTAGGATTAAAACGCGATAGGGTACAAAAAAACACAAAAGATGCCGCACTAGAAGTGTATCTTTATGTCAGAATAAATTTAAAACATCAGAAACAGTTTTTTTTTTAGAATACTTAAAAGACGTGAATGATGCCTTCGCACTTAAAACAAGAGGCTTGCAACCCGCGATCAATGCCGGCTATCATTTCCCAGATTTAACTCTTCCCGTTAGAACATTACCCAGAAACGCTAAAAGCAATAACTGAGCATAAAATATTTTACTTTCTACAAGCTAGGCGCATACACTTTTTTATAGTTTTTTTTTTTTGTGGTTTTACACATGTGGAGCCGTTGTCGCAACCTTTCAGAAGTTAATTTGGCATGCGCGAACTTAGTTTCCACATTGATGCCTTCTGAGACAACGGTGGATTTGGGAATCATTTCAGGATCGGAGATCATTTCATGTCGAGGATCATTTCGGAAGCTGTACAGTGCAAAATAGTTAAGGCAAGGTTTTAAAAAGATCTGATAGACTCACTTTGAGTAGCAGTCCTGCTGTGCGGATATTCGAGCCGGCGATCGAGGCAAACCGTTTCTGGCCCCTCGGCTCGTTGGCTTGCTCCAGTCTCGCCGCGTTTGTTTTTGTGCCAAGTTAGCTCTCCTTCTCGACATGCAGTATTTTTGGCCACGAATGGCACGGTTTTATTGCTACAACGAAATGCATCAAAGAACAAAAGACGTTTTACAACTTCAAGTTCGCAAATGCTGCTGATTGGTCTGTCTTCTAAAAAATCATATTTGCATAAAAAAAAGCCGGTTAGAACGGAAGTTAGAACTTGGATATTTTAGTAGCAGTCCTGCTGTGCGGATATTCGAGCCGGCGATCGAGGCAAACCGTTTCTGGCCCCTCGGCTCGTTGGCTTGCTCCAGTCTCGCCGCGTTTGTTTTTGTGCCAAGTTAGCTCTCCTTCTCGACATGCAGTATTTTTGGCCACGAATGGCACGGTTTTATTGCTACAACGAAATGCATCAAAGAACAAAAGACGTTTTACAACTTCAAGTTCGCAAATGCTGCTGATTGGTCTGTCTTCTAAAAAATCATATTTGCATAAAAAAAAGCCGGTTAGAACGGAAGTTAGAACTTGGATATTTTTAGAACGACTTGTTGCGTAATTTTGGAAATGACTTTGGTAAGTAACACGATTCGGACAATGACGAACAAGAACTCTTCGAGTAGTGAAGTCGGGCTTTAAGGGTCTTGTAAGTGCCCCTAAGGTACAAGAATTAATTCCATTGTTATGATTTGTTTTACAGTCGCTTTTCCGGTCACACAAGGTGATTCGTCACGTACGTTACTACGTCATTTCAAACAGTTTTTCGCAATCACTCGTGCATGCAAGGTCAACTTGAACTTTAACTTCATCTTTACTGATTATTTCCATTTATCTGCTGCTCGAAAAGAAAGAAAAGGATATCGTTATATATCGAATGAAACTCTCGCCAAATCCGGCAATAATGTAAATTCCTTTTACTTGATATGTTTCGTTTCGTCATTTTCCTTTTTCTTATGTTGTAAATAAATCCAATTCATCCATGAGCTTGAAGTTGCTATGTTAACTGATATGACGTCACTAACACTTGGCCGCAGGCTACAAACCACTTAAAAAGCACACTTTTCTTACGGAGAAGCACACAACTAAATTTATAAGCCGGACTGAAAAGTAAGCCCGTGATTCGAGATCCTGACCGACACTAATTGATGGGTAGATCTTTTTCCTTGAGAATAAACCATCATCTACATAACTTTGCCCGACACAGTATGATAATAAATTACAATTTCAATTTGGCTTTCTCCCAAAGACAAAATAGACACTTAGAGCTATTTGTTCTTGCAGTCTTGTCAAATGAGTAAAAGGTTTAATTTTAAACATTTTTAAAATAATAAGCACTATCGTGAGTGATCACTGTTACGTAGTTATAAATAAATTCAACAGGAGGAGTCCTTTTAATAAAAAAATCATTAGTGCATCAAAAAATGATTGGCAAATTCTTATTTCCATAAGATGACAGAGTTAAATATTTAATTATAAATAAATGTGTAATCCAAAATGTCTGATGCGAACATCATCTTCAAAGTTGCACTGAACAAACGGCAGTTAATCTTATCGTAAAGCGAAACCGAAAAGAAGTTAAAATAGGACCTTGAAGACTACATGATGGAAAATTAGACTTGAAAATGAGGGTACATCACAGGACACTATTTGTTCTAAGCTCTTTACTCCTTGCCCGGTCTGACCGAGCAATTAGTGATGATGGACAAAATCAATCTGGTAGTGATGCGGGATTTGGAATAGCCGAGCTTAACGCGGGAGGAATGCTCGCCATGATTGTGCTTGGAATATTTGGCGCTTGTTTGTTGTCAGTTATATGTTGTGCCTCGTGGTCTATGGTAATGACATGTCTGAAACTTCATGCCATCAATATTGAGGATACCCAACATAACGTCACCCAGCAGGAAAATTCTTTTTTTACATTATAATTACATTGGTTATATCATCCTCTAGCAAGACCAGTGAATTCTGTAGAATCAGTAGAGTAGTCAACTGTCACAACAACTCCCACGAATGTGATCGCCATACAACTTGTTTGTTACCAATTGTCAGCAAAAAACTTTGATCTTCACGTTTTGCTTCGTCAAACTGCATCAACAATAAATTATGATGTCCAACATGATATAGCCTGTGCAAAAGCCGCTTTTGTGGGCCTTTGTGCGCATCCATCAAAGAAATTTTTTCTTTACACCCGCCGTATCACATCGAACGAAATCGAACAAACTTTCCATCGAACTCAATCGAACGAAAGAGTTCAATGCAGTTCGGCCATCGAACGAAATCGAACACGGCTTTTTGTGAGTTCGATGCCCGAACTAAATCGAACGAAATCGATTTGAATCGAACGAAATCGAACGGTCATGATTCGATTTAGTTCGATTGAGTTCGGAAATCGAACTTTGAGCTAAAATACAAAATAAAGAGTCTGAAGCCGATCCGGTGAACTCGTAAAACTTTAATCTATTTTCGCAGAAACGGTATATTATTTATACCAGAAGCTCATAACAGAGAAGCGATTAACTCGTTTCCGATGCTGGGGATTTTTAGAAAACGCGGGGAGCCAATCAGAATTTACTTCCTAATATGGAGTTCTAAAAGAAGCCTTCCACGCGAAATGCGCGCTCCTACAACACTTGCAGGAAAAGCTTGTATCTTGTTTCATACAAGCTACTACAAAGGTCAATAATTGCACTTTGCAGTTCTGAGACTCGACCAAAATGTCAACTTTATACTATTCAAACGGCCATTGACTCCCTTTGGAGAAAAGAAGACCGATTATGCCGAACTGGAGGAAGCGGAGAAAAGGAGAAATTGTATCAACCGTGGAAAAACTTTACCGGCAGAGCGAAAAAATTCTCTGCCGTCTCAGGTTTAACTTAATACTCCACAGCGATTTGTGTCAACAGCAACATACCAGCAATCAAAATCAGTTAATGAATGAAATACGGTGAAATGATAAAAACACAGAGTTCAAAACTTTAGGACACCTGCATCAAAGAAAGATGAAAATGAAATAAAGATGCACACAACATGTAGGTTTCTCCAAATCACTTTTATTTAAAAACAAAGACAAATAGACTCAAATACAATGTAGTTGAATGAATAAATACAGATCTTCAACAGCCAGTTTATCACAGTTAAAATTACTCATAACAAATCGTAACTCGAAACAGCTCATGATAGAAAACAATTAAGCTTAATGATACGAAAACTTCGAAATTCCTCAAGACAACCGCAATTTAGTTTTGTCGAGATGATGAAAACGTACTCCGTGAGTTCAGAACCTAAGAGATGCCACATTTACAAAACAAAAAATAAATACAACTCAGTTTTAAAAATAGTACGTTAAATTATTTCTCAAGATACAAATGATCAGAACTTTCTCGTACGAAATCATAAATTCGGAAAACAAGTAGGCTCGAGAGCTAAATAAACATGTTTGAAACGTACTGATTTGGTATGCTCATTTTCTCTCAAAAATCGCTTTGAAAAACAATTATAGTATATACAAAGAAAAACCATGGTACATGTAAGGATGGGTTGACAAAGTCGGTGAAAGTTTTAAAAAGTGTTGGCTGTTTAAAATACAGCGAACTGAATATTTATAAACACCGCGCCGCCGTTTATATTTCAAAATCTATACAACAAATTTTATTCCAACCGATTTGGGAACTTGGGAAGAAAAACCCTAAGCTCAAGTCAGACACGAATTATTGTATGTTTGAGCGATAAATTATAAGCGAAAAGGAGAGTAAAAACACTTTTGTTTTCAAAATAAAACAGAAAAACACATGGCATGCGTACTGAATCATGAGAATTTGCTTCGCTTCTTCCGTACGTTTCAATCTCTTTGTGAAGTTAAAAACAATTCATATTTTCTTACTACTATAAAAACCTGACTTAAACAATCTTTCTAATTTGAAACTACATTTGAATAAGTAAAATACATTACCATATTGCACATGAAATTCTTTAAAGAGCCATTTTTGTGGTGATTTGGTAGAGATGAAACAAGGCTTGAAAAAACCTGAGTTGTCCAGATTTCGCGGTGTTGAGCTTTTTTTCGTTCCTTACTCCGTCGTCATCTTCTTGGAACTACTAAAATATCCAATACTTTTTCCTCCTCATTTTTGAACCTCAAAATGTGATTTGGTAGCGACGAAAATAGCCGTGAAAGTAAGCTGTCCATATTTCGCGAAGCGCTTGTAGTTTCCTCGATGTTTTCTTGCTGATTTGAGCGGCCGCGCGTACGCGCGTGGAGTTGAAAACGTCCTTCCATATAAGGGCAAAAATTCAATCCGCGATTCTGATTGGTCGGTTGGGAATTCTAATCCCCAGCATAGTTCTGAACATATAGGGGGAAGTTGCACGCTTCTACGTGATAAGCTTCTGTTTATACCCAATTGTACCTTTTTGGTACGCTTTGGCAGCATATCAGGCGAGTTTGGTCGAGCCGTGGCGAGACCAAATCCGGTGATATTTTTAGCAGTTACGGTAATAAAATCTATTATAAATACGAGTCAACAAACGGCGCAAAAAGTGATGAATAATAATTTTACTTTGGTTTTTATACAGCGAGCAAAGTAAGAAATCATGGTAGCAAAATATGTTTAAAACCCTTCTTTGCAAAACTATTATCGGCATTTGAAAACGAGAAAACTGATTACAGTGAAGAAATCATTTTACAAGTCTTATATCGAGAGAACGAACACATAAATAGTGTAAATGTCACATGTCACATTTTACTCGCTTCAGCAGTTCAAAAGTTCTGTTGGAGGAACTTTTGGAACCAGAGGTAAAGTTGAGTTAATGGTTGCATTTTCAAACTTTGCACCATAAAATCGTGCGATATCAGGTCAGCGACTTGATATCGTAGGATGTCAGGACAGTAGACAAGGCTTTTGATTGGCTAATTGCGAATTTGGATACGGTTACGATGTATTATTGCACAAGACAGAGAAGATGCCCGCCTTGACTTATGGGTGCGTTTTTCACGGAGTTGCGCAGCAATGTACACCTTTCAAACCAGAAGCAAATGCCGACTGCACCAGGCCTGGAATTAATTTCGCACTGCGACACTAGCAGTAGCGTACAAACTGAATTTCAATGATGAGGCGGAAAAGTAGAAATACAATCATAACATTCTTTTCGTATTCCTCGAGAGCATTAAAGCTCGTTTAGGAGCATTTAGCAGCGCTGGAATCGGAAGGAATGTATGCTACTATTCATGACAATTTAGCCGCGATGGATAAAGACAATCAAGACGATTCCCGAGATGATTAACACTTGCACCCGTTCTGTGGACAGAAAAGCCTTTTTCCTTCATAAACAATCAACGCAGTGACATTTTCACAGGGAATAGAATAAGAATAAATTCAGAATATGGAAATAATAAAAGAAACAAGACTTCACATCGCCTTGACTGTTTTAAGGCTGGATCAATTTACGTACTAATCATCAAGAGTTCGAAAATCGAACGTTCGATTTTCTTCGATTCGCGTTTTTCTTTTGTGAGTTCCACGTCGTTCCATGACCGAACTCTTTCGTTCGATTGAGTTCGAAAATTGTTCGATTCGAATTTTTTTTTTGTGAGTTCAATTGAGTTCGAAAACCGATCGTTCGATGTGATACGCCGGGCACCCGGCATGTTAAATCAATAAAAGTCAATCATCGGAAATCCAATCGATCAATCGATATCAATCAATAGCATTGGTTAATTGCTATCGATTGATATATGCCAATCGAAGATCAATCGATAATCTACTGCATAACATGTACTTTTTGCAAAAAAAAAACTCAAAACCACAAACTACCCACAATTCCTTGATTCGCTCCGACGAAGGGCTGGCACTCGAAACGTCAGCTATTTGAATCTTTTTACGGTGGTCAATTTACCTTATCGACTCAGTCGATTAAACTAAATTCTCGTGTTTCACCCCCCCCCCCCCCCCACTCCCCACCGACGCAGCACCACAGTTTCTCTAGAAACTAACCTCAATCACAATCAAACGCTCCTAAGAGCCAACCCGTGAATAAGAAATGCTAACGGGTAACGCAATATTGGGGTAAGCTTTCACACTGACACGGTTCGATATTTTTTTAAAACTAAACGTACGGATTTTTGAAGAACGCAAAAATAAAAACAGTACATTATTTTCATAATAAACCGTTTAAAATGCAAGGCTAGTACAACGGAAATTAATGGCAGGTTTAATGGCCAATATTTCGACTGGTAGAACTAGTCTTCTACAGGGCCAGCGTTGCCAGTGTCGCGGTTTCTCAGTTCCTCCGTTTTTTAGTGCGTGTTGCTACAACCATAGACAACACACATGTTTCTTCCTCAGAGCGCACCAAAAAATGTGAGGAACCGAGAAACCTCGACACCGGCATTCTTGTATTGACGTCACAGCGGACTATTTCCAGTCTTTCTTCTTGCGCGGTTTTGTAACCAACCGGAAGTGAAATTTCACGTTTTTAGACGGCTAAAACACGGAAAAGAAAATCGATATCGAAAAAAACTCTTTTCGATTTTCTTATGAGAACACTATGTAGATTCCATCAAACAAATAAAAAAATCTGTCATATACACTTTAAGCTTATTGTTGTTTTTATTCGTTTACAACAAATTAGTTATTGTTATCGCTGGATTCACGTTGTTTTTGTTAAGCCTGCCGCACACTTGAGGAAAATGCTGAGCAAAATTCCTAGCGAGGCAGTTAGCTCAGCTGTTTCCTCAAGTGTGCACTGGATTTTTGGTGAGTTTTTCGCCTCGCGAGGTCGTGAGGCAAATATCTGTCGAGCTCACGTGATTTCAAGCTTCACATTCAAGATGGCGGACAGGAGTGTGGTTAACGAAGTTATCCAGAGGATAAACTTGTCGAGCTCTATGCAGCCTTGTATGTTGCATGTTTAATGTATTAAAATCTAATAAAATGCTAAATTTAAATTATATCCTAAGAATATTCTAAAAAAGTGGATATTAATATTTCATTGTTATTTGTTTCAATATCAATTACAGCAATTGCAGTTATACAAATGTAATATTACATTTTGTATACCCTGAGTGGACCACAAACAAACGGATAAGAAGAGCTGTGAGAAGTTTTAACATCTCGTCGTCCGCCATGCAACTTCATGCAACTTCGATCAGAACGGAATTTGAACCAACAAAACAGAATTTAAAACATCGTAACACAACGGAACAGAAATTGGAGCAACAGAACGGAAATTGACGATGTCCCAAATTCTGATCTGTTTTCCAACGAAAGTAGTAATGTACTACACTCTGAGGCAATTGCCTCAGAGAATGTAGTACATCACTACTTTCTATCTGCTGGATTTAAAATATGGAAATATTGAATGGAAATATTAAATGACGAAATCAAATGGAAAAGTCAAATGAAACTATATGTTAATAAAAACAAAGTGCGTTTATTCCATTGCGTGATTTCCTTTGCGTGACATGATTCTCGGAAAAACAGGAAGTTGATTTCACCAACCTTTATTCACCCATCAGAGTGGGGGTTTTAATATCCATAAGGATATGTTTCGATACAGTTTTCAGATATGTGTTTTATTGCGCGCTTGTCATATCCAAAACTGTATACCTTTTCTTCATATTTGTTTACGATTTGTTTGTTTTGTCTGGTTATTTTCTTTTCATTTACCAACGTGAGGTCTTTGATTTCGTTTTTTACCATTTTAATCATATTTGTGTGATTTAGTATTTGGGAATTTTCGTGGTTAAGTCTGAAACCTTTGATAACACATTTCTGTTTATTACTTCCATATATGAAACTATAATTTTTTGGACCACCTGATACAAAAGTGTCTTTTATAATTTCACCATCTAATTCATCTGTGAGATCACCTAACATATCTCCTGTTTCTACTTTCTTACTCTTTGGAGATTCAATGTACACAATACTATCTGTGTCAAAATATAATACTTGTTTACCTAAATAATCTAGTTTTTCATACAACATTAGCCGTGCACTGCTAGTTGTAAAACATGCTACAAAGATGTTAGTATTATATGAATTGTCAACGAACTGATCTTTATACGTATAAGTCATTTGTACCATTTCATTGTTTATGAAATTCATATTTAAATTATCAATGGTATCATCAAGTACTATTTGATAAAATTCATTAATATCAGTTACGTATTTACATTGATTCATATTATTTCGTTGACCAAATTTACCCCATAAACTGTTTAGACACATTTTAGCAATAGCTCGTAAACCTGCATTTTCATTTAATTCACCTAATTCAATATCTAATGTTTTTTGGACATTATTTCTGAAAATCATTTCTTCTTTTTCATTTTTGAAATTATATTTTGTTGATTCAAGTTTAAGCTTCATGAATTTTTTGATATATCCTCTAAATAAATCATTGCTTGACTTTTCAAAATGCCAAACCTCGTATATTTTTATGATTGTATAACCTTTTTCAATGGATTTATTTACTTCATCTGTTGTCCATGTACCTATAAATGATCGCTCATTTTCACTATGCTGACATTTGTCTTGTTGTTTTGTTTTTGCACATGATATACACAGAGGAAACATTAACTTTTCTGATTTTTCACATTTTATTTTCTGAGGTAAAACTGGATGGTATAAATTTCGTGGTGGTAAAATTTTGCATTTTATGAAACCATACCATTTTACGTCGTATTTTTCTGGTGATATTATTTTTTTAGGATGACCTATGGGATATATTTTGTAGAACTGAACTGTAGGATAAAGAGAACAAAAATCAATATATTTTCCACATTCACCTTCTTTGAATTTATACAATAATTTGGTAGCATTTGTTCGTCCACCATAAAAAGCATCTCTCGGGTTTAACGGTTCGACCACTTCTCGATTCCATTCAACTTTATAATATTTCTGAAAATTTTTATCGTTTTTTAATTTGCATTCCCACATTTCAATAAGATTGTAACCATCAGCTATTATTTTGTTATTTTTATCTTGGGTTTTATTATACAAAGTACCCATGTCGCTTTGATTCTTGTTATTGATAACATCAGGTTTGTAACAATCTGGGCATCCATGCCAGAAACAACCTTGAAATTCATAAACAGTATTTGTAGATTCGCAAAAACCATCTACTTTTATTTTGTTATTGATACATTTGATAGCTTTTTCACCACCTTCTAAGGCATGTTGAATTTTAATATTATTTTTCTTGCTGATATAATCCAGCCATGCAATACTAACTGTACTGTGGTTTTCTGTTTGAACAACATTATCAACTACAGCTATGGTATTTTTTGGTATGTAATTTCCTCTATAAATAGCCATACAAACACCAGCTATTGTGATGTATTTTAGTGGATCAATATTTTCTTGGTTCATGAAATCTTGTCTGAATTTTAACATACATCTTCTTAATATATCAACATCTGACCTACAGTATTCAATTATTTCTTTTTTGAAATCGAAAACATAATTTTCATTAACACGGTCATCATACCATTGTAAAAATTTCTCTCTATCTTGTGTTTTCATTTGATTATATCCATAATGTTTTTTAGATGGCATCTCTCCTATATAGTTTTGATTACAATTTTTGTTGAAATAATGTGGAAAATATCCTTTTTTCAACTCGATTAAATCAAATGTTTTAGGGAAAGAGGACAAAGGTTGTTGAATAAAATTTAGGCTGTCGATTATTTTTATTCTTAATTTTGGAATTTCCATCATCATTATTTTTGCACCATTGTAAATACAATAAGGTTTGAATCCATTATCTATACACCATTTAAGAATAAAATGGCTATCGTATCCTTTTGAATTATGAGCCACAAATGTGTAACCTTTATATTTTTCATTGAGAATACCATTACAAAAACTATTTATATCATTGAAGATTGATTCATTACCATTGAAATCATGACAGATAGCCAAATTGACTACATGTGTTCCAGTGTTTTGTGTACATTCGAAATCAAAAAATGAATATTTTTCATTATATGTTCTACATGAATAACAATAATCTTTTTTTAGTATGGATTTATTTAATCTGCAAGGATTTTTAGTATCTTTGATACAATTACCTCCTTTACATTTTATCTTTTTCATAAAACATTTATGCTTACTTTCACAATATTTGTTACAGTTATTACACATTTTATATCCACATTTGTGCATTTTTATATATGGTTTCAGTATTATTTGGTTGCATTTTGAACATTTTGCTACACTGTTACATACTGAATCATTGTCATCTTTTTTAGAACGATTACTTGTATGATTTTTAAAACAAACATCACCATGAAAAACACGATTGCAGTGTTTACAGGTGACGTCTTTTCCATCACATTTATTTCCATCTGGAAAATATTTAAAACAAGATAGGCATTTTTGTGGGCATTTGTGTTTGTCACGTCTTGTATAAGCTTTTTTACAACTATGACAGTAATAAGCTACATCTAAAAAAGCTGTCATTGATTTTATGACATCAAAATGATTTCGTGTTTTGTATAAATAGATTTTGTCTGTTTTTCCTTTGTTGGCTGTGTATATGATTTCATTGAAGTGTTCTGAATCGATGATATTAATCTCTGTATCTAAATATGATGCAAAGCTATTGACATCTTCCAAACTGTTTCCATATTCATTTATCTCTACATTACAATTTTCATGTAATTTTATAGCTTCAGTTTCTTGTAATTTTCGGCTTTTGTTTAATCCATCTTTCAACTGAGTTGTGGTGTAATTCTCAGGGTGTAAATGAGCATAAGCTGTTACAATAGCCCTTGCTAAACATGTTGTATCATTATTTTTTATTGTGATAATACATTGTTTCCTATTCACTGTTTGTTTTGATAAATATAACCGCCCTTTACCTGTTGGTATTTTCACAGATTGAATAATTATTTTGCAATTTTCTAAATCTATTTCTTTATATTCCAACGTATTAATAACATCTGAAAGTTGATTTAACTTGAAATCAGAAACTTTTAACAATTTTGTTGAGATAGGATGATCTAATTCATCATTTGAAATTACCAATCTGAATCTGTCATTACCTTTTAACTGTCTTTTCTTTATTGTCATTTCAACCATTTTTTCAAAGACACTGAAAACATCATTTTTATTGTTTATGAAATTTTTGCGTACAGAAATTTTGAATTCATTAGTATAAGCGTTGAATTTTTTATTAGCTGTATTTCTGATTTCGGTTATTTTGAATAGAGGTTGGTCATTGGATGATGAATCAAAAATAGTGTCATCGAAATTGAATTCATTTGAGAGATTAGTTCTCGGTGCTGGAACTGGTTTAATAGTTCTTGGTGCTGGAACTGGTCTTTTAGTTCTTGGTGCTGGCACTGGTTTAATAGTTCTTGGTGCTGGCACTGGTTTATCCCTGAATTCCAATGGTGGAAGAATTATATTGTTTTCATAATCTTGAACCATTTGATTTACACTCTTACGAGGTGTTGGGATTGGTCTAATTGGTTTTACAGTCCTTGGTGTTGGAACTGGTTTGGTATCATCTACCACGATAATTTTAACCTTCTTATTCTGTTGCTTTAAAAGCAATTTGATAAGTTCTGATTTACTAAGTTTTTTAAGATTACTCTTATTCATATCTATAAGGTTAGATTTTTCTGATTTCATATATATAATAATTCTATAGATAATCTTTTAAATAGTTTTACAAATGTGCGTTTAAATATAGTCGAGAATTCAAATAATCCAATCATGGATCCTTCGAACTATAACTATGAAAAGAATTAATTTTGTGTGTAATTTGGATTATTTTTTTGTGTTATGTTGATGATTCGTTGCATTATATTGTTGACATTTACATTCTTCATATGCTTTTTTGTTTTCAAGTGACACCATTTCCCTGCAAGTGTATAATTTTTATCATTTTTACAAACATTACAATACCACTCTTTATTTAACATACATAAGGTTTTATGTTTTTTTAGTTCTTCTGTTGTGAAAACTTTTGGTCTACCGCGACCTCTCTTAACATTTTGATTTTCCATATATAATACTATACTATAGATATTATTTTAAATAGTTTCATAATAGTGCGGATAATATTGGTCAAGAATTATATATTTTGCATTATTGCGTAATAGCCAGAAACAATTATATATTTTTGGCTACCAATGAATAGCGAATGCAAAGATATAAATATCTCAGAAATTATTGGGATACTTGTAAATAGTAACATCTTTTTAAACCTTTTATAAAGCCAAGTCTCATTAATCAAATGAATGTCTCTCAATCTCTCGAAATTTGCATTACTTGTTGTAATCACAGGTGTAAAAATATTATTTTCACGTTTGAGATATTTGACATTATCAACTTTGGTTTGTTTCAACACATTACATTCATCATCGTATCTATTGTTTTCTATCTCATTGCAGATAATATTCAATAACTGTTTCAATGTTATATCTTCATCCATTTCATGTATTTTTTTATGATAAAGTTTCAATAATTTCTTTTTATATTGTAACAGATCCAATCTACGCTCATTATCATATATTTTATCATGAAGATTGTCTTTTTCATCTTCACATTCATGAATTTGAAAATTTATTTTTTTGATATATTTCTCAATGCCACTCATGATATATATAAACGTTAGATATTTTTAACATCACTCAGAGGTACCCATGAATCAAACTCTTTTGGATAACCAGACCAAGAAACTAATGCTTGTTTCTTTTTATAATCTCGTTTGATGACCTTATCAATACGGAAAACATCCTGTTTAGCTTTTAATAATTCCGGTTGGTAGAAAGATCCTTCTATTAGTTCATCATTGAGATCCTTTAATTTATAAGTGATTGGATTTGTGTATTGAATTTTATCAACTATGAATATCTCCTCTGTCCAGTTTGGAGTGTATCCTTTGTCAAATGTTTTTCTCTTATATTTAGATATTCGAACTTTATCACCAACTTTAAATTTTGGTTTATATGACAATAGTTCCATATCATATAGATTGAAATAAACAGTTCCTTCATTCTTTTTCATAGATGCTTCAATAGGTTTCATTTTAATGCTTGAATGCTTTGTACTGTTGTATTCATTTAATAGTTTTGGTAACATGTCTAAATATTGTGTTGTATTTTGAGCTGTAAATTGTTTCCACATTTTAGATTTTAATGTTCTGTTTAATCTCTCAATAACAACAGCTTTACCTTCATTGAAAGTAGAATACATCTCAATATTATTTTTCTTTAGCCAGTCTTTGAAAGTTTTATTATAGAATTCAGACCCTTGGTCTACCCAAATAAATTTAGGTTTCCGTTTGGATTTTTTAATAACATCATCAAATGATTCAGTAATTGTATTACCTGTTTTATTTTTAATAGGAATGCTCCAAGCAAATTTCGAAAACACATCAATGATATTTAATAAATATCTATATCCTTTATTCCATTTTGAAAACGTCTGCATTTCTACAAGGTCAGCGCTCCAAATATCATCTATTCCATTAACAATAACTCTTCTTGTTTTAAATTTTCGTTTGATTGGCTTATGTAATTCATCGGCTAATTGTTGAGCCCAATCATTTTTACTCAACGCCGCTTTCCGTTTTTTGGCTTCCTTTTTTGTTTAACACCAAGGCCTAATTTCTGTTTTATATCAATCGTGTTTCTAGCCAACCAATGACCCCATTGTCTCTCATCATATGGTACTTCATCTAAAGCTTTGACCATTTTTCTGTCTGCTCTATTCTTGCACTTTCTGTCGTCTTTACAAACACTATAATCAACATCGTGCTGCATGGCAATGGCATCCGTTCTTCCTGTAGGTTGGTCATATATTTCTAATATTTGGCCAGTTGTTGGGTCATATTTCACTTGACTCTCTAAATCATTATAAGGCCCAGTATATTTATGACCGGGTAATGTCCAACCGCCTTTAGGTTTTGGTAATTTACCGATAGCCTTATGAATATCAACAGCACCACCATGAAGAGGGTCCAGTTTTCGGCTTATATCACCAGTAAAACTATCTAATGCTTGATCCAAATATTTATCAGCCATTCCTTTAATCTTTTGTTTTGCAAAATCAGATTTGATTGCTTTTGATGCTCCGATTCTACCTAAATTATACAAACCTTTTAAAGCACTTTTAGCTGCAATTTCACCAAGAGTATGAGAACCAGTAATATCTAAAAATCCGCCAGCCATCTCTGACTGGCTATTTAGTTTAATTTTTTTTTATTGGATACAAAACGTGTCTTAGTAGCCCCACATTCACTACATTGAGATTTTAACATAAGACGATTATTTTTAGTTTTAACATATTTTTCAGTACCTGGTACAGATTCTGTTTGCTTCTTCTGTTTTACACAATAACTTTTTACCATTTATATAATATAATTAGATATTTTTGAAATAGTTTTCAATAAATCGTTCATTATACTGTTGGTTATTTAATTTGAATACTTTTATACAATCATAAAATGATTTTTTATAAATGTTATCCAAAAAATATAAACAATAATATCCACATCTAACTGATTTGATATCCTGGATAGGATAACCATAATTGTATATAAACTTCAATTTCAATTTTTTAGCATAATCAACCAATTTCTGTGGTGGAGGTAACGAAAAACTATCAAAGTAATATATAGTCTTATCATTCATATTATTATAATGTGCTACCCAATGTGTACCAGGACCTATTTTATCATCAAGATTAATGATACAAGATCCTATTTTGTGGATATGATCCAAACTATCTCTCGAATAAATACCATTAAAATTGGTTATTTTTAAATATTTAATCCATTTTAATAAATCGATATTTGAAAGAGGAATATCTCTGAACTTTGGTTTTACAGGATATCTCCTAGAATTGGTATTCCTAACTTTGTAAAGGGACTGTTTTTGCCTAGTAATAGGCCCTCTCCCTTTTTTGTTTTTGTTTTGACTTTTTTTTTGCTCCCATACCTATAGTATTTGAGGGCCAGTTTCCATAAAATGGTGGCGGATAATAAGGCATCATCATTCCAGGTTTAGGTGAAACTGTTAATCCAGATGCTTTCTTTTTTGGTACACTTAAACCCTTTCCTGTTAATGCATTCAACAACATTGGAATACCAATAGATGCTAGGAGCGTCCCCAAAAAACCACCTCTTTGCTTTTGTGATGGTTGAATGAATACTTGTCCTCCATTTTGAATAGCAGCTAAAATGTCTTGTTTTTGTTTTTTAGTTAAAAGGTGTTTATACTTAATCAATTGCTGTATTTTTGAATCTGGTATTAAGAAACCACCAAATTGAATACCTTTTCCAAAAATTTTATCTATTCCCAAAGATCCGAGAGCAGATAAAGCCCCAGTAGCTAAAGCTGGTACCGCTTTTGATGCTAATTTGGTGGCCATTGGAAGCATTTTTGTCCCAAGTGAAATTAAACTAGACCATAAAGAACCGCCATATTTAACTGATTTTCTAATCTGTGTTTTTGAAATCTTGATATCTACACCAACTCCATTTTTTATCGCTTTTTTGATTTTATTTATCTGTGTTTTAGTTAAATTCAGTCCATCGCTTCCCATCAACTCATTTTTAGCTAATCGAATTGTTATTGGTGAATTTGTTTCATATGCTTTTGCTAATTTTTGTTTTTGTCCTTGAGATAATTTCACACCATATTCATAATAAGTTGTCATATTTTGTATATATGTTATATAATTTTGATAATTACAAAACATGTTTAATTGAAAAACTATAAATATTGTAACAACATAATTAATTTATGCTTTAATAAGTAGTTTACCACTGCTTATGTATAATTCGATCTCTTTTTCATGAAGAACAAGAGCATTCAAAGTATAGTTAGTTGCATTTACACCATTAAGTTCATATCGAAAAGTTAATGATACAACAGAATCTTTTGTGTCTTCCTCTTGATTTCTTAGGTCGAAATAAATCATTCCAAACAAATTTCTGAAATTACTTCTATCAATTAATGACCCACTAAGAAAGTCATTGTAAGCAGAACTATAGCTCATAAGTGTTCTGTATAATCTACTCTCTTCATTAGCTGACAATTCAAGTTGAGGATAATATATGCTATTATTCATTTCAAGCTGAGCTTTACTGAAAACTCTGTTATTTGCACCTATACTGAATGTCTTGAATGTAAATATATTAGCTTCTTGATTATTATATGAAGCTGTTGGATTCACCCATAGAAAAACATGTCTTGGTCTTCTTATACCTGTACTAATTCTGAAAAATGAACTCACAGCCGCAGTTTGATTTATTTCATAATGCTCTCTCAAGTATATCCAAGTTTTTGGTTTCAGATAGTTTTCCAGATATTGACGCATACCACTACCATTGAAAATAAGTTTAGGGCACCATAATCTGAATTTAGTCATCAAAACTTTTGAATCAGGAGCAGCATTGCTACGAAATATAATATTGTTATCATTTTCCAATCGGATTAAAATGTTCATTTTTATATTTGGATGAAGATTCTTTTTGAATGCAGCAAAATACGAATATATATTCAATGGGATAGATATTTTGTTCTCACTGCCTGCGTCTGTAAGAATTTTTCGCGTCGCGAATCCTTGGTTGTACAATGCTTGAGCTGTTCTTGGTTCAGATGTTCCAGTCGAAGTATCTAAATAAAAGAAATTGTCTTTAGCAACTGTATTGGCATATTCTTTAGTGTATTTTAAAAGTGATAGAACATTCGATGATTCATTGGCTTTTGTGTTGTTATATACACTTATACCATTACATTCAACTTGTATTTCTCTGATGAAGGTGTTACCGTTTGTTGTTGTACAAAATAAATTTCCATTTCCCACTCCGGCGCCGATACCAGCTCCATCTTGATCTTGATCTAACTGAAGAAGCTTGAAATTGACTTCAATATATGCATTATACCAGTCTATTGGGTTAGCCTCTGAGCTATTATCTATTACAAACATGTAATTATCTTTTGTTTGTCGATTATTTGCCCCAATATTAGCATTCAAAGGTGTTTGTAAATCATAATATGCATATTCATATCTTTTAACAAATTCTGGACTTCGAAAATTTCCGTTCATATATATTATTAGTTTAGATAAAAAATCATTATAATAGTAAATCATTATAAACATCTTTAATATATTGATATTTGTCAGTATCTTGAGCCTGTTGCTCATTTTCTTTTTGTAAAAGTTTGATTATTTCATCACCTTTTGTTTCATTCGTTATTTTTGGCTCGTTTGTTTTATCACTAAATTTATTGTAAATTTTGTCACCAATAAGCTGACCTGTTTTTTCACCTATTTTTTCCGACCCCTTTTCTATCAACTTTTCAGCACCCTTTTTAGCAAGTTGTTTAGCTGTTTTGCTTGCAAGTTTTGAAGCTATCTTACTTCCAACATTTTTGAAAACATCAAATATTCCTTCACCTTGAATAATGTAATCTCCAGTATCTGGATCTCTTTCTCTTCGTTCCATCTATATAGTGAGTGTATATAAATTAAGCTTCTTTTATCACAACGGTTAAAGATATATCAATTCCATTTAAGTCAACCTCCCTGTTTTCGTCGTCTGTGATATAAAAAGTAACTTCAGATAGTACTTTTGTATTTATTTTATTCCAAAGATAATTCATTGGTTGTATTTCAAATGGTAGAGATCTTGTTTTTGTATTCGTTGAGAAGGTAAAAAGCACGTCTGATAACCTTCCTGAAACGATTGAATTACTTAGTAGAGAAGTTCTTATGTATAAGTTATCAATACTGTTGCTGATATTAGGAAATTGGGGTCCATAAGAACTCACTTTCAATATCCCTGTTTTATCGAAACCCAGTAAATCTGCAAAGTTTCCGCTATTCTTGAAATCAATCCAATAGTTTTCATCCAACTTTATGAAAACCTTATATGTTGTAAGGTCAAATAATATATCAATTCCATAAGTCTCCTTTTGCGTGAGTTTTCCAATTTTATTGTGAATATATTGATTTATATCATCATAGTCATAAATACCTGGTGGTAATGTTATTGTTTGCCAAGAAGTGCCTTTGTTTTTTGAGATCTTTAATTGGTTGTTATAATATTCTGGTCGTATGTTATGCCAACTTGCAGTCATACTGAGATGATCTAATGCTATATAGTATTGTTTGTTGTCATCTAAAATTAATTCAGGAATGAACTTTATAGTGAAATTACCTGGTTTATTATTTTGGTTTTGTTTTTTAGCATCTATTGATTTGAAAACTAAAACTCTATTTACATCCATTATATTATATGCTTATATATTTATTGTATAATTTCTCATGCATTGTTCTGTCAATAGCCCCTATTTTCATTAATTCATCATTGATTTGTGATAAGTCATTTCGCAACACTGGACTATTGTTTCCAGCTACCATTGAACCAATTATTATTTTCATGCGATCAGCCAATTGCTTTGGATCTTGATAATACATAACACTTGATCCAATCATTCTGGACTTACCAGATGATTTGTGTGGTCCAATATTACTGAGCATATTAAGATCGTTAAAAATCTTTACAGCATTCAGACTGTAGTTTGTTTTGGGATTATATCTTTTAGTTAGCATATTTATGAGTGATTTATCAGCATCAGCTTCATAAACCAATTTACCACCATGATATGCATTCAGCTTCATTTCATTCATCAATTTTGAGACATCAATAAGAAGGCCACCATATTGATTACCATTTATTTTGAAAGCATTTCTTTTTGGTTGTTTATATATTCGAATACCCTCACCTTTTTGTCTATACTCAAACGACTTTAATACGTCTGAGATCGTATCCCTATATTTTCGAAGAACGCCTATTTCATTAGTATATTCCGCCTTAACTTCTCCACTCTTGCCCTTTTTATTTCTGCCCAAGTCCATTGCTAATTCGGCAGATTTTTTCTTTTCTTCCAATAATTTTTGGGGAGACAATGATAATAATTGTGAGGGCATTGTCAAATTGTTTTTGTTTAAAACAATTTTATCATCTTTATTAAATCGGTTATCAATATTAAAATATGTCGGATCTTTTCTTGATTTTTGTTCTGGTTGGTAATCTATTTGGGGTAGCTCATGTTGTAATGTTATTATGTCTTTATTCGATTCAATTATATCCTGAAATCCCTTTGTTAAAGCTAATTGATTTCCCCGTAGTTGTTCAATTAGTTGATCCTGTTTCTCATCTGTTTTTTTTCTGTTTTTCAATCAATGGCTCTCGTAATGTCTTAAAATAATCACTCATTACAATATCACGCCCTCCTTCCTTATTTTTTATTTCATTTTTTGATTCAGTAACTGCTTTGACAATTTTATAGCTATCATATTCTGAATCAGCATATTTTTTAATTCTGTCAATATTCATTATATAAAATATGTTACATAATTTATCTGTCGAAATGACACTTATCTTTAAAAATATGTGTAAAAACAACACTTATATTTATAAATATGTGTGAAAACAACACTTATATTTATTATCTAACATATTTTATATAATGAAAATTCCGAATTACGATACAAATAGAAATGGTGTATCAAAAAAAAGATTAAACAATTTTTTAGACGAAGATTTTAGAATGATTATTACAGGACAAAGTCGATGTGGAAAGACAAATGCTCTTATGCATATGTTAAGATCACCACTGATGTATTATGATAAGATATATTTATACACACCAAATCATCATCAGGAAAAAATACAAGATCTACAAACATTGATGAATAAAATATCTGATAAGGTTGGTTATCCTGTATTAGAAATTGGATCATCTGATGATATTAAAGACACTTCAGAATATCCCAACAACAACCGTAAAATTGTCATTTTTGATGATCTAATTAATGCACCTGATAAAATACAAAATAAAATTGCCAACAACTTCACAGATGGACGCCATCATAAGATAAGCCCAATTTATTTGAGCCAGAGTTACTATGATATTCCGCAGAAACTTAGATTAAACTGCAGTCATATGATGTTGTACCCACCTACTACCAAAAACCATTTGAATCTCATTGCCAAAGAAAACTTAATAGACCCTGGTTTGTTCAATAAATTAGGACCCTATGAATTTCTGTTTGTGGACAAAGAAAATAAAAGTGTGAAGAAGAATTTTGATGAAATAATCTAATGTAATATCATAATATATTTAAGAAATTCACAAATATTGACATTTCTGAATATATTAGAATCATTAGCCAAAAAATTCAAGCAAGTAGTGGACTCAAGTTGGATTCAAACAATAACTATGATATGCAGAATAAAAAACTTGTCAATCTAAAGGAAGGGGGTAATGACAGAGATGCAATTACCAAGCATCAATTAGATGTTGGATTACTAACTAAACCAGGTAAATATGAAGTATTATTGTTGAATGGCGAAAATCATATGACAGGAGATCTTGACCTCAGAGGAAATAAATTAATTCTACCTGGTGAAATTGATATGGATCGAAAACTGATCACAAATATGGATACGGATGAAAACAATGATCTCAGTGCTGTGAATATGATAACTCTAAAAAAATATCATCCCGATGTTCCTGATCACACTCATGAAGTTACTAAAAACATTGATTTGAAAGAACTTTTTAATGTTGTTAAGTCGAAACAACAGACATACTTGGATTTAGCTGCAAATTACAACAATCTTGTTAGTTATAATGATGTAAAAAACATTTTTCTTTCTCGTAAAGAGATGTTGATGATGGAAACGGGCCTTGATATGAATAAAAATACGATCTTCAATGTAAAAGATCCAATAGCAATTGATCACGCTACAAATAAAGGATATGTTGACACAAAAACTGGTGATAACAACACAAGAATAAATCAAAATACGAATGCAATAAATAATTTAGAAACACTCAAACTTGATAAAACTATTTCCAGCGATCTTGATATGGGAGATAAAAAGATTGTTAATCTAGCAACTCCTAAACCAAATGAGAATGACGCTGCTATAAATGTTTCATTCTTCAACACCGAACTCAATGATTCCAATACAAACTTGTACACACGAATAACGGATGATTATAAGAGTTATGTAAACAAGTCACACATAACTCCATCTACATTGAAAGATGTTTTCAGATATCTAATGGAAGATGTAGATGAGAGTTCCTCAGAAAGTAATATAGTTGTTAATGGAATTATCAATTTTGCTGCATCACCTCACCAAATCAATAAGAAAGCCTATGATATAACACTTACAACAGACAATAATGATGACTTCAGGTCAAGGATAGGTTTCAATGCATACAAACTTCCTCAAGGTGAGTTCACTTTGGTAATCGAGTTTTTTGTTCCAGATAAAGCTCATATTAGTTCAACATCTGTCACTGTTGTCTCAACAGTTATCAACATCGGTCAGCAAACAACAAAGATTTTCAACACTGAAGGATATACGAAAAGCATTGTTCATTTACACAAATGGCAGGTCTCTCCACCTGAATATATAATGATAGATCTTCATGGAAGAATAACAAAAGGGAATACAAAGAAAGCACATCTAATCGTTTATGGTGTTAAAGGACATGTTTCGAGTGTCGATCCAGATGTATTTGATACTGTTTTTGTAATTGAAAATGGAAAAATGGTTATGGAGACTGATATTGATTTAAATGGTAGAAACATAATTGTTTTACCTATAAAGAAACAAAAATTCATATTTTTAGGCAATTATATGAAAAATAAGAACACTAATGATATCATATTCAACGGTTCATCATCATTTATTGCGGTAACTAATTTGAAAATAGTAAAATTATGGTTGATAATATTGGACGATAAACCGCCTGAAGGATACAAAAAAATGGTTATATTAATCGGTAACAATTCATTTGGACCCCAAAATTGGAATAAAGCATCGAATAAAATTTATTACACTTTCAATATAGCGTCATCAGTTATCAATTTCAATGAAGATACAGTTGTACGAATCAAATTAATATCAATTGATCATATTACATATGCACCTTATAATTGCCATATCAGTGTACTTTTTGAAGAGTTTTAATATATAATTATCTAATATATTGATATATATAAATGTCAATTCTTGCACAGTCAATTAATTTTTGTAATAAATTTTTCACAACCCAAAAAAACCTACATCCTAATACTAAAGATGAAATATTAAAATCGGCTTTAATATATCAATTTTTGTACGTTAACTATTTGAATAAGCCAATATCATTTAACCAAATATTAGAAAAACACTCTGACATTGGATTAATAGGACCAGGTTCTTGTACTCTAAATACCAAATACCAATTTTTAATTAAACATGGTATTTTTCATGATGCATTTGGAAGATTTTACAATGACTATGAAAAGGGGCCTGGATACACATATTGCTGCCTTTCAATACCGAAGAAATTAAAAAGATCTCCAATAATGGGTCAAATCTCTGGATTATTATATTGCCTCATTTCAAATCCTAAAATTTAATTATTATTATCCAAATATATAATATAAATGACTGAAACAGACATCTTCAATTTTAATCATATTGATAAAAGCATCAGCAAAGAAAAACTATCTGAAATCAAAGCATTATATCGATTTTATCACAAGCGTTTTTGGTGCTATAAGAGGGCTTTCAAATATTTCAAGAGATTGAATTTAGCTATTAATTTATCATCAGTTTCTTTAATATCCATTGGTACAATAGCTGGTTCAATAACATTGAACCCTATTATTTTAGGAGTAATTAGTGGTAGTGGTTTATTGATTAAGACATACAGCGAAATTAAAAACTATAAAAGAAAAATAGAAATGTCTAAATTTGCATACACAACATATGAGAAGGTACTCGTTGATTTACGGTCTTTTTTAAGAGGAATGCAATTTAACCATATCAATTTTATCAATAATATGAGGTTGCTAGACGAAACGATAATTGATCTTTGTACTCTTGATGAAAAATTTGAGAAACAATATGATAAAAAATTCACTTCCGAGTAAACTTTTAGAGTAAATTTTACTAACAAACTTTTCATTCAATAACTCATTCATAGGGAAAACCCCCTTTGCATGACGATATTGGATCATTTATTAATAATTGTTTGTATTTGATCACCTATTAACAATAGGATATTATCCCAATATTGTTTATAGCAAGTTAATGTTCTTTTCGATTTAGATAAAGGTATATCATTTTCAATTCGCGATTTTAACATCTTAAATAATTGTTTTAAAATGTAATCAATATTTATCATACGTTTTCGGTTTCCATTTATCTGTGGCAAAATTTTATCTATCTCCTCAAAAATTTTCATGATTTTAGTTCTATTATTGTTTAATATCTGTAATTTGTGTTGGCTACAGATGTTATTTATTGTGTTTTGGATATGATATTCCCGATGATATACCGATTTTCGCCGTATTTTATACATACTCTCATAAAAATTAACATACTCTTTAACATAATTATATCCATGTACGGAACCACAATTTAGACAAACACTCATGCCATCTATATTATTTATATCTTGTTCACTACAACATGACTCGACCACTCTCACACTACTATCAACTTCTACTAATTTTACGTCACAAAAATCACAAATAAAATTACCCATTGCTTTCAACTCATCGTGAATTATCTCATCACAATTCATTCTATACTATTATATGAGATAATATTTTTAAAACAATAGCTATAAGCGGCACGTGTCTAAATTCCCAGAAAACAAAAATAGCAAACATGTAAAAATCGGCTAACGCGAATTTATTGCTACCGAACGATGTCATTTCCTCACAATAAATATTCCCACGCGTGGGAAACTATCTTTGTTCCATTGCGTAGATGTTATTTTTAATCCAAATGCTAATCATGGAAGCTGTCATAAAAGGTGATGAAACAATAAATATTCCCACGCGTGGGAAACTGAACCAATATAAACAAGAGTGGAAGGCATAATATTTCGCACACCTTTGATATCACTGATGGATAAACAGCGTTTTATTGAGTTTAGAACAGACCGGGCAAAGTTGAGAGATCTTGTAAAGTTAAATCAAACCCCATAATATGTTGAAAATATTTTCTCTCGTGATCTGAAACAATAGCTATAGTGATGACTCATTTCATAGGGGGCTTCCCCTGTTTTTTCCGAGAATGTCACACACCGATAACTCCATCCTGTTTACAATCTGATGACTCATTTCCTCACAATAAATATTCCCACGCGTGGGAAACTATCTTTGTTCCATTGCGTAGATGTTATTTTTAATCCAAATGCTAACTCTTTGATGGTTGTCATAAAAGGTGATGAGACAATAAATATTCCCACGCGTGGGAAACTCAACCAATATAAACAAGAGTAGAAGGCATAATATTTCGCACACTTTTGATATCACTGATGGATAAACAGCGTTTTATTGCGTTTAGAACAGACCTGGCAAAGTTGAGAGATCTTGTAAAGGGAAATCAAAGTCCACAATATGTTGAAAATATTTTCTCTGAGTTAGTGAAAAAATACCCAGAACTAGCTGCTGATCCGGAAGGTTTACCTAATTTGAAAGTTGGACCTTGTACTGCAAGTTCCCAGAAGAAAAGTGATGCTGATATAAAAGACGAGCTGCTAAGAAGCATCGACATGACAAGATTTATGGATTATACGGGAATAAAAGTTGTTTTGGACAATGAAGAAACATGCCTGGATTCGTTGAGAAGCCTTGAAGTAGCTATTAAAGATTCAAGAAAGAGAATAGTTTATTTCTCTTGTTTACAAGGTCAAGTGCTGAAAAGACTACAAGACATTACAGGCAAAAAGATGACTGCGATATTGAAACTAACTCCATATTCTCAATCTCAAGCATATTTCTTAATTAATTTCTATGAATTAGTTCAAAAGTATAACAAGATCATTATTGCTGGCATTTGCGATAGTGAACCAGAATTGTTTATGTAAGATTTTGTACATCGCCCAACTTCCTGTTTTTCCGAGAATCATGTCACGCAAAGGAAATCACGCAATGGAATAAACGCACTTTGTTTTTATTAACATATAGTTTCATTTGATTTTTCCATTTGATTTCGTCATTTAATATTTCCATTCAATATTTCCATATTTTAAATCCAGCAGATAGAAAGTAGTGATGTACTACATTCTCTGAGGCAATTGCCTCAGAGTGTAGTACATTACTACTAACGAACCGAGTGGAACATGGGTAAGAACCAGTTGCACATTATAATTTATGATGATTAAGTGTAAAATCGGGGTGGCAGGCCTGCACGACTCTTACCTCATGTTTTTAATGCCATTTGCTCCTTCTATATGTTTTGAACGGGTATTTTACATTTAGCCGTTTGTTAAGGAGGATTTTAGTGACTGTAGAGTGTAGACTGAGTTCAAAAAGCCGCATGCAACGGACTAGAGATCAAGTCTGTCGGTTGTAGTTTCCCGTGGTGTTGCGCTTGTAGATTTTGACCTCATTTTAGCGTCCTTTTTTGCCTGGCGGTTGTTGTGTTGTTTTCGCCATTAATATTGGCATGTAGGTTTTTATGTAGGAAAGGTTTGAAATTCTCTAACTTTTCTCTCTGAAATACCGGACAGATCCGGACATGACAGGATCTGAAATGATCTGTTGGCCGTGAATGTCTTTCCTGCTATTTATGTCACGCTGGGCGCAGCTATTTTAGATTTGTCTTTGCAGGATTTTAATTTTCAGGATCCAAGCTTTATAACAGAGAGAGTTGTAACTTAATAAGCTATTCAACTTGTAGAGAGTTGAAGTTTGTCTCAGTCAAGGCTGTAATTTTAGCTTCCTTTCGCTACGCTTTATAGCTGCGTGGAGCTCGCTGCTTATAATAGTTGCCGGGTTTGTATTTGCTAGTTGCTATCTTTTCAGCAACGCATATTTTTGTTGAGAAACCATTCTGCTCGGCATAATTTCCAAATATGTATTTATACCCTTGGTGTGGATCGAATTTCCTCGTTTTCTATTGGCTTTTCAATAGAAATTTCGATTCTCTCCGCTTGAAGCTAAGCGTGTGTTTCTTTGGAAGGCATCATTTGAAAATTTTAGCACTTTCTTCTCTTGACTGAATTGAGGATATTTCTAAATGTAAGCGCTTACGTTTCCTGCACATTCCTTCTTAAGTTCGGAATGGATGCTATTAGATCAGTGCGCATTTCTTGATTTTATCCTCTTCCATATTTCTGAGTGCTTAATTATTTGTGTTGATCTTACACAAGGTAAAACGGAGCCTAACCTGCTAAAAGCTTCGTGTTTTTTTTGCCGGTGGGGGCCTTGCAGAAGAGGCGCCGGCGGAATACGGAGCGAACAACGAGCGAAAATTTTGCATTACTCACGGTATGCTGGTTATTAGCCTGAATAGCCTGCGTTTGTGGCACAGAAGAGCGACCACTCTTGCTTACGGTCCACATTTTCACAACGCGCCTTTTCCCAGAGAGAACGTAGTCATTCCCGCCTAGCAACGGCGGTCATTTTTCCTCACAACGGAATCAACCAACCGTGACAACGAACGCGACAACTGAGACTGTAAACCGCTGTAATGTTTATGTTATATCGTGTTATCCAGTGTTAACATTTTACAAATAGTTTTTATCACTTAACAGTTAACCACTCGTGTATTTCTAAAAATCAAATTTAAGGAACTGTTATATTATTTTTTTCTTCCTTCGTATGTTGTCGGCTGTAAACTTTTCTTGATAATTCCGCTGACCAGTGCGTCTGACCAGTGCCGCTCAGTCTGCGGACTTCAAATGAATTTTTCTAAGATTTAGGAAAATGTTGTTTTAAATGTGTAATTATAATTTCGCTGCTATTTGTAAAAGTTAAAATAATCCAAATTTGTTTAGAAAACGACGAACTAAAAAAAAACATGTTTTAACGTAACACAAACACGCATTGTTTGAAATAAGAGAGAACTGGATGATGTACAGTTTTAAGGTGATGTTTAATACACGGGACGATTCGCAACGACGATTTTTAGCGCACCAAAATTAAAGACAGGTATGTTACACGAAACAACTGGTGTAATATTCGTGTTTTTGCGTTGCAAGTTTTTGAAGCTGATTGAAAAACTTTGCAATGCAAAAATTGTGGAGAAAATCGCCCGTGCACCCATGTTGTGCTTAAAATCGTCGTTGCGAATCGTCCCGCAGTCACCATTTAATATATTTGATTACTCGTCAATTCCTCGACTGCTCTGTGAAACGACAAAAAGCTTAGACCGAGTTTTGCAAACGTTAATCCTAGGCTTTTAAGGTTGCCCTCGCATGACGCATACTTAGTCTTTTTGTAATAAGAGTGATCAGTGAATGACGTAATTTGCGGATGCTTTGTGATAGTTTTTGCATGATACGTATATATCAGAAAACTCATCAGAGAAACAACAAAACGCTTGTCCATCTACATGCAGTGAGAACTGCTAAAACACAGATAACAAAGCTGCGACAGGAGTCAAATACTCCGACCTGTCATTGAGAGAAAAGTCCCGTACATTTTGTGTGTGTGTGCTGGTGTGTTATTTATTTGCATAAATAACATAAGCTTTATGCGAAAGTTTCTTGTCGCTATGAATTTTTTGGTCAAGAATCTTCTTCTTCTTCTTCTTCTTGTTATTATTATTATTATTATTATTATTATTAAATTAACCCATTCAGCCTTGTGTTCAGTTTTGTTTTCATTACAAAAATCAAAGGGACCTAAGAACCATCTCGTGAATACAAAACAACGTAAGGCAGAAACCCATCAGTGGGTTGAAACGTGTAACGCGCATTCACAGCTTCCAAATATTCATTTTTTGCTTAGTACTATATTATTTTGGAAACCCCTCGGTCCCTCGAGATTGGAAGCAAGTTTTTCTTGTGAATTGATTGGTTAATATTTTTATCTTGATTTTCCAAATTGGCGGTAACAACTTCTTAGCAAGCTTGTTTTGAAGCTTACAAGAGACAGTTGCACGTTTCAACCCACTTATGGGTTTCTGCGTAAGGTTATTTGCCCATTTCCGCGTTGCTATTAGCCTCCTTTTTAAGCCGAGGCCAAGTGCAAAGCCATTCATATGGATATGAGTTTTGTTTCACATGCAAATAAAACTTATATCCATAGGCCTTTATCACGCGGCGGCCATGTTGACTCCCCGGAGAATATAATGCTTTGTTTTTGCCCGCCTAACCTCGTTTTCAACTTTTTCACTGCGAAGCTTAGCGGCGTAAATCTTTTGTTTTTACACAAAATGGCGGGACGTGATCAAGGCCTATATATATTTTTTTATTTATTTATTTTTTTTTTATTGAATGATACTGAACGTGTTATTAATATTACATAAATGATAGGTAAATAAATATGGTGTAAAAATACATAAAAGAAAAAGTGAGAAAGGTGACAACAAGCAAAAGGAAATATATAAAGGCCTATATGAATGGTTTTGCACTTGGCCTCTGTTTGAAAAGGAGGCTAAGAGCAACTCGGAAATGGGCTATTGATAAGTTGTTCTTGATGTTTTGTAATTAAGTTTCATGCTTTTGATAATCCGTAACTTGAATTTTTGCGGCGTCACTGCGGTTAATAACTTTAATGACAATTTTAAACGATGAAAACATCTTAGCGTGACATAAATATGCATCGTGTGAAACGAGACTTTCGGGGCAATTTGATGACGTGACACACTGGGGAATTACAAGAAAGTTTACATCCCAGAGAGCCATCGAGTGATTAATTTGCATATCTGTCCCCGTTTTCTATATCTCGTTATAGAAAAATATATATTATTTGGTACATTTGTAGGGATGGGGGACTATCAGGGCCTCTTTTTACACTTCCTGGCGGTTCAGCGGTTATGACAATAAAACTGTCCCTTCTTGTGCAAGGGACCATTTGAGGTGGGGCTTTTGCCCGGTTACATTTGTCACGTGACACTTCTTATAATGGAAGAATGGCGGCCTTGGAAATGTTAGAAAGTGGGATGCTACACTCTGCTTTCTTGGTAAAAACTGCTTCGACAACGTACACTTTCATCTAGTAACGCATTGTGTGGTACTCCTTGAATGCAGAATGAGTGTTTATTCGTTTGTGCGTGCCCAAATTTAGCCGTGAGAAGTAAAAAACACTGAACGAAGCCAACGTTAACGGCTTGTATTGCCGAGGACCGCGAACATTTTTTTATGTTACATGAATTGTTCCGGCCTCTACACATATCGTGAACTTCATGGCAGCACAGACTAATGTGGTAAGAATATTTCTGCGCTGTCAGTGGAGAGCTTGTGTATTATTAAATTCCGTAATATTGAGCTTATTCTCCATCAATTAACGTCGAAGTAGACGTTTGCAGTTCGTATTAACATTGGAAGAATTCCTAATTATGACAAATTTAGAATTTGGTAATACACACCTCTCTCGCACCTACAAATAGTGTAATTGTCTTTTAAATTAGATATTCATCCAATCTAATTTCAGGGAATGAAGGCAGATCCAGAACTTCTGTTTTCAAAACTTGAACGAATTGGCAAAGGATCATTTGGCGAGGTTTATAAAGGGTAGGTAAAAATAAGTGAGCTTACTGTTAACCTCGCTTTATTTACAGCTCTCATTTATCTTTTTTCTTTAAAATTACCGTTAAGATTAAACTCATTATTTTGCAACTCAAATACAGTCAAATCTCACTACTATGATATTGTGGTCAGTTCACTTATTCAAACAGTGACCAAAACTGATACAAATTTTACCTGTATAATACAGTGTACATGTATTTTTATAATACATGTATGGTGATCTTCATTATTTAAACACTCGCTCTTGTTAACTTAAGATATGGATACTAAACGAACAGTGGTTTAGAAGAACATCATTGGGGGTACATGGAGAATTATAGGAATTTGACCATAGGCTAACTGCAGTTGCATACATGCCAACTCTCCTGGATTATCCGGGAGTCTCCCGGATACGGAACGAATCTCCCGGTCTCCTGTACGGGTCACCAAATCTCCCGGATAAAAGCAACTTTGGATCTTTTCTCTAAAATAGGCTAAGATTTTAACCCAAATTTTCCCAAAATCCAGAAAAATAGGCTAAAATTTTAACCCAAATTTTCCCAAAATCCAGAAAAAAGGCGGTCTTTCATCACATCTTAACTTCACAAACGCTTTTCGGGTCTCAGGAATGCAGAAAATGGTACCTTTAGAGGGTTGTGGGTGATGGTGGAATTTCACCCCCAGAAAAAACTCCCTATTTTCAATCTCCAGAGGTTGGCATCTCTGCAGTTGTCAATACTATTGGAGATGTCTCAGTTCACATCGCTTGCACTTGAAGTAAGCACTGCCTTGTGATCTCAAAATATTTCTACCATACCCTTCCAGTTTGCCTTTGTCCCACTTAAACCTGGGGCACATACAATGGTACAATATAAAAAATACACTGTAATGTACTGTAGAAAATTTGAATTAGTTCAACAAATTTCAGTACAGCAGCAATGGCCACAAAATACAGTGTGCTTGTAATGTGTTAGGTAGAAATGCGTTAACATGTATGCATAACACAATGCGTTAACACGTATGCGTTAACACAATGCATTAACACATAACTTCAAAAGTGCGATTGTAACGGAGCTCATTAGTATATTTGAGCTACAATATCGGTCAGATTTGTTGGAATGGTGCCCACTTTTGTCCTCTTCTTTCTCCTTCATTGTTGATGTTCAAGATGCCAGGGTAAAAAAAATGTGCACAAAACATTAGGGAGAAAGGAGCAACATTGGGGGGAGAAAAGATGGTCCGTATGTTTCTTCACTGACAAATCTGGACTTTTTGTGAAGTGTTTGATTTACATAATTGTTTGTGAGAACTCGGGGTATGAAGAAGTAGTTTGTTTTGGAAATGAAAACAGTCTTGTAAGCTTTTAAGTTTAAGTGTATGGTGTTCTTTAAAGTTTAATTAGTTTACTAAATTTGATTTGGATGAGTAAATCTTTGATATGACCTGCCGAGGGACAGCAACATTTCTGGTTGCCTACGTTGTGTTTTGTACAAATACCAAAATAATTGAAAATTGACACAAAACTTTGCCGAGATATAAATTTATCCATTAACAAAAAAAAGCAAGGTTGTTACTTAACAAAAGAAATCTAAATTTGCCCATTTTGCAGTCACACTCTGTTTCTGCACATAACATCCATTAAATACTTTGTAAGCAGGCCTTCACAAGCTGGCCTCAATCTCGGCCCCAGGCTGCTTTAATAAAAAAAAACACTTTGGACAAGCACATTTGGGTTTCGGACAACTAAGTCCTTTCTTATGCTTGTCTGAAGAACAAGTAAATCATTGAATTTTTCTTTTACTCTGTCTTAAAGAGCATTTTATGTCGTGTAATTTACACGTGACACTTATATCATCATTATTTTAACAGCATAGACAACAGAACCAATACAGTGGTGGCAATAAAAATTATTGATTTAGAAGAGGCTGAAGATGAAATTGAAGACATTCAGCAAGAGATCACAGTGTTATCCCAGTGTGACAGTGCTTATGTTACAAAGTATCATGGCTCCTATCTCAAGGTAATGGGCAATATGGCCTTTTTCTTCGTCTAGATTATGGTAATTTATAGTAATAACAAAAATAATACTGGTCAGAAATAAGCAACCATAAATACTTGCTCAATATGCAAAAAATGCAATCAATGCAAATGCTATTTTGAAAATATTTTGCTGAAAAATTGTGCGCACAGCAAAGCTAGTTTGATTAGTATGTACATGTACACTGTATGAGCTACATGTACATGTAAATTTTATTCATTGCTTATTGTTCTTTTATTTCCAATGACATTTTATTGTAACTTAGACATTGGTTGCTTGTTGGGCCACCATTGGTATTAATGTTAAAAAAGTGTTGACATAAATAAGTTATGTAAATTATATAAATAATTTCAGTTCTCATCTTCAGACTGATCTCACATTGATGCTTCCATTTACAGATTTATGCGCCATGTGTGTATGGTGCATAAATTTAGAAAATGGCACATAAAACTACTTACTGAACCCAAGATGTGCCTTAGTCGTTTAACGACTGACAATATGAACAATATTTTTGGATAAGCATTTCAACTTGTGTAAATTGTTAATGTTATGATCAATAAAAACACAAAATATCACCTTTTTTTTTTGATAGATTCACATTTGTTTATTTCGTCCCAAGACCTTTACTCGGACTTTGAGAAATACATGTGCTTTGCCTTTTATTTCTGTCTTTTAAATCAGCCACTCTGTATCAATTTGCATTGTAATTACCCCAGTTATTTTGAGATATGCCTCTGAAGAAAGTTCCGAAATTAGATAACACCCAAGCCAAAGAAGCCTTCAAGTACCGTTGAGCAAAAAATTAATTTCAAACCAAATGGTTAGCTTTGTGGCCATGGCTCTCCTTTGAAGGTATCACGTTATCAAGAATTGCATGTTATTTCTGCATGTCTTTTGTTCCAGCCCACCCCATAACTCCAATTACCCTCAGATTGAAATAGCATGTAACTGCTCTGGATTGAAAAGTGCCGGTTACTTCGCCATTGTTTTTATGGTGAAGGTGGTACCCTTTATACAGCATGTTTCACTGGTGACATATTTCACTGTGCAGTTACCATCCAGCATACTTCAGTACAGGCCAGGCAAATTGAAGCATTACATGTGCGCAAATTACATTTAAAGACACCCTGGAGCTCATGACAAACTAAATACAAAGTACCGGTAATTTTTTTATATTAATTTTGTGTTTTGTCTCAAGGGAACAAAGTTGTGGATTATTATGGAATATCTTGGTGGAGGATCAGCATTAGATTTGGTAAGCAATTCCAAACATCAACACATGTAATGTAAAGTACTGTAAGCATGCAGGTCATAGCCCATATTGTACATGTAACTTAGTCTCAGTCTCAGTCTCAGTAATAGAGAACTTATTATAAACTAGAAATACGTGTCTCGCAGAACCTCGCGAAGCTCGGGGAGGATGCACTGCAAAATTTTAGCGATGTGGGAGGGAGAGATGGAATTTCTGATTTAAATGGAGAGGTTGGGTTGCTTGCTGGCAATGGCCCCAAAATTTAAAGTTGAGACATTTTCGTTCCCAGTCTCTTCCATTTAAATTGTACTTCCTAAAATAAAATAAATGAGAGCTGGTGCTGGTCAGTTTTGGGTTTCGAGCTGTGGGTCGCTGTAACTGCTATGGGACTGGGTACCAAACAATCCCCAGGCCCCCTTCCTCTTACCCCCCCCCCCCCCCCCCCCCCCCCCCCCCCCCACCTATCTTCATTAATTTTTGTCAGAAGGAAAATTGGTCTGAAAGTGAATGTATTAAGTACTGTCATGGACATGGCTTCAGGACAATATGCAATGGTGTTCTGTTTATTTTGATTGTCTCAATTAAATTCCATTTTTGAAGCTTGTGAGTGCTATCTCCAAAATTAACCTGTTCTCTTTAGATGCTGCTATAGCTTTTGTTCTATATACTGGGTATCAAATAATTTATAATTGGTAACCCAATTCTCTATTCACTTAAATGGTTGAGATCACAGGAGGTTACTGCTGCTGTAAAGTGATGTTATCCAAAAAATAACAACTCAATGGTGAAAGTGGCATGAGATTCTCCAGCAGTTTGGATACTGGTCATGGGAATTATGAAATTGATTACAAAACATGAATATTCAAGATGAAGCAACAGATTCTCACAAATACTATAAGCAATGTATAGGGACCTGGATGGAGAATTCGTAGGTTAAGACCAGAACTAAGGCCTTCTTGACCAGTAAGCCCCTTTAAAAATCTCTAAATCAAAATTAATTTGTTGATGTACATTCTCCTTACTGGTGTCAATACAGTTCACATAGCCATACAACTACAGTGAATTTGTATTCAATTTTCAGACAACTCATGTTGAAGGTGATCAGGTTCTCAATTTGCACAATCTATGTACTTGCTCATACACTGATATTGTGAGGAGATTTAAGATACTGATCACCGTTCCAATACTAAATGTGAAGCAGTAATGTTGATGTGTCATGTGTTTACCTACATGTATAAAGCTGCTACAGATTAGATGGTCATGATTGTTAACAGAAAATTGTTTTTTGCTAACAAAATGTTTTTATCCAAATTGTAAAGAGAAATTCTCCTTACTAAACCATTCGAATGTTATTTCTTATTGAACTATTTTATGAAGAATGCTGTAAACTCAAGATACCGTATACGTATACAAAGCACATTTCACTCACTGTTCATTCACAGACAATCATGTAAATGTTGTATATTTGGGAAATAATTTCCACCTTTGTGATTTGTAGTTTTGATCATTTATCTGTAGTTTTGATCATTTAAAAAGTTCCTTAGTGACCTTAGTGAAAATATCAATAAACATCAAATTACAGAGAATAAAGAAAAATAAAGAGAATTATTTTTCAGTGTTTGATTATCCTCTCAGTAGTTTAGCCACTTAAAATCTTTTTTTTTTTGCAAAAGCCGGTGATTTGAGCTACATTTCTTAATCGCTCTTCTTCTCTGAGCCTTTCCTGTAATCAGTGTTTGCTTTTCCCTACCGTCTCAGGTATGAAAGATATTCGTCACGAGTATTTAGCTGATCGTGTATAAATTCTTGCCGCCTCTCGTTGCGTCTACAAACAGAATCATTTTGTCCAACACTTCCAGTCGGTGTCGCCTCTCCTGATCGGTTTCGTTCAGAATTCTAATGTCGGCAATCAGTCAAGGCGTTTGAACCTAGTCAAACGGTGTGCCTGGGCTGCTCGAAGTCTTTGTGAATCTATGCTCTCGTTGTCAGTCTTCGTTGCTCGATCGCGCTGAATTTCAAGTCACCGTTCAGCGGAGTTTCGGTGGTTAATTTTCTCGGACAAGGATTTCCAGCCACCTGTTGAATCCAGCGTTGTTGTGTTTGCTGTTCTTTCTCATTTGCATCAGAAATTGGTTGTGTTTCACCAAGGGTAAACATTTTTTCACAGAGTAAACGGCCGTCGGAACGGCCGCCATGAATAAACATGAGAGTGCGCCATTGTCAGCGGTCGCGATTTTTGTTGCCAGGCAACTGCCGGACACCATCAAGTATATAAATATATATATATATATATATATAAATATATTTTTCGCTCGAATTCACGCGGCTCAGCTCCCGAGGGACGACAAATTTATTAACCTCGCTACGCTCGGGCCTTCGGCCCTCGCTTCGCGAGGAACAACCAGGGTGGTGACGGCAAAGAGAATGGCATAAACAATGTTTAATGAGCAAAAGCAGTGCCTCTGCATGTGCGTTTTCAAATGATTAAATTTTAGGTTTTGTGGAGAACATGAACACATGGCAGTTAATTTTCCATTTTCCATATATATATATACACCTATTTCAATAAAGGTTGCTTTGGGATTTGGGCTTTGGTCATTGAGCGCCATTGTTTGGTGGTCACTCAAGCAAAGAATTGCATTGTATTCAGTAGTTTCAATGCCCAATGCCCAAAGCAACCTTATTTGAATTAGGTTTATATGTACATCTGGATGTGTAATGTTGCAATGTACACTAACTTCAGTCTTCCCTGACAAGTTATTGGCACTTATAACAAACAGTAATAAGTGTACCATAAACAAATAACAAGCTGGGCAAAAACAGTTCTTTATGTAATGTAATGGCCCTGTATTAAGCGGCCACCCTCTATTAAGCTGCCAGTTTTCATAGTACCACATTTTGTATTTGCTACCTATATTAAACAGTGACCTCTATTAAGCAATTGCAGCCACCCAGCAGTGCCATGTTTGTCTGCATTTGTTATTTTTACACACTTAAATGGAAATCTAAAACCACATATCATTTTATGATTTTATTTCGCTAAAAACAGATCCATACTTGTCAGTCATTTCATTAGGGTGGCAATATGGTTTAAAGGTAGTTTTGCAACATCTAACTCTTGAAACTCTAGCGTTCCATAAGCTTGCGACAAACAATTGCCACTGCAGTTACAAGGCAGAGATCACTTGATTGTGTTACAATACTGTCATCAATCAAATTGACATTCGACCATGCCAACAAAGTATTTTTAACGAACTTGTGTTAAGCAAATTGACATTTGACCATGTCAACAAAGTATTTTTGATGAACTTGTGTTAAGTGGCCAACCTGTATTAAGCAACCAATTGCCAAAATCCTGTGGGTGCCCACTTAATACAGGTTAGACTGTAGCAATACTTTGTTTGTTTATCAAATTAGAAAGGGATCAGAATTGTAATAGCTGGGGAAAACCCCTAATGCCCTGTCCTTGGTAAATACAGTGCTGTACCTAACTTTTTTTTAATTCCAAAGCCTGCAAATCCAAACTAAAGGGTATTGTTGGATTTTGTTAACATCTTCTATCCTCTTTAGATGAAGGCTGGTGCATTTGAAGAATTCTACATTGCAACTATTATTCGAGAGATCTTAAAAGGCTTGGATTATCTTCACTGTGAAAAAAAGCTGCATAGAGATATCAAAGGTTGGTTGCCTTGCAATTTTCATTTTATACACTAGAGGCAAACCTGCAGTATAAAGGGGTAAGCTCTGCTAACTATGTCTTATGTCAAATTATCAAAGTTTCAAAAATGTAGAAACTAATTAAAATAATAAAATTGTAGAACCATAGCCAGGGTTAATCATACTGAATAAAAATAAAAGTGTTCTCTGGGTAAAAAGTTTTAAAAATCCAAGCTTTCAGCTGCCTGTACTGCAGTCTTCAAAGGGTAAAAAGAAGAATGATAAAGAACATGCATGAAAAAAAATTTTTTTTAAATAAAAATGCATAAAATTGTTGGCTTTCCATACAACGAATTTGTTGAAATTTCTCACCAGGTGGTTGAAAAGCATCCATATACTGTTTACCCCATTTCAAGTTTAAAAATGAAACTTTGATTGAAAATGACATGATAATGAGAATTTCCCTTGTTGTCAGTCGTGATCACACATACTAACTCCTGGATTCAACTCAAAAAACCACATACCCTAACCTAAATGCCCAAATGAAGGGGTACCTGGAAAAAAAACCTTAGTTACTTCTGATAAACTGCTAGATTCTCATTCCAAATTGCCTTTATTCCCTTGTGAAACACAGGAAGAATTTGACGTTACATCAAAATTCACTTAGGGCCTTATTCTGCACACCCCTTCAATTGCAACATCCTAAACAATATTCGGACATAATATGACAGCAATGCATGATGGGAAGAACTCACAGGAAATAGCCCAAGGGGCACTTTGATTTTTTCTTGTCTCACTCCTCCTTTTACAGAAAAACACCAGACTGTTTTGAAGTATAAGTACCTAACACCTTTGTCTAAAATACTGTATCTTTAATTTTTATTTTTTTAATTTTATTAAAATGTTATGGGCAGTTAAATCCAGGGGAATGGCAACCTCGTTCCCAGGGTCTTCTCCTTCCCGTCCCCTGGAGCGAGAAAAAGAAAGACCCTGGCACAGGCTGGTCACATGTCTCCCAGAATCTGGGAGATTACAAAAAAAAGGGGAGGGGCTGCCAAGTCGGGAGTTTGGTTGTACTTAGCCTACCAGGGAACGGAGAATATTTGCATAAAAAATAACAGATCTGGTTTGTGTCTCCGCAAAGTTAATGTACCCGCGAGAGGTCAAATGTCGAATATTCAGACGTCAAATTGCAAAAACGATTTATGCGGCTTCTAGTCACGTATAATTTAAATACGAGTTGCTGTAGGCATTGCAAGACTGTAGGAGATATCTCGCACTCCAAGAATTTGTTTGCGAAGAATAATCAAGCGCTGCTCGCAACTGTGGAAGAACTGATGTGAAATATGTGAAAATTATAAAATTATAACAAGATGTGAAAATTATATCGTATTTTGCATCGTTTAGCCATGAAGAGTTTGTCTCGCTCATCTCATCCAGCTCTAGATTGTTGCTGTCTTTGGCCTTTCTTACATTAAGAATAGCCACTTTGACTTTTCCCTCGTTATTTCCTCTGATCTGGTCGCTTATCAGAGAGTTCAACGGCAAAACGACGACAAAAACGGGATGAATTGGCGAGACTGTCTGTGTCGATCGAGAGTCGATTTTGTCCAAGGAAAGCCTGGGTGAAAGATGAGCGATTTTCCGTATACTGTTGGCAGTACACCGATAGTATATATTCCAGAGTAAATTACTTCCAGGCACTTGACTTGTTTTGGCTTGAGATTTGTGTTCCTGTAGCTGCTATAATCGCAAAGTGAAGGGTGCTAAAAAAAAAAGTGGATCTCAACCGCCGAAGACAGCCTCGTTTTGACGTTGACAAAACTTCCAGAAACAGGGACCCCTCATGGGGAATTTTTTATTCTGGGAGACACGTGACCAGCCTGTGCCAGGGTCTCTCTCTCTCTCGCTCCAGGGGACGGGAAGGAGAAGACCCTGGGAACGAGGTTGGGGGAATGGATGTGTTTTAGTGTGCAGAAAACAACCCAGACATGGTTTTTTAAGAAAAGGTGTTAGGTTCCACTTTGAATGTTAAGAGAAAAGTACATGTACAGTAGTCTTTAAAAATCCATTTGAAGACTGCAGATCAGTTTAATTTTCCATACTGAGTTTGAAATCAAAGAACTGATGAGTAAACAGATTTAAAACATTACATCATCATATTTTTCAATAGCAGAGTTCAATGACTGTTTTATCATTCAATTACTGAGTCTTTTTCAATTTAATATTTATAAGTTCTGCTAAAACAGACTAGATATCAGGCTGCCATGAAAGAGGACTAGAGCAGAACAATTATTTACAGCAAAACAACTTTACATACAACCAGAATTATTTGTAGGCAGTTATTTCCAGGTCATGTGGTCAGCTCTCGACCAATGAAAAGAAAGAGAAAATTCATCAAATGATAATCAATTATTCTCTTGTGGTTTTAGTCAAGTTTTCCAGATATATTTGCACGTAGCTGAGCTAATGCAAGCTGGAATTCTGAAAACATCACTGTAAAAAAGTAACACAGCTGTCACACTGTTTTTTCCGTATTACAATAACACTATTAAAACAAAATGTTAGCAAGTAATGTTTGCACTCTCAAGTGGTGGCTAAGGGTGAACAAAAACATGTATCAGGGTGTGAATCGACATCTACATTTGTAAACTACTTCTTTCAGCTGTTAACAAACATGTCAAATGCAATTTTTTAATCTGTGATTACTACAATGTACTTGTATATAATATGAAATTTAGCCTGACTAACATCCCCTCCATCTAAGGAAAAGAAATCCCTCCATCTAAGGAAAAGAAAAAGTCAATACGATTTACCCCTCTTAGTAGGATATACCTAATTAATGAGAACAGTCAGTCAATACCTTCTTCTACTAACAGCAGAAATATACAGAAATGATACTAGCATCTCCATTTTAGACTGAAAAGAACAACTTAACATGTAGACTTAGTGAATCTTTCACTCATGGTCACATACAGTGTTCATGTATTTGTTTATGTAAAATAATTATTGTAAAGTGATGTTCAGTTTTTAAACTGTTTATTTTTGTCTTGTATCAGCTGCCAATGTGTTGATGTCAGAAAGTGGTGATGTGAAGCTAGCAGACTTTGGAGTTGCTGGTCAGCTTACTGACACATTAAACAAAAGAAATACATTTGTAGGGACACCATTTTGGATGGCTCCAGAAGTGATCAAACAATCTGCATATGACTCAAAGGTAAGTTCTCAATGCCAATCTTATAAGGAAAAATAACACAAATGTTTCAGTGTCAGGAAAAAATAGAATGCCATATTCATTGGACTACAAGAAAATGCTGTTCCCTGAGTTAGTCCAGCCACTTGACTATTACATTTAAACTGCCACTATATGTAGCTGTGACCTCGCCATGACAACCACCTCTCCACAACACCCATGTTTTTACGATGTATGTCCCAACATCCAATCCATTTACTAAAATCCACTTAATGTATGTAATCAACACTTCTCCATGATGGCTACATCTCCACAATGGCTGGAATTCTGTTTGAAGAATCATCGACAACTTGTTCCCATTATCCATTGACTTTAGGTTTTCAGCCACTAATGCTATTTACTGACTACTATATAGACTTGCAGCCAAATTGTCCCAAACTGTTGTTTGCAATAAACTCCTTTCCTTTCTGGGTTAAATACAGTATACAGAATTTTTATTTTGGGTATGCCCACAGTTGTTTGTGCTGTTAATGTTGGTGGTGAAAAAAATTAACCTAGTGAAAAATTAAATTTACCTGAAAAAAAAAATTACCTACAACATCTGCATTCTACACCTAGAGGTGTGGCCATTTATCAAAGGTATTGATTGTCTCTTTGGAACTTCCCTAATGATTTTACAGTGTGATCATGAAAACCATAAACACCAAAAATATGTCTGGAATGTTTATCGTGTTACAGCCAATCAGATTCAAGAACAAGCAGACAAAAAGCCGACCAATTGTAAACTGTTAGGCTGTCACAAAACAGTATTATTTCAGTCCTTCTCAAGATACTATTACATGTAAGTATCTTGAGAAGGCTGGCTGACTGTTCCACTCAGCAACACATTATGGCTGTCTATAGTCTATAGTCTACAACTGGTTGTCTATAGTCTTTCTATATAGGCTGTCTATAGTCTACAACAGGCTGTCTATTGTAGTCTACAACAGACTGTCTATAGTCTGTCTTTATAGGCTGTCTATAGTCTACAACCAGTTGTTTATTATCTACAACTGGCTGTCAATAGTCTACAACCGGGTGTCCATATAATGTGGGAGCCCGTAAAGTGAGACAACTGGCTGTCAATAGTCTACAACCGGGTGTCCATATTATGTGGGAGCCCGTAAAGTGAGATTCAATTGTACAAAGATATTCCAAAACTTGGGCTCGCTTGCGTTTGATATGATTGCAACAAATTTATAAACCTTGCTTCTTGAAACTACTGGATATCCTAGTTAAGTATTTAGTATTTTAATCTTAGTTTTAGTTTTAACCATAGTTAGTCTTAGTTTTTAACCGCATTTAGTTTTATGTATTTTACACATTTATTTAGAGGACCCTCCTGAAAACCACCTTTAGGTGATTGGAGGCCTCCTCTTAAAATATTATTTTTATTATTATTATTATTATTTATTTAAGTACATGCAACAACAAGCACTATAGTTATAGTACAAGAAAAAATTAAATTGCACCTTCAGTTAGGTTATGCCATTGTCCTCATTTGTTTATAA
This sequence comes from Dendrophyllia cribrosa, assembly GCA_024195265.1. Classification (NCBI taxonomy): domain Eukaryota; kingdom Metazoa; phylum Cnidaria; class Anthozoa; order Scleractinia; family Dendrophylliidae; genus Dendrophyllia; species Dendrophyllia cribrosa. Next base: position 17,706,717 of record JAJLRJ010000010.1, read on the forward strand.
GAAGTGGAGTACTTTACTTTTGTGATGAATATTTTTTTAATAACTTGCTGCATTTATAAGAACAATATTACATATGAATTTGATGTTAATTATGTTATGGCCAACATGTACATGTACCAGTTCAAAATTGTTATTTTGTTTTCTCTTTTATAGGCAGATATTTGGTCTCTGGGAATTACAGCCATTGAACTAGCCAAAGGGGAACCTCCTAATTCAGATCTCCATCCTATGAGAGTGTTATTTTTAATCCCCAAGAACAACCCACCTGAATTGACAGGAAATTTCAGCAAGCCCTTTAAGGAGTTTGTGGCCATGTGTTTAAATAAAGATCCTAATGATGTAAGTCATATGCAGTGTTTGCAAACAAATATTTATTCAAACAGTAATTGAGATGTGTACTTGTACAGTAAAGTACAATGTATGGTGATATTTCTAGAACAAATTATTTGTCAGAAGCGAAGGAGGCTTGTGAGTGGTAGTGCAAAGAAAGTCAAGCTCAGTTTTCAAATTACAGTTGAACCCAGTTAATACTGACACTGAGGGGACCATGAAACTGTCCATATTAACAGGGTGTCCATATTCAGCAGGTTCACATCAAGGCGACCATGAAACTGTCCATATTAATGGGGTGTCCATATTCAGCAGGTTCACATGGAGGGGACCATGAAACTGTTCATATTAACAGGGTGTCCATATTCAGCAGGTTCACATGGAGGGGACCATGAAACTGTCCATATTAACAGGGTGTCCATATTCAGCAGGTTCACATGGAGGGGACCATGAAACTGTCCATATTAACAGGGTGTCCATATTCAGCAGGTTCACATGGAGGGGACCATGAAACTGTCCATATTAACAGGGTGTCCATATTCAGCAGGTTCACATGGAGGGGACCATGAAACTGTCCATATTAACAGGGTGTCCATATTCAGCAGGTTCACATGGAGGGGACCATGAAACTGTCCATATTAACAGGGTGTCCATATTCAGTGGGTTCACATGAATAATGTAATTTAAGTGTTTTATTGTTTTCAAGGAAAAATACAGATTATTATCGTATCTAACACCCCCCCCCCCCCCCCCCCCCCCCCCCCCCTCTTCGACACTAAAATATTAATATTAGTCAAACATTCATAATTTTCTTTCAATCAAACTGATAGTATAATTATGTGTAGCTGACTGACTTGGAGCATTTAAGGACATTTTTATTGCTTATAATTAGCCAAATTGTCCATATTAAGGAGGTTAACATTGTATGACATTGTTTTCATTGGGACAGGAAAAACTGTCCAGGGTAAATTTTAAAGTAAATGTATGGGCGTTTGACCAGGAACAAGACAACTGTCAGTAAAAACGGGGTGTCCAAATTAAGCGGGTGTCCATAAAGCAGGGTTCGACTGTACTCACTAATATGGGGGGAAAAAAAGCAGGGTGGACACATGAAGTATATGTAGAATTATGAGCAGACTTTGCTTCAGGTAAATCTTGTTTGTTCTACTTTGTCATTGGCCTAAGTTGCTATGAAGTCATGCAAGACGTTACAGCCATGCTCCGTCACGCGTGACCAGTATTTTTGAAAATTTGAATGGAGTTTTCAAGTTTATGTGTCGGTTTTGTAAATTCATTCCGAGATTCGGAATTTCCATGAGAATTTTACCGCACTTTCAGAAACGAAGAGCAACAAAATATCATTTTATTTGAAATGTTACATATCTGAACAACATTAGGTTTTTTACGCGTGTAGCGAAGTTATTTTCCGCTAACTCGTGACTTTCAAAGTGTTTTCCAAATAGATCTTAAAGGTTTCAAAGAAATACAAAGAAATATTGGAATGTTCATTTCAGTCTTGTTGATTACTGGTCATGCGTGATGGAGCATGGCTGTAAAGCAAATGGTCATGAGCATACTATGCAAATAACAAAAAGAATCTGAGGCCAACATTAAAACTTTTATAGAACAGTAAGAGCTTGTACGCACACGATGCAACACTTGCCCTTTCATTTACATGTACAACATGGACAATAAAAAAATGTAGACAAAATCTTTGGACCCAACAGGCAAGCAATCTGTTAAAATCACTGACTGTTTCACATGCACCTCTGCAAATGTTATCTATTGCATAACATCCAAATTGTTTATGCAAAATTATACAAATGTATACATCAGTGAAACAGGGAGAAGACTCAGCAATTGTTTTCACAAACATCTATGAAACATTGAAAGAAATAAAAAAGGTACATCTTAATCTTCCTAATCATTCCACCTAACACTTGGTGGTCTGTGGCCTTTCCCTATATCATGATAACACAAAAAGCCATCAAAATTTAGAGCAAAATCATCACTCTTTCCCCACAAAAAAAAACAATTGCTTTTCATTCAACTAATGTATTCTTTCTTCTCACATTGCCATGTTTCTACCAAAAGCTTAGTTCCATAGTTCAATATATAAACCACACATAATCCACAATTTCTTTATTCACTCCGACGACGTGCTAGGGCTCAAAACATCAGCTCATGAATCTCTTTATGGTAGCCATTTTTTTTATAAAACTAAATTTTCCTGTTTCACTCAGGGAACCCCAATTACGCAGCACCACGATTTCTTTAGAAACTTAACCCCTTAACTTTGGTGGTCTATTTGGTGTTCTGTTCTCACATTCCTCCTCCAAGTTATTCCTTGGAATTACTGTTGTCTTGTTGAGACACGGCTTGTTGGGTTTAAGGCATTTCAATTACTTGCTCATTTCATATATGTTTGCATTGATTCTGCCCAAGAGCTGAGGCATCAAGGTGTCTTTCAGTGATTTGGATGAAATTGCAATGTCTTCTCCACTAATAGAACTATTTTCTTTCCTATCTTATATAAATATAAATTCAATAACTTACATGTAAATCTTGATATGAAAATAGAGGAAGTTACATCCTAATCCACATTCTAATCAACCACCAACATACATGTACACATAACACAAACACTGAAAACAGATCATATACATACAAACAGTATGCTTTACTCACACTAGGGAAAGCTATTCAATTTCTTATTCTTCTCTGTGATATACAAGTCAGCGAAGTATTTTATACTTAACATAACTTTGAATAAAATGTATTCAAAGGGGACAAACTTCAAATAAATGTGGCTACTAAACTTATCTGAATTTCGTAAGTGTTCATCAGTAGGATGCCTAAAATGTGTGCAATTCCACAATTGGTTTCGGCTCCATTAAATCCTATAATACCAATTGTAGAACATTTTAGGAGAAGCCACCCAGTGTGAGCACAGTTACTGACAAGACATATTAGTAAGGAAAACAATGCAAAACAAATTTAGTACGTTAAATAATGAACTAAGCACACGTCAACTAAATAAGCCAAGCACGCGCACTTAACTTAAGGAAAATTGCGTGCGCGCACCTACATCAAACTGAATGGAAGCAATATAGAAATTAAATAGGGGCGCTAGGATGATATGAAGGATCTAAAATAATAAAGGATACGGCATTATACTTGATTTCATATCTTAATTTCTTGTATGTAAGCCTTATGCTTGTGTCATATGACTTGTTAAGATCCATTACTACACTTTTCTTTCTTTAAATGTTCTTTTGTTCAAAAAGTAGCATTTTGTTAGTTGTTAACCACTCTCATTTTTTTTTCACCAGCGACCAACAGCGAAAGAGCTTCTTAAGCATAGATTTATTAAAACTGCAAAGAAAAATTCATATCTGGTAGAATTAATAGAGAGGTATAAAAACTGGAAACAAAAGTGCCGTGATGATGATGACAGCAGCTCAGGAGAGGAAAATGAAGAGTAAGTTCAAATAAGTTACCCTTATCATTGTCCCTGTTAAGAGATATAAACTCGACCCCCCTACCTTTTAACACCATGATTATCTAAAAGACTGCTTTACCCTGGATTCCAGAGGCTTTTGTCATCTATCATCTCTTTCACATTACACGCCTCTCATGTCCTTTGTATTTTCGCCATGAAAGAGCCTCTGGTTAAGTTTGTGACTCCTTTAATAGTGCTAAGCCAATGTGATCAGATCAAAGTGATTTAACTAGATAAGATAAGATAAAGCATGTATTAAAGGGGTAGTATCATGAGGTCGAAACGTGAAAACGTTGGCCCATGTTTTCAAGTTTGATTCGGCAAATTCAAAAAGGCAGTCAAGAAGTGGAGGTATTTGTTGAATCCAAAAATCCGTTTTGATAACCGGAACAAAAAAAATCACTTTAAACAGTGATATGTCCAAAATTCCGGTGCAAGAACAATGAACAGTGCTGCGCGTGGAACCTCGTGATACTGCCCCTTTAATTGGAACAACAACAACGTTTATTCGTACTGTAAAATAACAAAGATGTATACATAATATATAAATTAAAAATAGATACAGTAGCTGGTTACCCAAAATAACTAAAAAGCTAAACTAGTTGGGTAACCATCATTTACAGCATTTTGTAGTATTAAGACTGAATTAAATGTGTTCTTACAATAACAATGTAAATACAAATATAATGTACAATAAAATATGAGAAGGTTAGAAAAAAGTGTGTATAAAATATTACACATGTAATAAAACGTTTTTTTTATTTTGTTAGTTAAGACATCACCTAGCAGAAGGTAGCAGAATATTGTTTGATAAGTAAAACACTGTTTGTCCTTTCAGAGATGGAATTGGTTCTGTAGGTACTTCAAAGTGGATTTTTCCACAAGAAAGAATAAATCCTTTTCCTATGGAAGGTGAAAAACCAGTGGAAAATGAAAATGCTGGCGGTGCAGAGATAAATAATACAGATGCTCCTCAAGTAAGTTATCAAACTGGTGCCAAGCTTTATTATTTTCTCTTTATTATACAGCACTTTGTCTTGCCTGAAATGTTTTTGGTCCTGGCCAAATGAAACATTAAAAATAATATTGTCATCTACATGTGTTTATGAATTACGCCGCTAATTGAATCCTCCTGCATTTAGTTACCACGATGATTTCACTGAAATGGCCTTACTTCTTATTATAACTAAATAATTGCATTTGTGTTTGTCCAGGGCCTCTTATGCAGTGACCACATGCTCTCATTGTCTGAAATTGCTACAATGTGTACACTTACCTTGGCATTTAATGTAATTTTTCCTTCCTCCTCTGCACATGTAGATTATTTGGTTTTGTTACAGTTGAACCCCGCGACTCATGCTTAACATGGACAAATTGTTATTGTAGACAGTTCTCGTGAATCTAGGAGGATTAAAGAGCATACAAATTCCTAACATTACTCTAGTTGATACGGCCTGCCAGGCCGTGGATATGTAATGCATGGCTTAAGATGACATTGCATTCAGAAGTCGAGTGGATATACACTATACAACCCAAATACTCGGCTTGTGCTTCCCAGTTATAAATAGACTTTTTTTGTCACTCTTGGATTCATTTAGGTATCAAAGGACAAAAAGAAAGGAGAAAATCCCCCATCGAAGTATTTATCAACACTTTTATTACCAGTATTGGCTAAGGTGAGTATGTGTTGGTATCATAGATGACATTAGCTGTAAACATTATCGCGTTCGAAGAACGCAATCCTAATTTCGTGTTGGTTGTCCTGTGGTTTACATGCAGTAAAATTTGAGATTTTTTGGTAGACGGTCTTCCAAATGGCTGCCCCTATTGGTTTTTTCAGGGGCTCATTTCCGCCGGAAATTCCTTCGAACGCGTCTCCATAATCTGTGATTACTGCTAGTACTAATACTGTAAAATATGATGAGAAACATGTGATCTGTGGTTGTTTGCGTTTTAGTTTATTTGAAAATGTAGGGCAAATATGTGTGAAAATGAAAGACAGAACTATGAGACATCAACAAGCTTTAGAAGTATTTTGGCTAATTTTGTGTGGGTTCAGCCGAGTAAGCCATCATGTCATCTGTCAACACATTTACATAATTGACATCTCACTGACACTTTGGCCAATTGAATACAATCGCATGCAGGTTAATTTTTGCTCTTTCAACCCTCAAACCATTTCGACAACGAACTTACTATTTTTTGAGGGTAGACTGAGGCTTTCATTAGTCGCTCATAGTCCCTCGAAACACATTTCGATGTGAAAAATGTTTTTGCACAACGTGATATTTCATGGCAACCAAATTTTCAGGTTTTCGGCTAATAATTCTCTTTTTTGTAAGTTGTGTCGTAGTTATTTTTATATTGTTATCGTTTAGTTGATTTTGATCTATTTTAGATTTATTGAAGTGATTTGTTTTTTTTTTCGAAATCATAAAATCCAAGATGCAGCTTAACACATTAATGACGTCGTGTTTTCTCAACGTCCGAGATTATCTGCTCCTTGTAAATTCAGTTGTAATGTATGCAGTCCTTGTCACAAGAGTTGAACCCATGCGCTAGCTATGCTGACTTGTTGGGTGCTTGACCCGGTTTTCTACTAAGTACATATGTTGCAAACAACTGGCATACTACTACAATCTTTAAACTTTGAATGCGTCTAGGGGGTGTTTGACACAGTATTCAGAGTCTCCTTGTGCTATAGCTCGGTAAATAGAGCACCCGACCCTAGTAGGCCATGACTTTCATTCCCATCGGGAACTCTGAATAGTCTTGAAAACTTTGCTCAACATTTTAAACAGACTTGAAAAGTCCGTGAATCTGGCTATGGCCTTGAAACTACATGCATTCTAACATCCACTTGTTATTTTGCCAACACATTTACAGTCAACTGAATACTCGGCGCGTTCCTCTTATCAATAGCGACCTTCAGATTTGACTACGAGTACGACTTTGGAATTTCGAGATAATTGTATCCACCGAACTGTAACTCCTTCCTGTTGCTGACTAACACGTAAATAAACGTTAGGGATAAGATTGGTGTGATAATTAAGTATATGAGGCACACGAATTTGGTTTGAAAACTCGTACTCGTACTCAATCTCGTACTCGTAGTCCAATCTGAAGGTCGCTATTATTTCGAATGAGGCTACCGTTGGAAGATTTCAATAATCAGTTTTAAACCTGAATTTTGATTTCAATAATGCAATCCGTTCCCGATTAATGAAAGTCATTCCCAAATGATAAGCGGAACGCGCTGAGTATTTTGACTGTAAGTAAGGTAACTCAATTTGTGCACTTACGTACCCAGCAAAGGCAGCCCTATTTAATGCAAAAATTGTGGCGCCTTCTGCTTAAAGAGTCCTTGAATTTTGTTTGGTCAAAGCTTACGATCATGTGCAGCCTGCCACATCATTTTTAACACCTATTTGTTCAGGTTCGTTGTAAATACTGACTGGACGGCATTGTATCCTGTTTAGCTTAGCACAAGTCACAGTGGCCAGGGACAATCAATACAACATCTTATTGACGAGTTTAAATCAGTAGAGACATCCTGTCCAGGCTTCAGTGATGACCTGGTTGAAAAGATTGTAGACAGTGTCAAGCGTGCTAAAAGGTGAGCTCCCTAGGGGACCAGTTTTTCCACCATGTTCCTCTCCACTTTTCAATATTTCTCAAATTGCAGACATGGCATTAATGCTGTAAACATTTGGATAATAGATCTTATTCCATGCCTTGAAGAATAACTCTAATCAGGATGGCTTTTGGATATTCTGCGGTATGCCACGGATTGTATTCAATGGTAGTTTCTCGGCGTGGTAAATTGAACTAACTGGTAGTCTGAACGAGATACGCAAGTGGGCTATAATCAAAACATCTTCGTATCTTTCTCGGTTATCTTCGGAAAATTTTGAAAATGACCGAAAACGTAAAAATGACATTGGGATAAAGATCGGAAAATTTCGGAACATCTTCCGTAAATTGTCGGAGTCTTCGGAAAAATTCAGAAATTGATCCCAATGTTTCAAATAGCATTGTAACGATATTCAAAAATTTTATTTAAATCGTCGGAAATCTCTGTACTCAAGTTAAAGATATGGGATAAAATAGTTATGGAATGCTTTCTGTGCTGCAGATGCTTATCACGGCGGCCATGTTGGGGGTCAGAAGAATGAAATTTCCAGCCATTGGGAATAACTCTGTTTTTATGCAAACAATTTATATTGTTTCTGATCACCAATATGGCGAGTGTGTATCCAAAGAAAAGTCAAGTCACGAGTGGGATATTTTATGGCATACCACTCGAAACCTTTGCATAACTAGTGTGTGTACAATTTCCGTGTTAAAATTTGAAGCTAAACCAATCAAAACTTTTGTTGAATGGCTTTTAAACCCGTGAATACGCGCATGCGTAATGAACGGGTTAACGGAGACAGATATGCAAATGAGCACTCACTCGCTCACTCGCTTCTTCCATCAGCTGTAAACTTAGTGGCCTATTAGGCCACTTCGAAAAATACCATAATAATCTTTTATGTGCAGGCTCAGCCTCACCGGGGTGTAATTATTCAAGTCTCCTTTAGGTATTGATCTCAATCAATACCTAAATCACAGCACAAGTTATTTAATTTACCAAAACAATATATCTGGGATAAAAACTCATCACAAAATTTCCTCAACACTCTGAAAATGGACGAATTTCAATCAAAACTGTCGCTGTTCAAACAAACTGATTTCGCCTCAAACAATGACGGTGTTCAACTGGCAACTGAACAATTTACTAATTTGCTAAATGAAATTTCATTGCGTTCTCTAAAACTAACCTGCCAAAAGAAATCGTCACGAAATAAACTCTCCAAAAAATGGTTTGATAACGATTGCAAAATATTAAGAAGATCTCTGAAGGTACTATCTAACAAAACACACAAAGATCCTTGTAACAAAGAGTTAAGAGAAGAATACCACAAAACTCGCCGTGACTTTAAGAAGTTAATTAAGCTTAAGAAAACGGTGCACCTCAACTCTAAGATTGATAACCTTATAAGTAACCAAGGAAATTATGAATTTTGGAATTACCTAAAATCAATAAGTGAAGACAATCCCCGTGATAAAACTAAAGAAGAAGTACCTATTGATAACTTATTCACACATTTCAAAAATTTTCATTCGAAACCAAATCCAACCCGTTCTTTAAAACAGGAAATTTCCACATTCGAAGACTATAAGGATAATCACAATTGTTTAGATGAACCATTTTCCTTAAAAGAAATTGAACATGCCACAAAACTGTTAAAATCAAGAAAAGCCCCTGGCTCTGATAGAATTCGCAATGAAATGCTAAAAACAGGCCTGAGTTATTTGAAAGCTGCAATCTGTAAACTCTTTAACTACTAAAACGTACTAAAATGTGGATTCTTCCCCTCCACTTGGTGTGAAGGTATCATCACCCCTATTTACAAGTCAGGCGACAAATCAGATCCATCGAATTACAGAGGAATTTGTATTAACAGTTGTCTTGGAAAACTATTCACCTCTGTACTTAACATCAGATTACAAAACTATTTAATTAAAGAAAACATCTTACATCGCGCCCAAATTGGATTTCTACCAAACCATCGCACGTCTGATCACATCTTTACCCTTCGAACATTAATCGATAAACATGTAACACATACCACTAAAGGCAAATTATTCACTTGCTTTATTGACTTTAAAAAAGCTTTTGATTCAATTTGGCACGATGGCCTATGTTATAAATTATTGAAAAACAAGATTGGGGGAAAATTTTATGACTTAATTAAAAATCTCTATTCAAAATCTAAATGTTCTATTAAATCTAGCCATCAAAGAACAGAATTTTTTGAATACGCAAATGGTGTTAGACAAGGTTGCATCCTTTCGCCAATGCTTTTTAACCTTTATCTAAACGAAATCCCTACTCTCCTTGATGGAGAAAATACAGATCCAGTATTATTACCTGATGGCTCACATCTCATTTGTCTCCTTTATGCTGATGATTTAGTTTTGATTTCTCACACAGCCACAGGACTACAAACAGCATTAAATACATTAGGTCAGTTTTGTTCTGACTGGTTACTAAATATAAATCCCAAGAAAACGAAAATTCTTATTTTCCAAAAGAAACTTAGAAAATCTACTTTAGATAAACAACACTTTTACATTAATAGCGACAAAAAAGAAATTGTTGGTAATTATACTTACCTTGGTGTCAATTTTTCAACAAATGGAAATTTCAGAGATCACAAAATAAATTTAAAGGAGAAAACTAGAAGATCTATTTTTGCAACACGCCGTTACCTAGACTTCTCAAAATTACCAATTGATATCGTTAACAAAATATTTGATTCCCTGTTTCTTCCTATTCTCATGTATGGTTCAGAAGTTTGGGAAATTTATGATAAAATTGATTATAATTCATGGGAAAAAGACATAATTGAACAAACACATATCTATTTTTCCAAACTTTTCTTAGGAGTCAATAAACAATGCCCAAATGTTGCATGTAGAAATGAACTCGGCAGATTATCGTTAAAAGGAAATATCGACATAAATATCATTAAATTTTGGTTACACTTGGAGAATTTACCAGAGGATAATATTGCCAAACAATACCTGTACCTGTCTAAAGAAATGGCAGGAAAAAATCAATTGAGCTTAATGCAAAAAGTTGATTCTTTATGTAAAGCTTCGAATCAAAATATTTCCACTTTAGATATTAAAAATCCAAATACCCTTATTACACGTATTCGATTAACTGTTAACACAACTTCAGTTAGTCATCAACTACATTTGTTAAATTTAAATAAAAAGCTTAAATTCTATTCCTCCTTTAAAAAGGATTGCCATAAAGCCGCAGACTTCTTGGATTCGATAAAAAATCCCCTTCACAAAAAGCAAATAAATAAATTTCGCCTTGGAAACCATAAATTAAGAATTGAAACTGGCAGACACAACAAGACACCCGAACATTTAAGAATCTGTTCCTTCTGTAACTTAAATGAAATTGAGGACGAATCACATTTTCTATTCACCTGCCATCATCACAACAATTTACGCAAGAAATATTTCAGTGAAATAAATGATAGATATCAAAATTTTAATAATCTAGACAATAATTCTAAAATCTTGTTTCTCTTTAACAGCACTGATCCTTTTGTCTGTAGGACTACCGCTGCTTATATTTATAATTCAATGTTAAATCGACAATCTATGTTAATTTAAAAATCAGATATACAGTGGAACCCCGTTAATACGACCACCGTTGGGCCATAAAAATGTGGTCGTATTAATGGGGTGGTCGGATTAACGAGGTTTTCTAGATAAGAAAATGACTGAATGAACGCTTTTTCTTGCCTCCAAAAAGTGGTCGTAATAACGAGGTGGTCGTATTAACGGGGTGGTCGTAAGACGGGGTTCCACTGTACCCGTTTCTTTCTTTTTCTTTGTTGTTGTTGTTATACTTACATGTAATACTTAATACGTACTACTTGTATAGGTAATACCATGTATTTATATGGGAATACCGAAATAAATTGTTGTTGTTGTTGTTGTTAGAATGGCACAATGGAATTCAGAGTACTTGTAGGAACGCTAGGACGTAGCATTGTGTGTTCATATATAAATGTGCACAGTATGCAAATTGCCAAGAAGTTGAAGCAAAGCACGTGCAGTTCGTGCTGAAAACAAAAGAAATTGGAAAAATCAGGCTTACATCAAGCACTACCCAAACCTGCACTTTAAAGAGTATTGTGGTATTTTTCGGAGTGGCCTGTAACAAGAACAGCGTGGATCCAGCGATAACAATAACTAATTTGTTGTAAACGAATATAAACAACAATAAGCTTAAAGATGTTTCGCATTTGGTGTTTCGCTTAAAGATGTTTCGCTTTTAGTGTGCGTCGATGGCGCAGTGCTTTGATGTATTTTTCGAAAGCCAAATGCCATTACAGTCCAGAAAATCACTGGTTCGAGACCCGCGCATATGAATTTCTTTAACCGCGCCCGGTTAGCTCAGTGGTAGAGCTCCGGCCTGCTGAGCGGGAGGTCGCTGGTTCAAACCTCGGCCGGACGAACACTCAGGGTCTTATAAAAATAATAACTGAGGAGAGTGTGCCGCCTTTGTAATGACATCTGCAAATGGTATGACATTCTAGTCTTCTCGGATAAGGACGAATAAACCGTAGGCCCCGTCTCACAGCACTCTCTGATCTATTCTTGTGGGACGTTAAAGATCCTACATCACTGTTCGAAAAGAGTAGGGGGCGTAGACGCCAGTGGTGTGGTCAACCTTGCGGGTTGTGGGATTGGGAACGGATGGCATCTTGCATGGGACCAAGTCCCGTTCGTGCCATTCCCTTTTGGACTGTATGAGTCCAGAAAGAAAGAAAAATTAAAAAAAGAGTCTTTAATGCGACATAAAATCGATCTAAAAGAATTTTCTAATCGAAACACGCGTTTTGATGCGTACAGTATCTTCCTTTAAATAACAAAATTTAGTCTCAATTGAGCACGTGTTTCTCGATGGCCTCGTGGGCTACAGCGAAAGTAAAGTCACGGAAAAAACCGCTTGCAGATGTACTTTTTTCAAATCTTCCCCCCCCCCCCCCCCCCCCCCCCCCCCCAACCAAATAAACAGCATCCAGACTGAGATAACGCACTTGGGTCTAAATCTCTGTTTCGGTGGACAAAAATAGGCAATGCAAATGCAATACAATACAAAGCAATACGATTGCGGCAAATTCCCAAACACTTACATATGCAGTCTATGTACATATGTAAGGTTTTAATACCGTGTATTGACTCTTATTATTTATTAATTATACAGGTGATAACGAAGCAAGATCCACAATGCTGCACAAAGAAAAACACGCGTCACTCCGTACAAGCCGCTCCTGATCGGATTTCATTAAGTTATTTCTCATGTTAAAAAGCGTAACTTTTTATCACAGAACGTTTTAAAAAAAATTGTACAGCCTAGCGTATTATCGCATTCCAGTTTTCATATGAATTCGTAAAAGTGATTAAACATGTTATGTGAAAAGATAATTATCACTCGAGGGAGGTTGTCCTCTTCACATGGGTTACTTGCAACTCAAGTAACGGATGAAAGGAGACTATTGACAGCACAGTCATAGGAACACGATTGTTCAAGTCACCTATTATTCCGTTCTTTTATTAGCAAGTAACAAATTTTCTTAATAGTGTTCGTGACACTTAAGTAGGTACCCTTCGAAAAATTTAATAAGCTAGCTTGTAGACGAAATTTTCTTGAGGACTATCTTTCGAGTAATAAATTTAAATATGCCTTCCTTGCCTTAATTAACACCATTCAGTCGTCTATGAACTGAAACACCATTAAACAAGAAGTTATTGCCATTCTTACGCCTCTGAGTTTTCTATAACGAATCCCGGTCACGCACACCCTTTTCGGGCAACGAAAGCGGTTTTAAGTTATCGAAAATGCATTGAAAACTACCGAGACACTGCCCCGAGGTAAACGGGCCATTTTCATGGTGGCGTCGCTGATTTCCCTTTCGTAAACTGTCGATGCTATCATGAACATTTATTAGTAACTAATGCTGTGTTCACTTTAACACCGAAATATGTTTAGAGTAAACCTGTTTCAGCGAAACACGTTTCCCGTAAACATGTTTGCAATTTCATTGTTCACATTAGTTGTTAATTTCAAAACACGTTTCACGCCTGCTTCTATGATTTATACTGTTTACGAAACAAACATATTATAATAAAGCTCTCATAAAATCTTTATCATTACACATGAAAATAAAATAGAGCTAAAATTCGCTGTTGCATGGTTTGTGGTTTAATTTCACTTGTCAGGACCTTCGGGATCGAAGGGCTTTGCAGCGTTCAACAAGGAGACGACACTTCCGCTTCCGTGTTTTGTGAGGTGGTTTCAATCGTGCTCAGAATAAACTGTTTACGATCGTGATTCGCGTAATGTGCCGCCTGATATGGACAAATTTTATAGTGAAACATGTTTCGCCCTAGTGTGAGCACAGCATAAGCCTTTTGTAATGGTCGATGCCTTTTTTGCTCTAGTTTATGCCTGGATTAGGACGAAAGTAGGCTATCATTATTAGATAAAATTGGGCCTAGGTAAAGCGATTATTAGACGTAAGCTAGATCATGGGCTACAGAAAAAGTGCATTTCGACTAAATAAACTTTATTTATCTAAAGAAATTATTGATTACATAAAATAGTCCTGTGTCTTTTCTGTTTTTTTTTTTTCTCTCCGTATATTTTGTGGACAAAGCTTTCAAAACAGTCCATTTGATTAAGAACAAGAAGCTGTACACAGCTTGAGCTCGTGGCGTCTTTTATAACCCATTGCAATATTGATTCCCGAGTGATTTGAGTGCTTTTACGGAGAAACAAAAAGTTATGTCTGAAAAGTAAGACTACATTCAGTAGCCGACACTTAACTGAAATGCAAAGTTATAATTAATCGTGTAAATCAAACTTACGACTGGCTTAGCGGAGTGTCGCAAACGGCATGAAAAATGTCGCGTGCTTTTGAAATGTGCGATACAAGTCACTTAATGACCTAATGCGTTAAATTTGTTGACCTTTACAGTCTCTGCATTGCATGTCAGAAGAACGTTCTTTTTTCAAACTCGTATTTTCAAACGCGCATGGTTCACCATTCAAATCCTTTCAATAGAGCGTTTGCACGTGACGTCACGGCGGCCATATTGGTGTCCTAAAACAATAAAATGAATATGTTTAAAACAGTTATAAAAGCGCTTACGAAACTAAATGTTCATTGCAGTTCATTGTGAACATTTAGTTTCATAAGCGCTTTTATAACTTTTTTAAACATATTCATTTTATACAATTGGCGCTACACAGTTCATATCTATTATGATCCCAAAACAATACATGCATACATACATACATACATTTATTGTTGCTCTCTAAAAGGGCTTTTCAGCACCAATCTTTCAAGTTAAAAACAAAACAATAATTCATAACAATGAGGGAACACTTATTTTATATGAAAAGTCATAAATCGCTGCATGTCTCGATGCTAAGCCACCAAGTAATACAGAAGATCATGTTGTTATTGCTAACAAATTTAATAGATATTTCACGTCTGTTGGAAGATTGACTGCTCTCAAGGCCAATCATTTGATACAAGAGCAACAACTCGATGTTAATGAAGGAGCTACCCAACAAGAACCTTCGACTTCAATTGATTGCTTCAGCTTTAAGCCTGTCAATGAAAGAGAAGTGGAATATGTGGTTAGGGGCCTATCTTGTAATAAAGCACCTGAACTGGCGGCCATAGTGATGTCCTAAACGAATCCTATGAGATTTTAGCTCTGTTTTTATTCAAACATTTCCGATTGTTTTAGCACTCCAATATGGCCGCCGGTCACGTGAGTGAAAACACTCGAAAGGAAAAATTTCTTTCCATTATACAAGAAGCACTGAACGGAGTGCTATTAATAAAACCGGTATTCATAAGAATCGGTGATTACATTTAGATAAGAACTTAAACCTTGAATGCTACTTTTAGAATACAATGCAAAAAACAATTTTATCTGCCCTGGAACATGTGTGTCATGCAAAATCTCCCTTTTCGAGTATATAAGTATGTTTCGTGATTCACTTTAGCAAAGTGAAAACGACACAAAATAAATTGTTTTCCTCACTTCTTATGAAATATCTGTCTGAACGCTGAAGCACACTTAGGCCCCGTCCACACGTATACGGATATTTTTTAATCCGCAACTTTTTTGTTGCGGATTGGCCTTCCGTCCACACGTATCCGGCGAATTCGGCTTACGAATCGGCAATTTTTTTAATCCGGTCTCCAGTGTGGAAATTTTTGAAGACGCTACGAGTACGGCATCGTGTGGACGGTCGAATCCGGATATTTTTTAATACGCTGACGTAACAGTGTCGGATCCAGTCTTTAACCGCGCGAATATTCAACATGGCAGTTACCATGCAGCTCTTAACAACCTTTAATTTCATTGGATCTCCAACATGGCCGAACGAAATGCTTTTTAGCTTTTATTCTTATCGTGTTAAAATAAAGGTTTTATGTTGTGTTATGTTATGTTATGTCCCTGGTCTCGGTATCACGGGATAATATGTCAAAGTTATCCAAACGCCTGATCCGCTTGATGCGACTGTTAAAGGGATGGTGTGTTAAAGTGCCCCTGCGATCAAATTTTATAATTGTTTTTTTTATTTCATTTTTCGAAAGAAAATGTTGTAATTACTGACCATTCCAAACCGTTTTTCAATCTGATCACGGGAAAGCGGTTTTTTATGACTGTACTTTTCTCATTTTCACGGCCGCCATTACATTTGCATGTTACAGTAGTTTCAAAAGAAGCCAGAGAAAGTGACGTCAAAGACTCGCTGGCTTAAAATTGCAGCGTGTGAATACAGCTTATTTAGTATGCAGAATACGAGTTTGGCAATCTGAAAGCTCAAAATTCCCGTGCCGCATACTAAATAAGCTGTATTCACACACTGCAATTTTAAGCCAGTGAGTCTTTGACGTCACTTTCTCTGGCTTCTTTTGAAACTACTGGAACATGCAAATGTAATGGCGGCCGTGAAAATGAGAAAAGTACAGTCGAAAAAAACCGCCTTCCAGTGATCAGATTGAAAAACGGTTTGGACAGGTCAGTAATTACATTATATTCTTTCGAAAAATGACCAAAAATCAACTATAAAATTTGATCGCAGGGGCACTTTAATACTTACCTAATTTAAGGAGATAACTGGTATTCACGAAGACCTCCTAACTTAAGATATGTCTTAATTTTTCTCCTAAACTCAGGAGGTCAAAGTTGACCTCCTAACATATTAAAACACGTCTTGACGGGGGCTAAATTCGATTGTTGACGAGTTTTACGTCGATTTTCAGCGTGATTATTGTGTATCACAATAGTCACCGATTAGATAAACATTTTAAAGCATTATATTGCTTTCCTAAGAAAAATTAAATATTTTCCAGTAATGTCAAACAACACGGTTAGTTACATATAGGACTTCGTGTCATTAATGGTTTCACATTTCTTTCTCATTGCAGAGTTATATTTTCGTTTTCCGTGAAAATACGCCTTTGTACAAGAAATCTTGAAGTTGACCCTATTAAAATGATGATGCCACCGTAAAAAGATTCGAGAAAGCTGACGTTTCGCTACTGACCATGAACTAAGATATCATCAGTTTTGCTGTATTAAATTCGGGATAAAATAAAGGTTATTGTATTGTCATTATAACAAAAATTTACAGAATACAAAATATTCATTTATGTAATTTTCATAACTTATTATTTATAAGAGCGCGCCATATTAACTATCTCTGATTGGTTTACTTTTACTAATCGATAACTGCCCGCGACCATTAAACTTAGGAGACTGCTAAGTTACGCTTACCTTAGGATGGTCATAAGATATCGTTCATGAATAGCACTTAGGACATATCTTAGAAAGCTCCTAATTTGTTTTCTTAAGTTATATTTTAAGATATATCTTAGGTAGGATTTCGTGAATACGGCCCTAGGTGAGCGCGAGTGGCCAGAGTTAACAGCAAGGACACTGTTTTCGTTGTCGCACTGTAAAACAAGACGCGGGTCGCAAAGAGAAGGGGACCAAAGCTTGAGAGCCACCATGATAGACAGCTATTCCAGGGTATTGATGTCGTGGCCAAAACGTTGTAGAACTGATCCTGGGAATGGCGTGTGAAAATATTGGCCTTTTAAGTACCCGCCTGCACCAGTACTGCATGCGTCGGTGGATAGATAAAAAGGATCATTCAGCCATGGAGAGGTTTTGATGAGGGAGACACCATTGTAAAACGGCAAGAAATGGCACCACCAACGAAAATCGGCCTTGTTTTCCGACGAAAGGGGACAGAGGTTGTAGATGTGTTGTAGACACGGAGAGTATGCAAGAGGGTGGACATGAAAACGCGTGAAGGGCGAACGCAAGCGATATCGAAGTAGAGGGAGTCGCTATGGCGGTAACCGAGGAGGTGGTAGTTCCGTGGATTAATACGTAGCTGTCGGTAGGGGCACGGCTGAGAACCAGTTTGAATAAATGACAATGGCGGCCTTTAAGATGGACAATGTCCAACAGAGCGTCGACCCAGGGTAGACGAAGTTTAAAGGGGTCACCAAGATAAGTGGAGGCTGAAATCCCGGTATTGACGGATTGTTTGCCTGAACGATTGTCGGCGATTCGAAGAGGGGATGTGGTGAGATCGTGAGAGTGCATTTGACGAGAAAGGACCGCAAGTGGCGCCAAGTTCGCACACTCGGGTAAGGAAGGCCTCGATAACGTCTGGTCGAGATAAAGCCGAGCCATGATTCATTGGCGAGGAAATAGGAGAGACGGCGCTGGAGTAACCAACTTGTCAGCCGTATTCGAGGAAATCACATAGATGCATGTCCGGGTTAGTTAAGTTGAAGACGACAACACCACCCAGAAGGCGTTGGGACCGGAAACTGTTTGCAATTGTGCGTGGGGAGAATTGAGGTGCGAAGTCAGAGAAGATTTCAACGGGAAATGGTTAACCGGGCGAGAGAGTTGCAAGCCAGGTGAAGTGGACGTGAATGTAGTGTGAATTGAACTACGAAGTGGTTCGAGGAATTTGCATGTAGTATGAGTGAGTTCCTCGTGAGAGACGGCTGGTCAGACGCGGGAAACTTGGTCGACACGACTAGCAGGAACGGGAAACTTGCTTACCCGTTTCCCGTTCCCGATTTTAGTAGCCTCGAGCATAAGAATTTCTGTCAAGAAAAAATGAACATTGAAATAAGCATAAGATTGATCTTTATGCTTATACTTATGCCGGGCCCGTTTAACTGGACACAGCGCTGTTATGCTTACACTCATGCTTATGCTTATGGTTATGACGCTAGTGGAAACAAGATTTTACGAGAGGTTCAACTGTACCACTTTCGTATCAGAACAGTTCTCGATTACGAGGTTTCTGGCCTTCTCGTTCAAGACAACAGGGCTGGTTTGTTGTATGTCAGGACAAGAGGAATGGTTTGTTGTACATCAAGAGCTGGATTCACGAAGCCCTCCTAAGTTGAGCTTAAGAATTGTCATTCCAACAATAGGCTATTGTTAAGAAACACAACTTAGGATATGTCTTAACTTAGGAGGGCTTCGTAGATCCGGCTCCAGGACAAGAGGGATAGTTTGTTGTACATTAGGACAAGAGGAATGGTTTGTCGTACATCAGGACAAGAAGGATGGTTTGTACATTAGGACAAGAGGAATGGTTTATTGTACATCAGGACAAAATGGATGGTTTGTACATTAGGACAAGAGGGATGGTTTGTTGTACGTCACTCAGGACAAGAGGAATGGTTTGTTGTACGTCAGGACAAGATGGATGGTTTGTTGTACGTCAGGACAAGATGGATGGTTTGTTGTACATCAGGACAAAATGGATGGTTTGTTGTACGTCAGGACAAGAGGGATGGTTTGTTGTACGTCAGGACAAGAGGGATGGTTTGTTGTACGTCAGGACAAGATGGATGATTTGTTGTACGTCAGGACAAGAGGGATGGTTTGTTGTACGTCAGGACAAGAGGGATGGTTTGTTGTACATAAGGACAAGATGGATGGTTTGTTGTACGTCAGGACAAGATGGATGGTTTGTTGTACGTCAGGTCAAGATAGATGGTTTGTTGTACATCAAGACAAGATGGATGGTTTGTTGTATATTAGGACAAGATGGATGGTTTGTTGTACATTAGGACAAGAGGGATGGTTTGTTGTACATTAGGACAAGAGGGATGGTTTGTTGTACGTCAGGACAAGATGGATGGTTGGTTGTACATTAGGACAAGAGGGATGGTTTGTTGTACATTAGGACAAGAGGGATGGTTTGTTGTACATTAGGACAAAAGGGATGGTTTGTTGTACATCAGGACAAGATGGATGGTTTGTTGTATATGTTGCAGTTAATTTTTTATTTCAGGTAATTTTTGGTTTTCTTTTGTTTCAAATTCATTAGCATATATTACCATACCCAAAAACAATGGAAAAATAAAAATTACCTGAGATAAAAAATTAACTACAACATATATTAGGACAAGATGGATGGTTTGTTGTACATTAGGACAAGAGGGATGGTTTGTTGTACATTAGGACAAGAGGGATGGTTTGTTGTACATTAGGACAAGACGGATGGTTTGTTGTACGTCAGGACAAGATGGATGGTTTGTTGTACATTAGGACAAGATGGATGGTTTGTTGTGCGTCAGGACAAGATGGATGGTTTGTTGTACATTAGGACAAGAGGGATGGTTTGTTGTACGTCAGGACAAGATGGATGGTTTGTTGTACTTTAGGACAAGATGGATGGTTTGTTGTACATCAGAACAAGATGGATGGTTTGTTGTACGTCAGGACAAGATGGATGGTTTGTTGTACATTAGGACAAGATGGATGGTTTGTTGTACGTCAAGACAAGAGGGATGGTTTGTTGTACGTCAGGACAAGATGGATGGTTTGTTGTACGTCAGGACAAGATGGATGGTTCGTTGTACATTAGGACAAGAGGGATGGTTTGTTGTACGTCAGGACAAGATGGATGGTTTGTTGTACGTCAGGACAGGATGGATGGTTTGTTGTACGTCAGGACAAGATGGATGGTTTGTTGTACATCAGGACAAGATGGATGGTTTGTTGTACGTCAGGACAAGATGGATGGTTTGTACATTAGGACAAGAGGGATGGTTTGTTATACGTCAGGACAAGAGGGATGGTTTGTACATTAGGACAAGAGGAATGGTTTGTTATACGTCAGGACAAGATGGATGGTTTGTTGTACGTCAGGACAAGATAGATGGTTTGTTGTACATCAGGACAAGATGGATGGTTTGTTGTATATTAGGACAAGATGGATGGTTTGTTGTACATTAGGACAAGAGGGATGGTTTGTTGTACATTAGGACAAGAGGGATGGTTTGTTATACGTCAGGACAAGAGGGATGGTTTGTTGTACATTAGGACAAGAGGGATGGTTTGTTGTACGTCAGGACAAGATGGATGGTTTGTTGTACGTCAGGACAAGATGGATGGTTTGTTGTACGTCAGGACAAGATAGATGGCTTGTTGTATATTAGGACAAGAGGGATGGTTTGTTGTACATTGGGACAAGAGGGATGGTTTGTTGTACGTCAGGACAAGATGGATGGTTTGTTGTACGTCAGGACAAGATGGATGGTTTGTTGTATATTAGGACAAGACGGATGGTTTGTTGTACATTAGGACAAGAGGGATGGTTTGTTGTACATTGGGACAAGAGGGATGGTTTGTTGTACATTAGGACAAGAGGGATGGTTTGTTGTACGTCAGGACAAGATGGATGGTTTGTTGTACATTAGGACAAGATGGATGGTTTGTTGTACATTAGGACAAGAGGGATGGTTTGTTGTACATCAGAAGAAGAGGAAAGGTTTGTTGTACATCAAGACAAGAAGGTTGGTTTGTTGTACATCAGGACAAGAGGGACGGTTTGTTGTACATCAGGACAAGAGGGATGGTTTGTTGTACATCAGAACAAGAGGAATGGTTTGTTGTACATCAGGACAAGAGGGATGGTTTGTTGTACATCAGGACAAGAGGGATGGTTTGTTGTACATTAGGACAAGAGGGATGGTTTGTTGTACATTAGGACAAGAGGGATGGTTTGTTGAACGTCAGGACAAGATGGATGGTTTGTTGTACATCAGGACAAGAGGGACGGTTTGTTGTACATCAGGAGAAGAGGGATGGTTTGTTGTACATCAGGAGAAGAGGGATGGCTTGTTGTACATCAGGAGAAGAGGAATGGTTTGTTGTACATCAGGACAAGAGGGATGGTTTGTTGTACATCAGGACAAGAGGGATGGTTTGTTGTACATCAGGACAAGAGGGATGGTTTGTTGTACATTAGGACAAGGGGAATGGTTTGTTGTACATTAGGACAAGAGGAATGGTTTGTTGTACATTAGGACAAGAGGAATGGTTTGTTGTACATCAGGACAAGAGGGATGGTTTGTCGTACATTAGGACAAGAGGAATGGTTTGTTGTACATCAGGAGAAGAGTGATGATTTGTTGTACATCAGGAGAAGAGGGATGGTTTGTTGTACATCAGAAGAGGAGGAATGGTTTGTTGTACATCAGGACAAGAGGAATGGTTTGTTGTACATCAGGAGAAGAGGGATGGTTTGTTGTACATCAGGACAAGAGGATGGTTTGTCGTACATCAGGACAAGAGGGATGGTTTGTTATACGTCAGGACAAGAGGGATGGTTTGTTGTACATTAGGACAAGAGGGATGGTTTGTTGTACGTCAGGACAAGATGGATGGTTTGTTGTACGTCAGGACAAGATGGATGGTTTGTTGTACGTCAGGACAAGATAGATGGTTTGTTGTATATTAGGACAAGAGGGATGGTTTGTTGTACATTGGGACAAGAGGGATGGTTTGTTGTACGTCAGGACAAGATGGATGGTTTGTTGTACGTCAGGACAAGATGGATGGTTTGTTGTATATTAGGACAAGACGGATGGTTTGTTGTACATTAGGACAAGAGGGATGGTTTGTTGTACATTGGGACAAGAGGGATGGTTTGTTGTACATTAGGACAAGTGGGATGGTTTGTTGTACGTCAGGACAAGATGGATGGTTTGTTGTACATTAGGACAAGAGGGATGGTTTGTTGTACATCAGAAGAAGAGGAAAGGTTTGTTGTACATCAAGACAAGAAGGTTGGTTTGTTGTACATCAGGACAAGAGGGACGGTTTGTTGTACATCAGGACAAGAGGGATGGTTTGTTGTACATCAGAACAAGAGGAATGGTTTGTTGTACATCAGGACAAGAGGGATGGTTTGTTGTACATCAGGACAAGAGGGATGGTTTGTTGTACATTAGGACAAGAGGGATGGTTTGTTGTACATTAGGACAAGAGGGATGGTTTATTGAACGTCAGGACAAGATGGATGGTTTGTTGTACATCAGGACAAGAGGGACGGTTTGTTGTACATCAGGAGAAGAGGGATGGTTTGTTGTACATCAGGAGAAGAGGGATGGCTTGTTGTACATCAGGAGAAGAGGAATGGTTTGTTGTACATCAGGACAAGAGGGATGGTTTGTTGTACATCAGGACAAGAGGGATGGTTTGTTGTACATCAGGACAAGAGGGATGGTTTGTTGTACATTAGGACAAGGGGAATGGTTTGTTGTACATTAGGACAAGAGGAATGGTTTGTTGTACATTAGGACAAGAGGAATGGTTTGTTGTACATCAGGACAAGAGGGATGGTTTGTCGTACATTAGGACAAGAGGAATGGTTTGTTGTACATCAGGAGAAGAGTGATGATTTGTTGTACATCAGGAGAAGAGGGATGGTTTGTTGTACATCAGAAGAGGAGGAATGGTTTGTTGTACATCAGGACAAGAGGAATGGTTTGTTGTACATCAGGAGAAGAGGGATGGTTTGTTGTACATCAGGACAAGAGGATGGTTTGTCGTACATCAGGACAAGAGGGATGGTTTGTACATTATGACAACAGGAATGGTTTGTCGTACATCAGGACAAGAGGGATGGTTTGTTGTACATTAGGACAAGAGGGATGGTTTGTTGTGCATTAGGACAAGAGGGATGGTTTGTCGTACATCAGAAGAAGAGGAAAGGTTTGTTGTACATCAGGACAAGAAGGTTGGTTTGTTGTACATCAGGACAAGAGGGACGGTTTGTTGTACATCAGGACAAGAGGGATGGTTTGTTGTGCATCAGAACAAGAGGAATGGTTTGTTGTACATCAGGAGAAGAGTGATGATTTGTTGTACATCAGGAGAAGAGGGATGGTTTGTTGTACATCAGAAGAGGAGGAATGGTTTTTTTTAGTTAGTTTCGCCTCAGTAGTCAATATGATAATGATAAATATGCTTAAAGTTGACATCTTTACACTCAAAACATTGCGAAATAATGTGAAATGCATGAAGTGATATCATTATAAATTTATTTACACTTAGCTATATATTTCTTTTACATTGTTTTATAGGTTACACACATATTTATACTTTTAACCTATACATATTTATAGTATGACCAATACAGAAAAATTAGGTATAACCGTCAATATATCATTCTGGCTTCAGTTGAAACTTGTAGGATAGGATAACGTACCATTGTGGTATATTGTTATTCATCTTTTCTGCTAAAAACTGAGTTTTTCATTTTCTGCTAAGAATTTGCACAAGGTTCATTTTATGTTCTTTGGCGCGAAGGCGAAGCGAAGCAATGCTTGATACTCTGCTACTCTACTTGTAGGATACTTGTAGGATAGGATAACGTACCATTGTGGTATATTGTTATTCATCTTTTCTGCTAAAAACTGAGTTTTTCATTTTCTGCTAAGAATTTGCACAAGGTTCATTTGATGTTCTTTGGCGCGAAGGCGAAGCGAAGCAATGCTTGATACTCTGCTACTCTCCCTCGCTATTCCACCAGGATGCTCCGGCACGACTTCTAATCCCCGACCTACCTCATCAAGTCGATAGGGAGGGGCTATAAAGCACGTGCCGCCTGTCGGCGATAACATACCACAGGAACAAGCGCATTCTCGGGGTTCGGGACACGGAGGACGTATAACACCCGGAACTGCAGAGCGATAGCACGGCATGGAATGCGGAGAAGCCGTGTAAAATGGCGAGCAAATATCCCTGGCACTGTTTTGTGCTATGCTAGGAGGGAAGGTCATCGGGTAGGAAGTACCGGAGGGAAACGAGTCCTGGTGCAGCCAAGGGTAAACTATACCATGACCCGGGGGGACCGCACCAAATGCACACAGCTTTTCTCGCTTTCGCCATTTCGCTCGCCTGTTCTGAAACCAAACCTGAAAAGCAAAAAAAGATTGTTAAGTTTCAACGTTTTGAGAAATATATTGTTAACCTTTTCCGTATAAAATCAAAGCATAAATGGAGTAAGGTGGTTTTTATTTTCGATTCAGTAAATAAAATCCCAAAATGTCCCTATTTACATAAATGAAATAAAACCCGTTGAAAAGTACCTTTCCTGATGCTGTTATTTTTCTGGTAAGTGAAAGTTTTAAATATCTTGTTAGGTGTACCTTGCGGTCCTCTTAATAAATGTGGCGTGAAAGTTGTACTTGTTGTAATGTTGCACTGACTATTTGGAATCAAAGATATTTCCCGGCTAGACATCAGGACTCGTTGCTGTTTCACATTTCCGACATTATTTTCAATGTGAAATCTACCAACAATGAAATGGCATACGAACATAACCACCTGGGCGGAAATATGAATCTTTATTCACTAAATAAACTATTTCACTGAAATCTGAGGTAGCGTTGATCACTTAATGTTTTTATGTCTCAGTTTTTTTAACTCATCAGCAATGTGTCAGGGTTTTTAATTACTACCTAATGGAACAAGGCCTAACAAAATTTAATGTTCCTAATGGAACAAGGCCGAGCAAACTTTAATCAGGTATTTATTTATGATTCATAGAAAAGCATCGTAGCAACTTTCTTTAACTAATTCAACTACTTTCAATAACGAAACACAGCAATCATAATTTCAATTTGGAATTTCTATTAGCCACACAAATCATATTTTAATTGTGAGAAAAGTAAAACAGAACTGACATAAGCACACAGCAAAAAAAATCCATCAATTACATGTCAGAGGCATTAACCCACCTTTGAAATTCAGCATTCAATTTCGAAATGAAGACTATCTAACGTTTCCGAGATTACTATTCAGTGTATATTTCTTTCGTATTGTTATTATAACCTGAGCATTTATGGACATTACGACCCAGTATACAGCTATAGAATAGTTGCCGGTGTAATAACCAGACACGTTTGAACGTTATATTCGATACGCATGTGTTATACCTGAATTCGTGCTTCAGTTAAACCAAGCTTGGCGGCCAACTCTTCCCTGGCAAATACGTCTGGATATGGGGCTTTATCAAACGCTCTTTCTAGTTCTTCGAGTTGGTATTGACTGAACGTTGTACGATAGCGGGTCTTTTTCTTTTTCGCTGTACTCGAGCCATCTTCAGAAGGTGAATTCGCGTCTTCGTCTTTCACTCCATCCTGGGGTGTTTGTTCGTCAGTTGCCACCTCGAGGGCGCTGTTTTCTGGGAACACGAATAAAAGTTACTTTTTAATAGGAAACGAAACCCAGAGAAGAACCATAAAAGCGAAAACTTAAACATTTACGAGAAATTCTTCCGAAGATTTTAGCTTTTTAATTGCAAATTGCGTCCTCCATTATAATAGCTCACACATCACCAATGCTCTAACATGTTTTTTAAGTTACTAACTTTAAAAGCCCTAAAGCGAAGTTAAATTGTCTACAAACGCTGTGAAGTTGGAATTGTTTTAAACTCAAATAGCTATTAACAAACCACCTAGTTAACAAGCTTGACGGCTTAATAAACGAACGGCAAAAAACTAACCGGTGTTGAAACTCATCTTTGGCCACTGTAAATTCGATTTAAACAACACTTTTTGGGTAGAGAGCTATTTTTTTAACTGCGCCAAACAGATGGAGAAAGGAGTTTTTATACTTTCTGTAGCCAGGCTGTCTCTTAGCGTGACGGGAAAAACTCATAAACTTTCAAGAGCTTTATTTTAATATTAGCTTTTAACCCAATGAAAGGACATCGGTTTAGGGTCAATAGATATCACTTTAATTTGTATATATTCCTCCCTCTTTCTTCGCCATATTGTCAATGCGATTTCGTTTGTGTGGTCTTTTTGTTTAAGACCAAAAGAAAACAAATGAAAAGGAGCAATTTTATAAATTTGTGTTGTTTTCTCGCACAGTAAAAACAGCACAGCAAGTGAGGAATGAATTTCTTTGACTGCGGGATTTTTAAAATTAGGATTTGGCAAGCCGTGCGCTTGAAAAATAACCCCAGCGCGGTTTTATTCAAATAGCAGGACTTTTGTATAGCATCAGAAAGTAATAAGTATTCTTTCATACAAATTGATGTAAATTGAATTGAATATTAGCAGTTATTAGGGACCAGATGGTCACAGCTGCTTACTAAAGTGGTGACTAGCTTTAATAGAGTTCACAGCAACAAATATACCGTGCGGTCGAGTGCACGAGCTCAAATGCTCCAAGTTTGCTTTAGCTAGTTCCTCCAGTTTCTACTCGTTGATACGATGTAACGAATAAAATATCGCGCATATTCCAACACTGTGTTTGTAGATTGACAATATTGCCAGTTGTGTATCCTATATCCGCACCAGGCTCCGCACAGTGACAATACTTTGTAAAATGTACCAGTTGAAAAAGTTGTTGATTTCCAGTCCTGTGATCGGTGTATGTGCCGTGGGATTGTTGACAATTACATCGTTTCAACTAATACACTTTTACTAAGGTGAAAAGTGATCTTCGGGCCAAGATAAATGCCGGGGGTGTTTCATTTCTCTTTAGCGAATGCTAGAGAAATAGTTAATGGAATTACATCACTTTGAAATAAAATATCACTGCATTCGTAAGCCAACTAATGGGAAAAATTGCACTCTATGCTAAATAGCCAATTCTTTTAACGACCAAACTACTCGGCTGTAGACAGTCCCCCAAAGACTGCCAAAGTAAAATCTCGTTAAAGAATCCATAAGATAATAAAATTATGACAATTCGACACTACCGCGTGAATATAAAGTAGATGAAGTTCTCTTACTATTATAAGGTCGAATCAAGTTTTAATGTGAGGATTGTACATTTTTCTGAATTGCAATAAAGAAGCAAGAAAGCCGGACTTCGACGAATTCTAATAAAATTTACTTTGGAATATTCGAGGCCGCGTATGGCAGTGTTTGAGTGCGGCGGAGTTTGTGTATATGATTCATAGAAAGGTGGAGTGAATCGAAACAGAAGTGAAAGAAGAAAAATTGTACGGATATTATTAAGACAACTGCGGTTTTTCTGACTAAACTAAACGTCAACGAGTTAGGTTTGCGGTAAAAATTACTTTCTTGCCTTCAAAACGTGTCTCCGAGCAGCGCTTCTGGAAGACAAGCTTTCGGCCTTACACGGCCTCCCTAACACTCATGTTACGTTTTCAATTACCTTCTACAGCTTCTTGGTCCGTATTCTGACCGTAGTGATTCTTTACCGACTCAGTTTCGCTACCTAGCCCAAGAATACCATTTATACTATAAGAGACAAGTCCACTTCTTTCCTTTGAGTTAAGGCTGTCGTTATTTCTTGCCTCCATTTCACCGCGTTACTTGTCGCCAGCTTGTGCTATGTCGTTTCACAGAAGCGCTTTGAATGTCCGTTCATAATGATAGAGTTAGTTTTGCATGAGGTGGTAAACCCGCAGGGTGAATTTTCAAGCCTCACAGTGACCGACCGGCTAAATTAAATTGCTATTATTAGCAAAGAGATCCTTGCCTGGCGGTTTTCTTTTGGCTAAAAATTGGCTTTTCACAACCAATCAAAGCATTTATCCCCGAACACAGTTATTAGCAAAACATTCATTCAAGGAAAATATAATTAGAATTTATTAACATTAATCCCTATCTAGATTAACATAACAATCCTATAGAACTCCAATAAAGACCTAATTATATCAACATTAAACTCCTTTTATGAGATACGAGGGCCACAATTTATGCGAACAGTGCTCCAGGCAAAATATTTTGCGACCAGTGAACTTATGCTTCTTCGCCATAAGTTAAGCGGTCATACTGAAGGCGCTTTTGATATATCTAGACTAAATTTCCATCCGAGATTCACTGCCATTCGGCGCCAAGCAAAGCAAACAAGAAATGCAGTAAGGAAAATTCGAAATAATGAAATTTACACATTTTTGATGAAAAGTAATTGGTCGTAATTGCCGCCATCTTGCGAGTGTCAGGCAGAAAAATCATTTTAATTAATACTGCTTTTCTTCGCCTGTCAGCCTCATCAACAAATATTTTCGAAGTTATCAAGCTTTTAGAGTACATATAAATAACTGGTTGAGTTATCATTTCAGATTTAAGCGTGTTACCGTAAATTGTGCCAACTTATCAAGTTGCGGCATCAGTCCGTTTGCACCATTCATAAAACCACTCGAGAATGTTTCCAATGGACGAGGCCGACGTTATGAAGAAGCGAAAAAGAATGAAGATTAGGCCAACTCTTTTCTGGATCGGCTAAATTAAGTGGGACTTTTTTGTGTCCTCTCACTCTAATACTTTAATAGCAACTGAAAATAAATAAGGTCCTTCAACATTTTTAAAGTTTTTTGTCGCAGATCCGTGAACAAATTAAACGATCATAACATTTCAATTGCAAGCTTTAATTGGAAACAATCAAACTCAATTTTGTTCTTTCGGCGCTTCGGATGCTAAAAATTTACTTCTATTATTTTATTACTATCCAAAAAGATCCACATAAAGCAAAAACTAAATAATCTTCTATCTAAAGACGAAGAAATGAAATTTCTAACGTTGATATTACTCTTTGAGCACTTGTCTTTGGCAAAAAAGGAAATTAAAACATGGGTGGCTTAAAAGAGATTAATGCAATTAAGGCTCTTTATCGCGAAGCTCGAGCCGACTTCGTTGGCTTCCACAAGAAACTGTCATTTGCAGGAAATGAAAGCAATACGGACCAACGGAAATTCGTTTGGGATCCACAGTGTTAAATTGGGGAACTTTTACAAGCGTTAAAAAATAGCAATCCGAAAAGAGCAAAGGGTAAACTCTTGAAGAGAGTGTTTGCGTGTTTTCGACGGCATTGTAAGTGTTATTACGCCGGCATCATCACAACGGTTTAGCGTGTTTTGTCGAGTTTTTCACCGACCTGTCAAATTCTATTGATATGTAATTAACCTCTTAATTAATATCATCTCCTAATTAGAAATGATTAGAAGAGGCGAGAAGCCGCTCGCGTTAATAAGATGTTCGTTTGAGCAATCGCAGGAAATTGTAAACAAACAAAAATATTCAGGACAACAAAACCGCAAGATCTCATTCAAAACTTAGATGGCGCGCGACCACAATGTCAGCAGGCAAACACGCTCAAGTGTATATGCAAACGAGTGCTCCAGTTTAAATGCCTCGCACGGCAAAGTTGGACATTGAGTTTTTTTAAAAGTGGACACTTATAATTTCGCGAACTAATTACTGTTGTCGCTAATTTGTCTGTCTAACTTGAGACAAACTAATTGTTTCAATTGAAAATCTTTTATCTGACCTACTTTACTTCAAGCGTAACCGCTCGCTTTAGGTTATACCGGGGTTATAACAAATTTAATCTAGCTTTTATAATATGTTTTTAATAACTTGCACCGTTGGAAACTAAGTGGCCAAAAAACTGCTTCTCGTTCTAATACCTACTCACTGTACGTATATTCATTTACACCAAGCTTCTAAATGAACCCGAGTGAGAACAGTAATGCATAAATTTATATTTATGATATTCCGACGAACTTCCTTTACTGATGGTTGTTTTGTCTCTGGAAAAATATCTCTGGTCATTACCCTGGATAGAAAAGCAATTAAATAACACGGCCGTATGTAAATCTTATGTATGTTATATGAGTTTCTTGAATGGAATGTGACATTGGCAGCAAAAGACTAATTGCACCTCAGCCGGTCAACGAAAATACATTTTTTACATTTATTTCATTCTCTTACAAAAAATTTTCAAGCAAAGGTATTTTGAGTTCTACACAGGGGTAAAGTGATTGCTTCTAGTTGTACATTCCTCGACCATTTTCATGGACTGCATCAGGGGGAAAGCGCCCACTAGAAGTAGCTTGAGTAGTTTACGACGACTGTTTACCCTTCATGCATCGCATTCTGCGGTATACTAGCTACTATACTCACACAATTGGTTTATAATTAAATGGTCCTGTCGTGCAGCCTGATCCGCGCATGTAGATTCCAGTCCGGCTCGCGGACATGTCGGATGCCTAAAGAATACGAAGCTTATTTTCGAAACAGCCTGTCATTTTTAAGTATTGAAATACATGAAAAGCAGAGTAAACGAACAGATTCCTCATACTGAAGTTAACAAAAATATGAAGTTATGAAGTGATCTGCTAAAAACTGAAGTCACTGAAGGAAATATAAAAAGATAAAAATTCACGATTTTTACATGAAAAATGTATGGCGCGCAGGCACAAACTGCCACACACTTCGCGTGTGTTTATCGATTTGCTCAAGTTTGAAGCAGATCTCTACCAAACTTCGCATTTTTTGTTAAATTTAGCATGCGAAATCTATTTATGGCTCCTGTTTTTCAATTCATTTAATGTTTTTCAATTCATTCAATATTTTTCGGAAATTTAAAATCGTGACGCTGTCAGGTTTTGAAAAAGGGCTATTCAGACGGCAGAGCACAATCAATCAAATTTTTTTCTGCTATTTAAAGCTTTACTTAATATTCATTCGCTCGATGTTTATTTTTTTTTCAACTGAATATTCCTTGGGAGGTCGGCTGTTTGGCTAGTATTTGACTGTAAAACAGTCTTAATACAGCGGAAATATAAAATCATTAGAAGGAAAATAGACAAAATGATAAAATAAAGTTGTTGCGAAAAGCGCTACTATACATTCAATCATCGTTTTTGCGATAACTGGATACGAGTCTTATTAGCTTGACGTCATCAATTATTTCATGGGCTCTTAGTGACTTCTATAATATTTAGAATTATTTGTTTTCGTGAAAAAGCAAGCGCGAACATATCTCTTTCTTTTATGCGTTTATTAATTAATTTTTTTATTTTTTGCCGACCTTTCTGTTTTGCCAGGTTTCTTCCTTACTTTACAATTAAACAAAGATTTTTAACCACCCAGAGAGAGAGAGAGTTTTAACTTTACTGAGCTTGGACCGGTAAGGTGTAACAAATTTATGTCTTTATATTTTGAAGAATGGTCTAAGTGTGCGATTGTTTTAATCGATCCTAACAAAGAGACCATATTGTTGCAAAAAACGTTAAATGCGTGTCAAAAAATATTTTAATCCCAAAATATGTGATTTAAACTACTTCTTTGTCAGTTTTTTACTTTATTAGTTCACTAACGTTATAAATTTATAATTGGATGTCACATTTTCTTTTGCTTAAGCAAATATTGCACCATTGATTTTTCAAACAAGCCGCTTTTTTTTAAAAACAATTGCTTCTTTTTAACAATATCGTTGCCAGCAGTAAGCGTTTCGGCAAAAGATAAATTAAGTAAACATTCGGCAAGCCGGTAATGGTTTTTACTGCATATTTAGTGATAGTGGATGTCTTCGCATTTTAATAACTCATTTTAAATTGTGACATTATGGGTAGAACGAAAACAATTGACAAATGATTCGATAAAACATGTTTGAAATGTTGGCTTGCTTTCGGGTTCTCTAAAACTAATAATCATAATTCGAAATATTTTAAACACGTGACATGCCTTTTACAGGGTTCAGTCCTGATTGCTTTTAAGCAACAAAAAATAAAAATAATAAAAAAACTTAAACCTGCCTCTTATCTTTCATCGTTAAATCTCTGTCCATTTCGATGTTTCGAAACCAACCCTTTAACTCGGTATTTTAGTTTGCAAAAGGAAGTCTATATGATAGTAAAACGGGTGTTTCAGACGAATTTGATCGCGCCTCTTGACAAGCTAAATGTATTTATTGAAAATCCATTAGAGAAGGTAAAATATTCCTTGTTATCAATCAAAACAGAAAGTCCATATTGTCAAAACACGTTACTTAGCTTTATGAAACGACCACAGAAAGATTTTTGAAGTTGTTATTATTTGCATTTTAACCTAAAACAATTTATTTATCGGTTTGTATGTAAAGTTCTTGTATGTTTTTCCCGTGGCACACAACCCGTCATTTGGGATAAAATAACAGTCATTAAAACTTGTATTTGTTTTAAACTCTGCTAAGTGAAATTAATCTTATACATAACTGGGTACAAGAAGCAAAGTAAATTGACGAATAACAAGTAAAATGTGCGACCATCTGGGTTATGTTTTGAACAAGGAGGGAAATAGTTTATGGTAAAAGCCGGTTCAGTCTTATCGTTGGGTGAAAACAAGACTTGTCAAACAGGGAGTTGCAATTCTTTATCTGTTATTTGGTTTAGTATTACTGATAACCTGATAAGTGTTTCTCTTATAGACTGAACGGCTATAGCGCAATATACATTTTTATTAGGTTAGCCTTTTTTTGGTTAGCGATAACCGAGAATTTTTATCAGCACAGACTGAACGGCTAGTCGCAATGTCCATGTATATTTAATCTAACACTTATCGTGGCTCGAAAGTGTCACAGCAAAAACAAAACAAATTCACGACAGAACATAGAAACTCAAGAGTAAACTCACGACAAAACAGAGCGGAAACCCACGGCAAGACAAAGTATACCGGCGCACGCGGCAAAACCGACCAGACCAAGCCAGGACGGTGATGTAATTTATGTATGACGTCCTAAAACATCCGTGATATCCTCCCTTTCTTCACCCCTCGCTTACAAGCCCCCAGTTTATCTTCTGCATTACTTTTGCATAGTGGCATTTGTTTTTCAACATTTGTTTCAAAATGAAATTTGGGATTTTTCTTTAATTTTTATTTTTTAACACACTTCTGAGTTTCCGTTCGACAAGATATTTTCCTTCGTGTCCCCATTTTCTCCGTCGTTCTGATACGGCATTTACAGCACAACACAATGTTAACCGGAAATTCCAAACAAAAGGAGAACGCTTTCTTTTAAACGCCAATTTACCTCTTATTTTTCGCTCAAACAGTTACAAAGTTAATGCCAAAATGATCAGCAGATCCCAGAATTTCTTGATCCACTGTAAAACGCATGATCTACAGGCTTCTCATTCTCTGTGTGGTGTGATGTGGATCTGCGATCACAGGGTTTATCAAACCAGTCTCACTAAAGGCGAAATTAATCTTAAAACTGACGGAAATGTCGGAAATAAATTCTCAAAAACACTGCCATGCAGTTGTTTAATTTTGTTTTGTCGTTTATTTTGACGATTTGCAACTCGTGAAAGCGATATTTTTTAAATAACAGTTCGACTCGCTCAACAGGAGAGAAAGAAAACTGCTACTTTTGAGCGAGATACCGCTTTCGCGATGAGCCGCAAATCTCTAAGTAAACACAGATAAACAAAGTTCGTCAGCTGTGTGTTCAGTTTACTGTACTCTAACAAAACGCGTGTGAATTCAGTATACTGTATAACTCTGAATCGAAGGGAGTGTTTTCCAAGCTTTGTCCACGAAATATATGGGGAGAAACGACCAGAAAAGACACAGGACTAACTACTTAATATGAGAATTCAAATTTAACTTTATTTGAGATATATTAAACTTAATGTAGTCGAAATGCATTTTTCCTTTAGCCCATGGTAGCAGTACTGAATGAGCGGGTTGAATGTCTGGTGACTAGTATTTGGACATCAGAACACTATTTTATTTAGTTTGCCTTTATTCAGTTTTAAAGTTTAAACAATAAAGGCAAACTAAATGTTATTACGTTTTGAAACATTGTGAAGTCTTAGGTATTATTAGCCGTTTACAAGTATTTCCGACACTGTCCTCTTCTTTTATTAGTAAACTTTAACATCCGTGTTAGGTTTCACGCATCGCCCGGTAAAGAACAGCTTTTGTTTTCACTCGTATTTATTATGTACTACAACACAAGGGAATCATGTACAGAATGTGTGCCAAAAACCGGCGTATTTGCGAAAATGATGTAATTTTCCTTCGTTAATAAAATACAACGAAAAAAGAAAATGCACGATGATTAATTGATTATTTCTCTTTCACAAGACGAACTTGTGGCTCTTCGGCTGTTGTCTAAGCGGCTTCTCAAGTTATAGGATTTTATTTATAAAATTAGTAAGTGGATAATATGCAATGGTGAAAGCTGATTTTTGGAAGAAGAAATGTCGATGGAATAATTTTTCTGCCGGTGTGAATGAGTTTGCGTCTTTGTTTGTATTTCTTGTGTTCAGCAATTTTCGAATGGTGTTCCTAAAACCGGCGAACCGAACGCTTCAAAGTGACGATTTAGCTGGGTTGTATAAAAAAGCTCTATAAACTTGAATAAATAGGTTATTCAGCGTGTAATACGGCCGAGTATTTTAACGAGTAAGTTTTTTTTAATACTGACGAGTATTACACACCTTTTCGCTGAAAAAATTGTTTATTATACGATAGTAATCTCCTAAAACGGTCTTTCTTGGTGTTGCGGAAGCCATTGATGGTTAGCTTTTGTGTTGTGGTGTGAGTATTGTTCACTGTCTTTTGAATCTTTTGTTTTACGTCATTTGGTGATCACACCATCCGCATCACCAAGAACTACTCCTAAAACTAAGTTTTTGAAGCTGTTTTCCCAAGCGCGGTCAGAAGAGTGTAATAATACCTCGCACTGCACGACTACTCTTTACTTTCTAGTCATGTTATAAAATACTTATTGACTGAGTTAGGTCGGGGGTCGGGCCGGACGGGAAAATATTTGGCTCTCGGTCATGGCGCACGGACCTCGCTTACGCCATGACCTCGAGCCAAATATTTTCCCGTTCGGCCCTCCCACTCAGTCAATAAATGCATAATATTTGCACTCGTTTTGATGCGTATTTGCACTCTAGAATGCTATGTCGAATAATAACATTGTATAT
Source organism: Dendrophyllia cribrosa (assembly GCA_024195265.1). NCBI lineage: Eukaryota > Metazoa > Cnidaria > Anthozoa > Scleractinia > Dendrophylliidae > Dendrophyllia > Dendrophyllia cribrosa. The sequence continues at coordinate 17,742,242 of JAJLRJ010000010.1, forward strand.
AAAAACTATAAACTAAAACTAAGCAGGATTCTATTTAAGATTTCTATTTTACATGGTAAGAGACGAATTAGCCGAATGTAAAAACTACATGCAGGTAAGATGTATTCAACAATGTATTTTTGCGCAGGTTTTAGACGATACGATACTCTTCAAACAGACAGTGAGGAATCAGAATTGCAACCGGCATGACCCTTCAACATTAAACAAATTTAGTTTGTTCGATAATTGGTAATGAACCAGACGTTTCTCGCTCATTCAGCTCGCACCGTGAGGGGCACGTGTTCACATGTAGGCGGTGCCCTAAAATATCATTGCTAACGAGTCTAAAGATAAATTCTTTCTTTGTTAAACAAAATAGTCCATTTGATTTTACAACTTTGTACAAAATATATATATAAAATTATACAACAGTGCTTTTAAATTATGATAATTAAAACTTGATAGGTAAAATTTCATCCCAATAAACAACAAATGAACCTGATTCCAGTTGCTTTATGCCATAAAGTCCGCAACGACTGCAGAAAATATTTTGCATAATATTTGGAGACTCCAAATAATGAGCTCAGATTCCATGTTTAAATTGAAGTCAGTTGTGGATTCATTGTTAAACGAACTGTATCACGAGGATCTGTGTCAAAAGAACTGAGAAGTATCTTCAATCACGGGCAAGATTTTCTATGAACAAAACTTGAAAAGAAGTTCTCAATCTCATTAATAATTCATGACGAGAACACAAACGAAATCACTACCGTGCAGGAGGTTTGGATATCCTGTCTTAATTCGCATAGATTTTGGCGATTTTATTCTCTCGTTTTCTCCGCATTTAACGATCAGTTTGAGAAGCTATATCAAACACTCGAAACAGTGTTTCATCAGGTATCCAAACACCTTGAAGTAGGTTAAAAAAAAAAAAATTGGCTGCGCCTCGTTTTTCAACTGACCAACTTCTCGGTGTTTGGATATCTGATGAAACACTGTTCTTCGTGTTTGATATATTACATATCAAGTGAATTCTTAAAGGGAGAACGAACCAGAGCCATTTTTTATCGAAAGACTCTTAATTCATCAAAAGTTTTCCAACTTACAATCCATTTCCTTCCTGGCCACACATTTTTCTGGCCGCAGTCATATTCAACAGCAGTTTCCTCTTAGTTAGATCCCAGTCTTTCCCTGCAATGAAACATTGAGCAGTTTTGGGACGGTTTCTGCGAGAGTTTGTGCGATTGTTACGAACTGAACAATTTTTCCGCCTAATAGTAGCACAACTTTTCTGGTTTTGTTACTTTGTACTAAAACATCATTTGTTTTCGCAGCTATGATTGGCTTTAGAAAGGAAGTGATCTGGAATCCTAAAAGCTCCCACTTAGGATGGAGAAGTTGGACCGATGTCCTGTGACACAAGCGACACTCAACCTCTGTGTTTCAGGGACAGAACGTAACTTTTAATGAATCAAAAGTAGGCAAACGTGGTCGAGACACCTACAGTAATTTTCATGACCAAATATGTTGTGAACGTGTTTGATCGTCGGATTAGATAGCCCGCGTCTTGTCTACAACATATCCAAATTTAGTATACTGATATCTAAATATAATTTAACTGAAGATCAAAAAGCCAATTAAATAACTCCATTCAAAAATCTTAGAATTTGACAAAAATTAATAATTTCAGTGCACTAGTATAATAATTGTAAGAAAAAATAGACCATTATTTTTAGATTTCCTTTGATAGAAATGTTTTGTGGCTTTTCAAATAATATACTTAAATCTCGTGACATAGTGCCTTTAACTTGTTGTCAGCTGATAATGATGAAAAATAGCTCATTTTATGGTAGGCCCTGTTATAAAAGGACTCTAATAAGCATCATTGAGTCCAATTTACCCTGTCCACTACAGGTTAATTATGCATTAGGCTCACAGATGGTAAGATATGCCATTTCTTCTGATAATCATATTGAGCTCAAGAGTCTGGTAGCTTTGTTGTAAGAGACATTTAGCAATATTAAGTGAGAAATTAAAGCATTGAAATTAACAGTTACAGCTTGGAGTTTTAAAGATTTCTATTTCTATATATAATTAAATGGTTATATCCCAAAAGGAGGACTCCCGTATAAAAATGACAGATGTGCTCGTCAAACCTTTGGATAGGGTTCAAAATTTTTAGAATTATCGCGGCATCTTTTACGGTATTGAACCAAAGAAATATGACAGAACAGATGACATGCGTTGTTTTAGAATTGGTACCTCTTAGGGGTAAAAATTCATTTGAGCCATACCCATCAAACAAGATTCTGGTACGTTCCTTTTCGCCTGTTTTTTCGAAAATTTCCGACAAACACCCCTGTCATTTTTAACCCCCTGATAAAACACTTGTAAATAAATATTCTACATGTATATTTACACTTACTATTTATGCTACATGTATGCAGTATTTACACTTATTTCAAAATTGGAAGCTTGTGAAGCACACTTTCTGCATGAAAATCCTTGGATCACCGCACCTTCATGCAGGACATGAGACAAGCAGCTTCCTTGGCTGTCCCTTTTCCAGCAGCTTTCTTGGATTTCTGCTGAGTGGTAAAACATTTCCACAGGCGCAGAGTCTCGTCAGCAGCAGCAGATGCCACATACTGGCCATCAGGTGACATGGTCATGTGAAGAACACGCGATGTGTGTCCAGTGAGTTCTGTAACACACGACATGGCTGGATATTTCCAGATTGTCAGTTGATGCTGCGAAAATCCATGGCCTGAAACTAACTCTCTGTATTCTTTGGACCACAAAAGCCCACAGACCTATGTCAGTAATAGAAGGAAGCACGATGTTACAATTGATAGGTAGCAAGCAAATTCTCAGTTTGCCATACAACAAGAATTGGCAGTTTCTTGCCGAAATTGCGATCACCAAATGACATAAACAAAAGATTCAAAAGACAACAAACAACAGCCACACCACAACACAATAGCTAAACAGAAACAAACAACAGCAACACCACAACACAACAGCTAAACAACAACAAATACCCACACCACAACACAATAGCTATACAACAACAAACAATACCCACACCACAACACAATAGCTATATCAGGGTGTTCATTAGGCATCGGAGATCGGAGAATTCTCCGCCTACTACACAGAATTCTCCGGCTAAATTTCGATGGCAATACGTAGCTATCTTCACTCTTTCATAATATTCTCCTGTTACTTTGCACTATTTTCCTGCTACTACAATTGAAGGGCCGAGAGCATGTCCAGCCTATATGACTTTTTAGGCCTTTTTTTATTTTTTCTTGCTCAGATTTGGCCAATTTTGGCATGTGAACTAGAAATTAGTTGCAAAACATTGTTCCGAATTTTTTTCCGTTGTTTTTTCCATCGTTTTCGAGAAATACCGTATGCAAAAAAAAAAAAATCAATCAATCAAAGGCTCCTATTGTAACGCAATGTTGCGGTAAGCTTCTGTTTTCGCACTGACACGGTTCGATATTTTTTTAAAATTAAACGTAAGGAATTTTGACGAACGCAAAAAAAGTAAATCACTTTCATAATGTCCAGTTCGAAGAAAAAAAAAAAAAAAATGATGCTGAGCGTGATTCGAACCCGGAGCCGTCCGAGCGCAAATCCCCGTCCAAACCACTAGACCATCGACGAACACATGCTCACTTCAGGCTAAGTTTTATTATTTAAAGGTTGATACGCATCAAAACGCGTATCTCGATTTCAAAATCCTTTTAGATCGAATTTAATGTTGCATTAAAGACTCCAAATGCGAAACGTCTTCCCGCCGGCCAGCAACAACTCACTTCGAGCTGCCCAAAGCTGTATTTCAAGTGCCCGACCACGCACAGCGGACCCATCTACCACTGTCGCAAAGCATGTCGGGAAATCCTACAACAAAACCGAAATGGAGTTCCCGCCCGAAAGTTATTGCAAAATACTATAAGTCTCAAAGCACTTCGTATATCGGGCATTTCGACCACGGCACGGGATGGGAAATGGCCCACAACTCTCAACGCTGCCCCTTTTCTGATCCGAAGTGATTCCAGACTTTCCCGCCGGCTCGTCTTCCCGACCAAGGTCCGTTTTTCACCTCGAGCGCTAAATGGCGCTTCAGACACAAGGAAGGACAAGAAACACGACTCGTTTCTTTGAGAAGTGCTACAGACTTAAGGATTTCCGGACTTAATGATGTCTTTCAATCACCAGACGGGCCTCATACACGTTGGCTTACACACACGCTACAGAGGCGATGTGTTGCCGTAGTGAGCTCACGATAGATAAGCGAGCCAGGCGTGCGTAAATAATGGTATTTTCGTTCAGGTTGTTGGTACTGGTCAGAAGTATTGCAGTCGCGTATTCCCACGGCCACACTGCTTTGAAATGGCTTCGAAATTGCACTCTGAATGTACAGTCAAAGCACTGGAGGGCCAGAACTCTGCTTTTTTCAGGTGAAATTGGTCAAATTCCTTAGGGTTAGTGCAAATTCGACAAGGGCTTGTGATATTATCCGTTGTACGATAAAATGAGGCTATTCTGAGCGAGAAAAAATAAAAAAAAGGCCTAAAAAGTCATATAGGCTGGACATGCTCTCGGCCCTTCAATTCTTAATGAAAACCCTGCTATATACAACAATAAACAATACCCACACCACACCACCTAAACAACAAACAATACCCACACCACAACACAATAGCTAAACAACAATAGTTTCCACAACACCAAGAAATATCCCAAGAATTAGACAAAAAGTGAATGTGATGTAACCAGCAAGTTTAATATATAGTGTGCATGCATATATATTGGAGACATGCCTGATACACAATCTTCAAATAGAGGAAATGGACGAGATGCAATACTTACTTGGTTAGGTGTTGCAACTCCCCACCCCATGGGTAAGGCAGGTGACCATAACATAACAGGCTCAATGTTAACAGCCCATTGAGCCCACTGTTATAACTCATACAGTGTTTTGTGTATTCACGAGTTTTAGTCGTCTATTTCCTTCATTCCTTCATGCAGGCTGGTGACATGCTGAAGATGGCCAAGCCCTGCATAATTAATCTAAACCTACACACCTGGCTGTTTGTATCCACGCTGTTAAGGCAAGTTCCTGTGTTCGCATTCCAAAACTTAATATGGCGATCTGCAGTACCACCTCCACTTGCTAGAATATTTGGTTGCCAAGGACACCAAGCCACTGCCTGAAAAAAATGATATAACTTATAAATCATACTGCAAGAATTGCAAATTATACAACAACAACATTAGTTTAAAACACCATTTCCATCCTGGCCACCTGCAGCCCAAACACTTATTTCTTCTCTTAGAGCGCTTGTACAGTTCTTTTAAGCTGGAGCATTGTATTGGGTTTCCACTGATATAAGTATGTCTTTTTTTTTTTTCAAGTAACACTGACGTAGCGTTTTTAAGTATGACCCATAAAAGCTATTGCTGAACATTTTCCTGTGATGCTGTTTTAATATTGCAGTATTCTGTAAAAAGGGGCTCAATTATTTGAGTATGTGAATAAACTCCTTCAGTGTGACTATACAATTAAAAAAAAAAAAAACTGATTGAGATATCAAAAATATACCTTGTACTGATTAAAAAGCTGAAACTATGCTCTTAAATACAAAACATCTGCATTCAGCTAATTGATCCAGTCCATGCATGCCTGAAGCCATGTTAGGATGCAAGACCTCATTGATGTTCAGTATCCTTAGTTCTAACAGGTGTTGTGTGATGGGTTATACCCGATTACTACAGGGATATCTGGTTTAAGGGACACTGTAACAGTCATTAGTCCTTACCTTAATTGACTGAAGCCTTTCTTTTTAATTTGATTATTGTAATTCAATGTTGTAATAGCAAAAATATTTGCTTTCTACAAGAAGTATTTGAAAGTGAGAGCTGTTACCTTTACTGCAGCCTGATGATGTGTGAGTGTATGCAGTGGACTGACCCCACCCTGCTGATGAGCGGAAATATTCAACACATTATCATTGCCACCACTAGCCAGCAGTTTACCATCAGGAGACCACTCAAGGCCACACACTTCCTGGTTATGAGCCAACAAAGAACCCACATGGTGAGATGCTACTCTGACGTCATGATGATGGATGGCACCACTCCGTGAACCACTGAAAAAGAAAATCAACCAACCAACATAGAAATTCCCTTCACAGTGACTGTTTAGAAGTCATTTCATATTATTCTTATGAAATATTTAACCATTTTTAATACTTCATTCCATTGTGATCTGCACACAAATACAAGTGCCAATTATATTTGGAAAGGTACTTAAGTAATAGATATATAAGCAGGGTTGGACACTTAATTTTGAGAGCACTCGCCATTCGGGCGAGTGACCCTCAAAATGCACTCGCCCGGACCAGTTTTCACTCACCCAAAAGTTAACAAAAGTTTGCAATTTATTATTCATTAAATAATTTCTTGGCGACGAAAATCGCACTCGCCAAACGGGCGAGTGATCGATGATTTGCACTCGCGCGACACTTTAGACACTCACCTGGGCGAGCGGGCAAGTGCTAATGTCCAACCCTGTATAAGTGCAGATCTAACAGCAATACTGGCAGAGGATCATATTTATTTAAATTCAGAATAGCATATATTAAGGATTATCAGTCTTCTTTACTTTTGCTAATTTTGTATTTTAATTAAAGGTCAAATGAACCAATAATTTGAATTTTTTTCTTTATCCATTTAAAGCTATTTAAACGTTAAAGGAAACCATAATAAAGCATACTTATGCAACAATTTGCCTTTTCTGGGCCTTTAAGTAAGTCAGATAGCTAAAAGTACGAAGATTCCCGAAGACTTCACGAAAAGGTTTCTGAAATGGCCGCACGCTTCAAGTGGTAGGATTGGTAACAATTATGACGTCACTGTTAGCGAGCCAACCGTGTTCCCAGTGTCCTCTCTTCTGGTGAATACACGAGTATTCCAACTTGCATGTAAGATTTTCACTGTTTTCGTATTGAAAATGGACAATTGTTGTTGCAGTTTATCCCAGAACAAAATGCTATAGTTTTCCGCTCAGTCACCGACTTCAACTTCAATCCTTGACTTTTTTTAGGTGGTCAATAGTGACGTCACTATTGGTTTCCGACAATTTTCCCGATCGCTCTACGATTATGAAGGCCAAAAAGTTTGATTTTTCAACTTCCAATATCTCTGCGATGCCAAGTCCAATTAGTTTTAAACTTCAGAATTTGGTCCTCTTGCAACACATTGCACTAATATTGGACTAAAAGAAAAATATGTCAAATTTTTAGTTCATTTGACCTTTAAGATTTTTGCATAATTTTTTGTATAACTACTTAGTACTAATTTATACTAGTTGACACAATTCAACATTGAACATCACTGCAACATCCATTTCACCTAGAAGGTTGTGGCCCATTTTTAAAATTCAGATATACTGTAGAAATAAACTAGAAATAAGATTCTTTGTTATATACCTTGAGAGAATGAAAGAGTTCCAGGCAAGTGATCCAACCCTAGCAGCATGACCCTCCATTACACGGATACACTTCGACTGTGCTACATCCCACAACTGAAGGGTTTATCAGAGAAAAAAATATTTGTAAATCACATAGTGATAATAATAATAATATTTAACCAGGGAGCCCACTCGCTTTGGCGGTTTTCAGTGGGGCCCTGCAAAGTTGCCCCTTTGAACATAAAACATCTATATGGACATTTGGTAACTATTGACCAAATTTTGATATGGTAAATTGCATACACTGCTACATTTAACTTTTAATTGATGGAATTTGGAATGTTCACTTCAAATTTTAAGTAAAATATTGGGAGACCCATATAGTTCTTTTATTTTGCCACTCCTAGTTTTAATCATATACCTAGAATTACGCAAGTTATAACAAGAATGCACCTTATCAGAAAACCAGTCATATAATTATACTACCCATCCTCTACGCCTTTGCCTAGCGGAGGAAAATTTAAATATTTTGAGCCGGAAGTCCCAAAATGAACCGATTAAAAAATATTTTTTTTATTGTGGACATGAAGAATGGAAATTATCTTCATCTAAGTAACAAAAGCAAATTAAATAAAGTTATCTGTTATTATGAAGTCTATCACTTAGCTTGTTTCTTTTAAAACAGTTCTATTTTATGTCTTTTATTTGCAATAAAATATAGATTCAAACACGGTTAACATTGTATGTAGCATATCCAATCACCATCTATTGGTGCACTGTAACCTCTTTGTGATCAACAACTCTTGTTGGTATTGCTTCCAAAACTTAAATTGTTTGGCAGTTTCATAGGGATATAAGTTTTAATCATATAACAGTTTGGGAATAAATTTATACCATACAAAATATAAAGTTCCACTGTAAATTTGTAACTACTAACAATTATTTGTAGAAAAAATAAAGAATGAAATATAGTCTGACATGGTATTTAATTATAAAAAGCTAGTTTAAAACCCTTTTAATACCTGGACCTGGCAGTTGCTATTGCCAACAGCCAGGATACTGCCCTGTCCAATCCAACTGACGCTTGACACATAATCTTCACCCTCCAACTGGATCAAGTGATTAGTTTCACCACTGCTTGGGTCCCATATGTATACAGCTCCAGCCAAAGCAAGGGCCAACTGATTCAGTGATCCCCAATCCAACAAGTTCAGATCTGAAATACCAGGCATAGGAAATTAAATATTTTTTAAACTCAAGTCTTTGTCTCTTCTAAAGCTTTACAATTTTTTTCTCCTGAAAGTAATTCAATTCAATTAACTTTATTTCAACACAGTAAAACGGTTCAGTAAAACTGTTTTTCAGACATGCCGTGCACTTAAATATAATCTAATCTAAATAATAACAAATATATATATATATATATATATGCTTAACATGTTTACAAATATTCCCATGTACATGTATATTTGACCCTTGAATATCATTTACAGCCAAAGGCCCTTGCAGACATTCCTTCACAATAAGTCTGCACAGAGTTCTGTAAACATGCTGCAGATGAAAAATCTGGCCGCAGCCCGGGGCGGGTACTTCCTAGTAATGGGCTAATGGGGATGTGCCGCTGGATGGGGTCGCATTTTCACGACTGGATTGACTATAATGGGATTGCATTTTCAGTAGAGTTACTAGAATGGGGTCGCATAATTGTCCGGATTGTTTGGGGTACGAAAATTCTGGCAAGTATTTTTTTGGGTAGTTTTAGTTTTGCAGGGATTACAAAAAATGGGAAGATTCGCGGTAAAAACATTGTTACCGTACTTAATAATTGTTGTTTTAATATTTAACAATCGGCTCGCATTACAATTCAATCACAACTAAACATTAACTGAGTTGCACAATAATCCAGGACAAAGTCCAACACGTTTTCTATTCCTCTGCGTTGTCGTCCATCGAAGTTAGTACAACTTGAATATCTTTTTGCTGTAGTGACCGTTTGATCCCTTTCGCTTGGGACTTGCTTGCTTTTAATGTGAGATTTACAGGAACATTTATTCTGCCCCCAATACGCCAGCGACCAACTTCTAAGGCTTTAAATATTTCAGTTGCTACGCCTAACGACTAAAATTTGGCTAGCTAACGTTTTACGGTTAACGCCATTGAAACTCTTTATTGAGACCTCCGTAGGTGGATACAGCTCACTTAGGTTTAGTTGGAGGTTTTTTAAAACACAACTAAGGAGTTGTTTAGCTTTCTTCGTACCAGATTTCGTGCTTTTTAAAATGATGAAACAGTAGAATTTTCGCGTACAATTTGATTACGTCTTTAAAACATGTTCCTCGAGTCTTGCTGTTTTGAAAATACTGTTGATAAGTACTGAGATAAATCAGTATTACCAACTGGGAGCATGAATTACAATGTTCCAGTTACAGAAGAATCTAGCACTTCATCTATTTATGACGGAACGCTTGTAAATAATTTCGGTAAACAAATGTACCAGAAGGTTTGTAGGTGAAGAGTAAAGTCTTCTACATTTAATAAATGTGTCAATTCATTTGAGGATGACCTACTGTAGACTGAAAGGGTTCCAAACTCAAGGTTGATTGCTAAACAGAAAGTGACTAAGTTGGGATTGCAAAATTTACATTTACTCAAAAGTGACTAAGATGGGGTCTATAATTGGCCACAGAATAGACTATAATGGGGTAGGGGCTCTGAGAGGCCAGCGGCACATACCCAGCAAAAGTTGACCCAAGTACCCCCCCCGGGGGGCCGCAGTTAGTCTGTTTTTGCAAAAACAGATCTGTTAGAGACCTGCTGATTTTGTACAAGTATCATGTACAAATTTGACATGGCTACCCTTTGAAAACATGCACACTATGTACAAACATGACATGATTAAATATTGTACATATAAATGGCCAGCTGTGGGCCATAACTGTCTTGTATGAATGTTTCCGATTCAGTCAATGAGAAACAAGGTAGTGCATGAAATATATAATTACAATAATCATCCAGCAGGTCTGGGGCATCTAGAATTCTATCCTCGGCCTGTGGAATATGTCTTGAGGACTTTGCTTTTGGTGCAGTGGGCCTGGTCTGACAGTACAACACTCTTAGCTTATTCTGATGCCCTATAAAATTTCAAATCACAGAGCATCAGTAAACCATAAAAAGAGCCCAGTCATGTTAATTACTAACTATTAATTTATTATAAATGGCACAGTCAATATGTACAATTGAAAAATCTACAATTGTGAAAACATTTTATTGCACTGGGTGGGGCAGAGGTGCATAAAAAGTAAGAGGATCTGTTGAAATCACAAACTGTACGAGTTCTTCTCGCAACAAACATTTTTTTCTATAATCTTTCAATTAAATCTTCGAGATTTAGGATTGTTGGAAACTTATTGGATAGCAAAAAGTACTGTTCAGGTTCAGCCAGTGGGGTTAGAAAAAAAAACTTTCATAAAAATTCGCAGCATATCCATATTTCAGCACTCAAAACCCTGGCCGACCCTATACTGACTGGTTGCAGATTATTGTACTGTACAGCTATAACGTGTACTGTACTGTACTGTACTGTATTTTAAAATAAACAAAATACACTTTATATTCATTTAAATAAAACACAACCTGCTTTAGTTACGGGAGCGCCAGATTTGAAGTGAAGAATCTTGCAGTTGTCAACAATAAGTTTACTTCCCAAGTTTTCAGCAATAGTTGTCTGATATTCTGTGTTTCCTTCCAGCTCCATTTCATGACTCAAATCAGCAGCTTCACTTCCTTGCATAATCTGAAAATGACCCCATTCACAGTCGACATACGGTCTAGCTGGAATAAAACGGTCCCCTCGTGGAGAAAGTCCAAACTTTTTTGGAGACTTATGAGGCGTTTTCTTGGGTGACTTGCATGGCGTTTTCGCCTTCTTGCCGGGAGTATAGATCTGTGTCGATAAACACATCGGACGGCTTCGAGAAGTTACTTGAAGAGGCGATAAAGGTTTTCCAGAGGAGGCTAGATTCTTTTCTCGTTCTTTTCTTTGCCAGCGTGGAACAGGTCCTCTGGAAAGTGGAGCTTCGAGCTTCTTCAAGCAATCATTTACTCCAGCTTCAAACTCAAATTGAGCCATATCTTTGCTGAAATGAAGAGCAAAGGATTAATAAAAGGGTAACAGATAAACTTCAACTCCATTATAGCAAAAGTTCCACCTTACTTACTTTAATGGTATAAAAAGTAAAGAAAGTCGTGTCCTTCTTGTCGGTTTGCAATAAATAGTCGAAAGTTTCTCGAAAGCACGTGTTCAGTTTTAAACACCTATAGTCACTCCTGATTGGTTGAAATCTCCCGCGCGCGGTAGAACGGAATGTTGGGAAATTTTCATTTGCCTGCGATCCGGATGTCTGTAAAATCAGGAATCGACAAGGAATCGACAAGGAATCGACCCGGAACCGACTCGGAACACCCAGGAATTTGGAACACCCCGGAACACTCCAGAACCTACCCGGAACACCACGGGAACACCCCGGAACACCCCGGAACTCCCCCGGAACACCCTCGGAACCTAATCGGAACACCCTGGAACCCACTAAAAATAAATATAAATCAAAGGCTCCTTTTAAAAAGATTCTGCACACCTATGGACCCTCCCCTCTCCTAGGCGGTTTGCTCCACTGACCCCCAACCCACTAGGTCCAATAGAGTACCGAAGTGTGACGTCACACTTGTGAAATTATGGGATTTGATTAGATATTCGGAAAGGGCATGACGAAAAATGCCCGCTTGCCAAAAATTAGCATCTCATTGCAATTTGGGGGTGAGATATTGGCACCGTTATGCTCTGATGACTCCATACTAATCCTTCTAATTTTTGCCTTGGCTCATTAATGAACCAAGGCAAAAATTAGAAAGGTTTGTATGGAGTCATCAGAGCATAACGGTGCCAATATCTCACCCCCAAATTGCAATAAGATGCTGATTTTTGGCAAGCGGGCATCTTTCGTCATGCCCTTTCCGAATATCTAATCAAATCTTATAATTTCACAAATTTAGTTTTTGTGACGTCATCACTTCGGTACTCTATAGACCTTTATCACGCCCCGCCATTTTGTATAATATATTAAAGAAATAAAAAACGCGCCTAGTGCATTATTGAGTTATATAAGCACGCGGGAATTTTTAAGAACACGAGAGACGTGCAGAGAAGCACGAGCCAAAGGCGAGTGCTCGCACTTCTCGAGTGTTCTTAAAAATTTCCAAGTGCTTATATAACTCAACAATGCACGAGGAACAAGTTTTTTATTTCTTTTATAAAATAAAAACGGTTATATAAATGAACCTTACGTCACGCGCGTGCTTTATCAAGTTATAATGAACTCGGTTTAACCAATCATAGCGCGCGCATTTCTTTGAGCATTTTATAAATATATATATAGGCTGAGCCTAACAGCGTCGCTCTCTGAACAAGCTTAACTAAGGTGAAACTTAACTAAGGTGCTATTTTTCAATTTTAGCAATTCTCAAAAACAGCATGACGCGACCGTCTGCACAGTACATTTAGACCGTACAAAAACAACTTTTTCTCCGTCTAGAATAACTAGTACGACTACTTTCCGAATAAAATACAGTAGTTGCTAGTCAAAAATTGCCCGAGAAACTGATTTGGAAATCAAAATTGCAAAAATACACAAACATATTGGCTTTGGTTACTTTTAGGGGTGCCGCGCTATATGTATAGGTAATCATACGGTTTCGAGTTCAATTTGGGATTAATTTGCACGAGTGAGTTTTTCAAAAAGCTCAAAATTGCACGAGCCGCTTCGGCGAGTGCAATTTGAACTTTTTGAAAAACTCACAAGTGCAAATTAATCCCAAATTGAACGAGAAAACCGTATGATTACTTATTAATAATTATACATGAAAACATTTGCATCCATTTTTTTTTGGAAATTTTTTTTTTTTTGGAAAAATTTTTTTTTTGGAATTTTTTTTTTTCTTTTTTTGGCAATTTGTAATTTGCACTGGTGTTACACGTTTTGCACTGGTGTTACACTTGAACTGCACTGCTCTTAGCCAATCAGAATCGAGTAATTTTTTCATGTATATTATTAAGCGAAAAACAACTGTATCAGCGCGCGCCAATATAGCAAATTTAATGTCGTCGAATTGCGTCAGCAAAGTACAAATTAAAGTTCAAAAATGCAAAAATTCAAATTTTATAAGTTACAAAAGAATGAAATGTCACTCGAAAATTGCTCAAACACAAAATGTCACATTCCGTACATGTGTAGTTGCTCTTTATCAGGTTTTCTTTTTCTTACAACCATGCAATTGCTGACTCGAGAGAAATTACTATGTTTAGAAACTCGATTCAAAGGGGACAGACCTCAAATAAATGTGGCTACTAAACATATCTGAAATTCGTAACTGTTCGTCAGTAGGATGCCTAAAATGTGTGCAATTCCTATACCAATTGCAGAACATTTTAGGAGGAGCCACCCACAGTGTGAGCACACTTACTGGAAAGATATATTAGTAAGGAAAACAATGCAAAATAAATGTAAATAATGGAAAATGTTAATATAGAAAAGTGCCGAAAATTTGAAAGTTTTCAGACGTTTCAGGCTTGGCCCTTCTTCAGTAAAATGTCAATTTGACATTTCACTTCACTTTCACTTCAGTGAAATTGACATTTCACTGAAGAAGGGCCAGATTCCTTGTTTTACAGACACCCTGCGATCCTTGCCTGCATAGTACATGTAGCTGTCCCAAATCTCCGGAGCGGAAGAGATGTCTATCTTTAAAGGTGGTCCAAATCGTTTCGTTAGAACGTTCATTTCCCTAGCTTTTACACTATGATTGGTTCCTTTTTGGATCCGTAACAAAATTTGAATGGATTTCCGTTCTGTGGCTCTCTTGTCTAAAAAATAGACGCAAATCGCACTGAAATCACAGTTGGTTTTTACACGCGATTGGAAGTTCCCATGAAATTGCATTTCGAGTGCGCGAAAAATCGCAGTGGAAATCATGAACCAACTATCAGATATTATCTGTGTAACGGGCCTTTGAAAATTTCCAGTCGGAAAGATAAGCTGCAAAGAACAGCCAGATAGCCGTTTTTATTCAGTTTTTTAATGCGTTCTCGTTTTCTAGAAGTGTCGTTTCTTCTTCGAACAAGATTCTAATTCTAACTTCGCAGCTAGTTCTAAGTTGCGCGTTAAATATGAGATTAAACGTCATAATGGTAAAATGACGAGAAAAAATTAAAATTAAACATCCTAAAAGGTAACAGAAACAAAAATATACCGACAGCATGGGTACTGCCGCATCTACAGCGGGATCCGTGGGAACATCAAGCCTTACGTGCTTCAGCAAAGAGGAACTTAAGGATCCTAAAAGTGTCATGTTAGAAAGTGCTCGAAATGGAAAAGAGTATGAATTGCAGTTAGTGATAGAACAAGGAATGGATCCAAATGAAAGGGAGGCATCATTTTCGGGGTAAGCAATATTTCTGGTCTTGCGCGATGGCTAAGAAGAGGCCGCTGGACGGTTTCAACTGTTTTTATTTTTTGTTGAAACAACATTCGATGAAAATGTTACGTGCGAGGGCCGTTCAAACAGTTTCATCAAATATTGTTCGACAAATAGCTTTTTGTGTCTTGAGCAAAGTTTACCAAGATTGGCAACCTCTTTTTTGGGGGGGAAATCACACTGTTTAAAAATAATAATAATTGGAAGAAAACCTATACTTACCTTCTTTAAAAGAAGACCTCGTTTTTCTTTTATTTCTAAGCAGCTCATATTTTTTGGTTGTTTAATGCAGTTGTATTCCACATTTTACACAATTAATAGAATCGTATTACAAAACTCTCTGTTTTTACTTGCTAAACTAAATGCGTTTCTTTTTCTCTCGCAAACATAATATAGAAGCTGTATTGAGAGTTATATACACAAACTTTTCTTTTAAAAATCCAAGTGGAACTTACATCATGCACACATTGTGCTTATAATTTAGCCGCTTGCTGGACTGCGCTGTTTGAAACCCCCAAAATATGTTTTTGCTGTAAAATTTTAAGTCGCAGTTATTGCAATTACACAAATGCGTTCTCTGATCTTGTTTGCTGGTTTAGCTTACGAGCAGTGCATTTCGCAGCTCGCCATGGCCACCTTCAGTGCCTTGAAATTCTCATAGAACATGGCGCAGATGTAACTGTAGAGGACTTCTACGGCTGGCAAGCGATACACGAGGCCTCACTTCATGGACACGATGAATGCCTTAAACTGCTACTGCAATGCGGTGCCAAAGTAGACGCCGCGGCGTACAACAACAACGGACCAAATACACCACTGCATTACGCCGCCAGGCACGGTCACATAAACTGTGTGGAGCTATTGCTTAAACGAGGCGCTAATTGGAGGAGCTGTAACAAGTACGGGGAGAATCCACTGCACTGCACTGCCATGCGAGGTCACGTGGATTGCATGCTTGCACTTGTAAATGCAGGTAATATGATGGATTAGCTCTTTGGTCTCGTTTAACTCTAGTGGAAGGGAATATTCGGAATATTTTCGAGGTTTCCATTATTAACTACAAACTGTTTCAGTTTAAATAAATATAGTTGATGCTCTTCTTTCGACCAGCTCCCTCAGCGACCACCCTCGGCTTCAAACCTTATTTACTGAAAAAAATAAAACTCTGTAATTGAAAGCGAACAGCTCGAACAGGTCGCTCACGAGTGCTTCGACTCTTTTTTTTTTTTTTTGGAAAATAACCGTTTTTCCTTACATCTGGGGAATCAGTTTTAAGCCCATATATACGACCATGTGTACTAAACGCTTGCGCGCATGCGCTTATCGCTGTAGGCATTCTGGGAATAAGTTCGTGTTCCAGTATCCTGTATGATGCCTAGTGATGTTGGATGATGTCTAGTTCCATTAGATGATTTCTAGGGAAGTTGATTAGGTCTAGCAACGTGCGATGATGTGTAGTGATGTTCCATGACGGGTGGTTAGGATTGGTGGTGGTTTAGGGGACAACATTGTTATTGATTTTCAATTTGGTGTACTGGAACACGAACTTATTACCGGCATTCTCGTCCCCAGAGCTCCACGGTTTTTTTAAATTGCGTCTCGTGTAGCTCTGGTAACGGACAAAAATTTAAATTTTTTGATTGGCCGTTTAAAAATGAATGCACAACAAGGTAAAAAATTTTACGCCTCTACGCATAAGGTTTTACTTCCGCTTGAATTTCAAATGTTGAAGTCCTATGACCACATCAACAAAACCAACGTTTTAATTTCAACGCATTCAACGACCAATGTCACCTTTTTTTTTTGGTTTAGCAGGTAAAGATACGGCTGCTAAATTTTAAAGTATAACGGGATCTGATTGTCGCTAAATATGAGCGATTCGTTTCCGAAAATAATCAGCAATGTGTCTTGGAAGACGAAGCTATATAAAGCGGCCACGAATATTAAAGAAGTATGTTGCTTGCAACAGGGACGAGTATTAATTAAAGGAGAGGCAGAAATCCTGAAGAAAGCCCAAGGGTGAAAAGAAATATTACCACTAGGTTACCCATTTTAAATAACAACAACAACGCTATCAGCACTCTCGTAAGCAAGTTATATTTTTTTATTAGGTAGTACTCTTTACTACAACTTGAAATACAAATCTAGGGAAACGAAGGTCACTCGACGCCCAATTAAAATAACATGAAACGAATTAGCCTGTTTGGGGTATCGTGCGAGTATCTTGGCGGTGAAGCCGCCAAAGCGAGCCGGCGAAGCCGGCGAGAAGAATGGGGCAAGGAAAAGTGAGCCTGCACGCGGGCTATTGACTTTTGAATTCCGCCCCTTGCGAGGTGTCAAGTCGGCATTTGACCTGTATCAGATAACTATCCAATAGGAGCAAAGCAAAATGTAAACAAACATGACAGAAAGTTGCACGTGAAGATTTTCGCGGCAGATAGCAAAATATTATCACGAAGAATGTCATTTTTAACCAATTGGATCGCCCCGTTCGTCGGCGAACGCGGTGAATTCAAAAATCAATAGCCCGCGTGCAGACTCACTTTTCTTCGCCCATTCTTCTCGCCGGCTTCGCCGGCTCGCTTTGGCGGCTTTGCCGCCAACATACTCGCGTGATACCCCAAACAAGTGAGCCTGCTCGCAGGCTAGAAACGAATGCAAAACAAAAATTCCTCGATATTTCTTACCACCACCACTGTTCGATGAAATAAGCCTAATCAATGACCACAACGTGTCCATCAACAAACTTAGCTATCCCATCAACTGATTTGGTCGGATATGATAGCGTTCAGTGGCGAAACGATAAATAAACAGCTCCCAAACGAAAGAAATCGGTTGACTTATCGAGGAATTTCTAAAACCAGTAGGCCAAATACAAAGAAAATCTTTCTTCTAAATAACAGCAGCACGTAAAGCTTTTCTTCTTTCCTTTTTAGCGCGATGTTTTCCTGTAATTGTTAAGTCTTGTACAGTCCTTTCGAACGCCATTCCACACACACAACATTCTCGTCTCCAGAGCCCTTCGTTTTTTCCGCTGATCAAACGAAACGAAGGCTCTGAGGACGAGAATGTCTCGTTCCCAGAGTCCGCGTTATCCTTGTCCATCGGACTGGCTGCTACGTTGGATACACATTTTTTCGTTGTAAGCTGTACTGATAACGTATGGCAGAGTTCCGAAAGTAACGTTAATTTTTGGACCTTTTTAGTAATTCCCGAAAATACCATGTTACTGTACAAGAATGCCGAGGAAGATGCCGAAGAATCAAAGAGAAAGAATTAAAGTGACATTTGAATATGAATATATATGAAAACCATATACTTGAACTGCGGATAAACATGAGTGAATTTGTGGGGGGGGGGGGGGGGGGGGGGGGGGGGGGGGGGTTACTTATTTCTTTTTTATAGAAGCTATATTAGGGTACCGAGGATATGGTTGGTTAAACAGTTAGGATTTCAAGAAGTGCGTCACATACCGCCACTATAATTTTTGAGGGGCACCCCCGGACCTATTGTTAATTTCCCTAGGGTATTGAATTGTCATGAACTTGTTATGTCTTACGTTACGTTACCACAAAGGTATTACAGTTCTTAGAGCTATGACCTCACCACAAGGGTATTACAGTTCTTATTTACAGTGATTTGGGCGAGTTGCGCTTTGACATTTTCCGCGCTCGACGAAGCTAAGAAATTTCACCCTGTATGTTTGTCCGCTTTCTGAGGTTTATACGCGGGTTTATAGCAGAGTTGTTTTACAAATGCTTTAGAGCTATGACCTCATCGCCTGACAGATTGTTTCTTATCTTGGATTTATTGTTTTTGTAGTTTTAAGCACTTAAATAGAAAATTGATAGAAAATTCTAAAAATTGGCAGAAATGTTCTGCGATACCTTGTCTACTCGGGAAGATTAGCGAGTGACAAGTGGAAATGTCGTGAAAAGGAAAATTGTCAGGAATGTTCTGCGATACGTTGTGTACCCGGGATGACTAACCCTGAAGAGCGATTTTTCAAGTCGCTTAGCGAGTGACAACCGGAAATGTTCGTGTAAAGAAAAATTGTGAGGAATGTTCTGCGATACGTTGTGTACTCGAGATGACTAACCGTGAAGAGCAAAAGAGTTGGTTTTCCAATTTGCTTAAAGTTAAGCGAGTCAGCTTAATTGAGTTAAAACTCTAGTTAAATTTAAGCCACAAAAGCAGGTAGCTTAAGCGAGTCGGCAATTAATTTTAGACAATAAGAAGCAACTTGTGGTCATTTATCTGACAAGGCTGTCAAATCGGAAATAAAACACGCGTTCTATTTTCATGCGTCGCTCGTGAAGGGGCCTAATTTGATTGTAATATACAATGGATTTGCTTTTCTGCAAAATTAACGTTAATGTCCCTTTTCAGTAGTCATTGGAATACTGAATCATTCCTATTACGGTTTGATTATTAAAGAGAAATTTAAATTTTGAATGGTTATTAAATGTTGAGGTGTCATGATTATGCAATAGTATGCAAGAGAGGTGAGATTTTGCGTATTCAGCTAACTAAAAATGTTCCCGTTTGATTGTGCAAGAGTATGGATTTGGCTTTTGTTCTATTTTGGAACACTGAATCATTGCCATTACGGTTTGATTATGCAATAGTATGCAAAAGACGTAATAATTTTGCTGATCAGTTTAGTTAACAAAAGTTTATCAAGCAAGCATTATAAGCGATTTCAGCGTGTTGATTTTTTTTAAAGGAAAAATATTGGCACTATATGGGAGCTAATTGACAAAACAAACAAAAAGACAATGTATTATTTTAGTGGCAAGCAAGACAGAGAAAACGTTCTCCGCTTATAAAAAGAAGAGGAATATCAATCAGTCGGTGTGTTATTCTCATCACATTCAAACCGTGAAGCGGACAAGACAGATACCTTAGAGAGCTCAACGTAGCTTTATCGCATTGAAATCCTGACGCAAGAGAGTTGCCTTAGAGTGCTCAACGTAGCTCAATTAGCAAAGAATATAGCAGACTTAAAGCAATAAAATATATATTGAAATCTATTATTTCGTAAAACAAAATTATCAGTTGTTTATAATGGTTGCTTTTGATGCTTCAGGCGGCACACACCTACCCTTAATTGTCGGGAGTACTCCCCCCCCCCCCCCCCCCCCCCCCCCCAGAATATGTATTCACTTCAAAAAAACACGCTTTTTCCAATTCTATATTACCTTAGGTTATTGCATATTCACTGCCTTCCTAAATTTTAGACTTGCCACAAGTGTACTTGAGTGAGTGAGTGAGTGTAACAATAGAATCCGAGCCCACAACAAACTCTGCCGATTTTGACCCGATATTCCCCGATCTTAACTCCTTTTTTGTTTTGGAACCTCGTCGGTTGTTCAACGTTTGTCGAGGATAGCTTCGAATAGGCTCGATTACCAGCCGCTCGGACGCGAGAAAGCGGCGGAAATCGAGCCTAAGCTTCGAATGGGGTGTCTACAAAACGAAGACCGAAGACCGAAGACCGAAGATCGAAGACCGAAAAACGAAGACCCATATAGAACTAATGTAAAAACGACATTAAACATTCATAAAACAATTCCTCATAGCCAAGAGTCACGTTATCGATAGGGTCTTCGTTTTGTAGAAAAGGCCGGGTCAAACTACAAAACGAAGACCCTCGTTAAAAAGCTTTGTGAGGTTGCGAAATTCACTTTATTGATAAGGTCTTCGTTTTGTAGAAAAGGACGGGTCAAACTACAAAACGAAGACCCTCGTTAAAAAGCTTTGTGAGGCTGCGAAATTCACTTTATTGCCGGATAAGGTCTTCGTTTTGTAGAAAAGGCCGGGTCAAACTACAAAACGAAGACCCTCGTTAAAAAGCTGAGAAAACTATTTCTACTAATTGTTAGTTCCCCTTTGACACTTTTAAGCCAGATCACGAAACTACAACAGCTCATGCACCTCCTTAATTGAATTTTTCAACTTGTAACTACGAGGCTTATTAGGAGGCAGCGCTCTTAAATGTACCGTTTGCGGATAACTAAAGCAACCCCAATAGCAAGAAAACAATAATAAGAAGATTTAAAGGTCTTTGTCGCAGTCTATACCCAAATGAACATGATAACGAAATTGGCAACATTGGCAGCCGCCTGATATTACTCTGCGTCCGTCAAAAATCATAAATTCGTAAACAACGTTTGATACACTAGAAAAATACACCCGGGCAACCAAACACACTAAAAACGTGCAAATCTTTAAAATTTATTAGGGTCTTCGTTTTATAGTTTACCCCCACCAAAACTATAAAACGAAGACCCCCTCCAAATCTGCTGGAAAATTCGTAAACAACGTTGAATACACTAGAAAAATACAGCCGGGCAACCAAACACACTAAAAATGTGCAAATCTTTAAAATTTATTAGGGTCTTCGTTTTTTTCACAAATAAATTTATGGCCGACGCCTGGCAATGCGTTTTGGCGAGAGTTTTCTTTTTGTAGTTTGACCCGGCCTTTTCTACAAAACGAAGAGAAGACGTTATCGATAAAGTGAATTTATACCTTAAAAATGTCTTGCCGTCAATTTGCCAACAATTTCTCGCAAGTAGTTATAGTAATGCATAGCCAAGTGTTTTCGTATATTGAATAGTTCTCACTGTCATTCTCGAGCGAATTTGGAGGGGGTCTTCGTTTTATAGTTTTGGTGGGGGTAAACTATAAGACGAAGACCCTAATAAATTTTAAAGATTTGCACATGTTTAGTGTGCTTGGTTGCCCGGCTGTATTTTTCTAGTGTATCCATCGTTGTTTACGATTTTTCCAGCAGATTTGGAGGGGGTCTTCGTTTTATAGTTTTCGTGGGGGTAAACTATAAAACGAAGACCCTAATAAATTTTAAAGATTTGCACGTTTTTAGTGTGTTTGGTTGCCCGAGTGTATTTTTCTAGCGTATCAAACGTTGTTTACGAATTTTCCAGCAGATTTGGAGGGGGTCTTCGTTTTATAGTTTTGGTGGGGGTAAACTATAAAACGAAGACCCTAATAAATTTTAAAGATTTGCACATTTTTAGTGTGTTTGGTTGCTCGGCTGTATTTTTCTAGTGTATCCAACGTTGTTTACGAATTTTCCAGCAGATTTGGAGGGGGTCTTCGTTTTATAGTTTTCGTGGGGGTAAACTATAAAACGAAGACCCTAATAAATTTTAAAGATTTGCACGTTTTTAGTGTGTTTGGTTGCCCGAGTGTATTTTTCTAGCGTATCAAACGTTGTTTACGAATTTATGATTTTTGACGTTCGCAGAGTAATATCGCTGCCAATGTTGCCAATTTCGTTATCTTGTTCATTTGGGTATAGACTGCGACAAAGACCTTTAAATCTTCTTATTATTGTTTTCTTGCTATTGGCGTTGCTTTAGTTATCCGCAAACGGTACATTTACACTGTAAGAGCGCTGCCTCCTAATAAGCCTCGTAGTTACAAGTTCAAAAATTCAATTAAGGAGGTACATGAGCTGTTGTAGTTTCGTGATCTGGCTTAAAAGTGTCAAAGGGGAACTAACAATTAGTAGAAATAGTTTTCTCAGCTTTTTAACGAGGGTCTTCGTTTTGTAGTTTGACCCGGCCTTTTCTACAAAACGAAGACCCTATCGATAACGTGACTCTTGGCTATGAGGAATTGTTTTATGAATGTTTTATGTCGTTTTATATTAGTTCTATATGGGTCTTCGTTCTTCGGTCTTCGATCTTCGGTCTTCGGTCTTCGTTTTGTAGACACCCCTTCGAATGGCCCGAATCGAATGTTCCCTCAGAAGACTATCAGATTTCTAACAAATATGGCCGCCCGTGACCTCCACGCTTTCATTTTGTAGACGTTCATTTTGCATAACCGGAATGAAAGCACGCCTTTTAAGACTTCGAAATGGAAAGAAAAAGTCCTTTAGAAGATTTTTATGCCTTTGTAGTGGTGGCTTAAGAGCTGAAAGCGATGAAATTTGTCACAAGTGAGGACATGTCTTCTTTCAGAATTTATACTCGAAGCGGCAGACTTTACTAAGAATTTTCAAGCATTCCTGGAAAACTACGGTAAAGAAAGTCACATTTTTTAATGTCCATTTACTTTGTAAGAAACATTTCATAGACTGTTTCTTTGTCTTATTAGTAGCTTTTGACAAATATTTAGAAAACTTGACCACAATAGGTCGAGCGAGAAATTCGCCAGATGCTGAACAAATTTGCGTTGCCGACAGTTTCCTTGATGCGATAATTTGACGCGTTTTCCTCTTGAGACTAAACTAAATTGGATAAGAATTGCATTCTATATACACATGAAAAGTCGGAAATTTTAGAAAACACTAGATATAATAAAGTAGGTTGCTGAATTTAAATATTATTTTGTGATGTTTATAATATAATTCGCAGACGCTAGCGCTGCAATTAGGATAAACAAATCGCTAAGCCTTCCGGAAGCAGAAAATCACTGAATTCTGATAAGCGTTTAACTCTTTTATTCAAGGGAAAGACATTTTCATTCAAGGAAATATTGTGTATTTGCGACAACACTTTGAATAAACTATGAAGCCAGGAAAAACTAATACGTGGCAAAATCAAAGCAGTTATTTAGGAACTAGAAAAATTTCACTTCGATTTAGTCTTGAAATCACGGGGGGGGGGGGGGGGGGGGGGGGGGTTCATGATGCGTCACGCAATATTTATTTTTAAAATGTTTCACCAATTTATAGCACTCGTCACCACGGTTTTGAAAATTATAAAAACAAAATCTTCAGAATGCGATTTCATGTATTTTTTTTCTCATTACCTGTAAATCTAGGGCTTCCAAAACTTTATTGCAAATGCGGGCAGGAGAGGGGGGTCTCTGGGCTTGGAAATCCAGGGGGCAAGGGGGGGTGGGGGGGGTGGGGAGGAAATCCTACGATAATCTAAGTAATAACAGGCGCAGTAAGCTACATGCAGTCATAGACTGCCTATTTTTTTATTAACCTCACCTTCTAACGCATTAACGAGATGGCTTGAAGAGCCCGTTGATTACAGTTGTGTGCTTGGTGACCTTGCCTTTGAGTGGAAGCGAGGCTGGAGGTGACCTTGCTTTGATACAAACCTTTCTGCCTTTCATATGTTAATAATGCTTTTCTACAGAGCCCCATAAGGGACACACACACTTTTCATTTTACTGCCACTTTTAGTGTCACTTTTGGTGCCACTTTTAGTGACACTGTTGGTGCCACTGTTGGTGCCACTGTTGGTGCCACTGTTGGTGCCACTGTTGGTGCCACTTTTGCAGCGCCGTAGCTAGTATGAGGCCAACCGAGGCACTCGCCTCGGTAAAATTTTGACGAATTTCGCCGATCCTTTTTATTTTACATAAGCGATCATCGGAGCCTCTCAGAAAAGATTTCATGGCCAAACATCTCAACTATCCTACAGCTTATTCTCAGTCTACCTGTTGGAAGCTGCTCATGTGAACGCAGTTTTAGTTCATTGCGCCGATTGAAGACATGGTCCCGTTCGTCTATGGGTTCTGATCGGCTGAACTCCCTTTCGTTAGCATATGTTCACGATTATATGCAATTGGAGGCTCTAACCATTTTGGAGCGCTGGGACGCCAGTGGCCATAGACGAATCGCTCTTGCGTTCACACAATAACACGATTTGTAAACTTGAGTGGAATTTTACCAATTAAAGATCTGCATGTGGTAGCTTCTTTGTTTCATTCAATTATTTCTGTCAGGTTTACTTGCTTTTCTTTTTTAATATATATTTTTAACGCATCACGATATTACAAAGAATTCAGCAATTCAGTCAGTATACTATGAAAAAATTACCATATCATCGATCTCAAGGGGCTACGTACGTTAACTCAAATTTTTTTTGAACAAATACTGATCAAAACCATTGGCGAGGTTAACGGTCACCCAGATTATGTAGCTTGTTTCTGAATATTGCTTTTTAAATTCCACTTAAATTTACTCGAAAAAAAGTTACCGAAAGGCCCAGAAAACGCTGCAAATCGCATTTCCGAGAGACTAAATTTCAAAATTTCTCGGGGGGGCATGCCCCCGAACCCCCCTAGCAACTCCCGCCTTCGGCGGTCGGCTGCCTCAGTTGGCCGTTTGGTCTGGCTACGGCACTGTTTTGGTGCCACTTTTGGTGCCACTTTTGGTGCCACTTTTGGTGCCACTTTTAGTGCCACTTTTGGTGCCACTTTTAGTGTCACTTTTGGTGCCACTGTTGGTGCCACTTTTGGTGCCACTTTTGGTGTCACTTTTGGTGCCACTTTTAGTGCCACTTTTGGTGCCACTTTTGGTGCCACTTTTGGTGCCACTTTTAGTGCCACTTTAAGTGCCACTTTTAGTGCCACTTTTAGTGTCACTTTTGGTGCCACTGTTGGTGCCACTTTTGGTGCCACTTTTGGTGTCACTTTTGGTGCCACTGTTGGTGCCACTTTTAGTGCCACTTTTGGTGCCACTTTTGGTGCCACTTTTGGTGCCACTTTTGGTGCCACTTTTAGTGCCACTTTTAGTGCCACTTTTAGTGCCACTTTTAGTGCCACTTTTAGTGCCACTTTTAGTGCCACTTTTAGTGCCACTTTTAGTGCTTGTTTGGTTACCGTTAATCGCGGGCTCACTGCACTCACAGCAAAAGGACTATTGAAATCATCTTCATGCTTTATTCTGCGCGAACAAACTGAAATGGGCGCCGCATATCCCTTCACATCGACGCCATGTTTTTCAGTCCACGAGGGAACGCATCTCAGTGAGCCCGCGATTAATGGTAAGCCAAACAAGCACTAAAAGTGGCACTAAAAGTGGCACCAAAAGTGGCACCAAAAGTGGCACTAAAAGTAGCACCAAAAGTGGCACTAAAAGTGGTACCAAAAGTGGTACCAAAAGTGGCACCAAAAGTGGCACTAAAAGTGGCACTAAAAAAAAAAAGTGCGTGTGTCCCTTATGGGGCTCCGTACTTTTCTCATGCTAAATAGCTAAATTTACATCTGAAAAGCTCCAAGGTCTGTATCAAAGCAAGGTCACCTCCAGCCTCGCTTCCACTCAAAGGCAAGGTCACCAAGCACACAACTGTAAAAAGGACTATTGTGAGTTCGTAATATACCCGATGATAGTGAATACATATGAATATCATGATGAATATATGAAAATCATTTGAACTGCGGATAAACATTCATATTCATATGCATTCACTATCATCGGGTATATTACGAACTCACAATTGACCATCTATCCATCTGGCTTGATAGCTCAGTGGATAGAGCACACTGCGAGGATCACAAATTTCACTCATAAAGTGACATTGATTGTCATTTTTTTCTTCAATTACTCACGTATTTTAGGTGCCCGAAAGTAACGGCTGCCCGCAAGAAGCGGCTGGCCGAAAGGTGGGACCCCTTAGGCCTGCTAATCACGAAAGTAACAGGGGCTCCTACTTCCGCGTACAATAAAAACTTACTTTGCCCGGGCTGCTTACAATTAAGGAAAAATGTCCGGAAAATGTCGGCTGAAAATGCGTCCAAATTCTGGATTCTTATTTATTCACACATCCCTCACGCGTTCTAACTTTTTCGCATTCATAGCGCGTGTAGATTAATCGTTATAACAGTTAGTTTCTTATGCGAGCTTGCACGTTTATATACTGCGACCTTGTTTCCCGGGAGGGGGAACTCTCTTATATAAGCTATATGGGTATGTGCGGCGTCAAAGGGTGTGGTTTTTTTAGCCATTTTGGTTTGAAATAGGGTATCGATTTTGACCATTTTTGGTTGAAATAGGGTGTGTTTGTGTACTCTGGTCTGGTTTAGAAAGAAGCTACGTTTTTATTATTATTCATTGCTTGAGCAGTGTGGTTGATTAAGATTAGCAATTTGAAGCCCTTCCCTGAGCCCTTCTCGAATATTTTAAACAAGCCGCAGCAGTTGCTGGGACCCGGGTCAGCTGCGATCATGTATCAGAATGTACGTGCTGGTCTGAAATAGGGTGTGAAAAATCATATATTTTGGTTTGAAATAGCCTTAGGTTTCAAGAAGCGCGCCGCACACTCCCACCCAAATTTTCGGGGAGTACCTCCCCGCCCTGTTTTCCTCAGTTGCCCTGGGGAACATGTTTGAATAAAACCAAAATATCGGCAAAGTGCATTTTCCAGTTTCGAGTTATCCTATGTTATTTTTATGAAAGCAAATGGCTTACACAGGATGGTTTTTGTCAATTTATTTTTTTTAACAGGGATTGAGTAACAACCGTAATTGAAACAATAATATTGCTTTATTTCTATCATAAACAACATTTTGCTCGAACCCATCCGTAAAATTATATCATGTTATAAAATGCTCAAGGAAATGCGCTCGCTATGATTGGTTTAACCGAGTCATTACTAAAGAAATAAAAAAACGCGCCGAGTGCATTATTGAGTTACATAAGCACGCGGGAATTTTTAAGAACACGAGAGAAGTGCAGAGAAGCACGAGCCAAAGGCGAGTGCTTCTCGCACTTCTCGAGTGTTCTTAAAAATTCCCAAGTGCTTATATATTCCCAAGTGCTTATACTCAATAATGCACGAGGAACAAGTTTTGTTATTTCTTTTATAAAATAAAAACGGTTATAATAAACCTTACGTCACGCGCGTGCTTTATCGAGTTATAATGAACTCGGTTTAACCAATCATAGCGCGCGCATTTCCTTGAGCATTTTATAATAAGGAAATTAAAAACGCGCCTAGTGCATTATTGAGTTATATAAGCACGCGGGAATTTTTAAGGACACGAGAGAAGTGCAGAGAAGCACGAGCCAAAGGCGAGTGCTTCTCGCACTTTTCGAGTGTTCTTAAAAATTCCCAAGTGCTTATATAACTCAACAATGCACGAGGAACAAGTTTTTTTTATTTCTTTTATAAAATATAAACGATTAAAATAAACCTTACGTCACGCGCGTGCTTTATCGAGTTATAATGAACTCGGTTTAACCAATCATAGCGCGCGCATTTCCTTGAGCATTTTATAAAACTCAATAATGCACTCGGCGCGTTTTTAATTTCTTTATTGTTCACATTGAATCGATACCGTAAATTCTGGAATCTGATCATATTATAGGAGTCCAGAACCTTACTTTATTGTCAAAATATACGGTGCCAATTGGGTACACACCAAAAAAAAATTTCGCTAATTTAACTATCGTTACCTAGGAGCCGACATCAACGCACCCACCCGTGATGGCCTCACTGCTGCGTATTTTAGCGTCTTTTGCGGTCACTCGTCCTTCCTAAAAGAACTTATCAAACACGGAGTGGACGTCAATAGGAAGTACAAAGAACCACAGCGCACCTTATTGCACTACGCGGCAGAGTCTGGACAAAATAAGGTACTAAGAGTGCTTCTCAGAAGGAAAGCAAACATGGAAATACATGATGGTGAACGACGCTTCACTCCACTTCATCTTGCGATACGAACGGGGCAAGAAAAAGCCGTGGAATTGTTGTTAAAATATGGCGCTGACATGGAAGCTAGATCCCTAAAAGGATATACCTCTCTTCACCACGCCTCTCGCTGTGGAAAACACGATGTCGGCAAGTTACTTATCGCAAGCGGAGCTAACGTTAACGCCACATCAGGTTGGTTCTTCGATTTGTTTTAACTGTGGTATTTTCGGCACCTTAAATTAATGCTTATGTTTTATTAAGGTATTTTTTAATTTTAATTGAAATATATATATATATATATATATATATATATATATATATATATATATATAATTATATATATATATATAAATCCAAGATATTTTACGCGATTGAAAAGGCAGCGTCCAAATAAAGAAAATTGAAGCGAGTGTGGAGGTCTCATATTCTATCAAGGAAGATTATGTTGATATTCTAAAGTGTTTGTAGGAGCTGACAGTGAGCCATGGGCCAGAATGAACTTGAATTATCGTACACTGTCCTGGTAGATATAGCTGATAACACGATTCAGAATTTGGGGGAAGAGCAGATCAGGGCTTCAATTATCCACAATGCACTTGAATTGTTTTCTTTGCTTTTAGATGACGCTCACGAGACGCCATTACACATGTGTGTACAGAGACACGACAGCAAGTTTACAAAGATATTAGTAAAAGCCAACGCTGACCTTAACATCCAGGATAGTAACGGGAACAGACCAATTGACATCAAGACTGAAAACGAGGACGTAATCAACATCCTGAAGGCCGCCATGTTTGAGAAAGACAGAATCAAAAAGCCACTTTAAATTGACTCTCTTTTGTTTTATTTTCAAATGAAAATACTGTAACGTATTAAGCGAATTTTTTATTGTTCGCCAGTGTTATGTAAATTAAGGTCGAAGAGTAACAACTTAATATATTTTTATAATTTAATTATTCACCCTCCAGTCGTAAAATATGTTTCATTTTGGGGTCTATCCCTTTATAGTTCCTCTGAAGTATATTAAAATACTATACAGTAAATTTGTTCATAAATTCATACCTGATAATGGTTTTGACTAAAAATTTGTAATAAGACTAAATTTTTAAAAATTCCCAAAGATTAAAGACGATTGAAAATATCTTTAAAATAAAAATATAACACATTATTTGTGAAATAAAAAGCTCCCGTTCTTGTTCCGAAAATAATCAACACACAGTTGTACTGTGTTGTTTCAAGTCTAAATTAGCCCATACACTTGAAACAATAAAACAAACTGGCCAAGTTAGCGGCTACATAACAGCGTCAGCTGGTAACAGCTTAAATTATAAATTCATGAATGGATTGTTTTGATTGCCTATTTACACTAACTTTCTATCCAGAATTACAATTTCATTTAAAACAGAAAAAAAAAACTCGACATGCGTGCCCGTCAACTGTAGAAAGTACGCTATTCATGTTTGTAAAAGTCTTTTAAATTCAGTCAGAACACAACTTGCAAGTCAACAAAGATACCCCCCCCCCCCCCCCCCCCCCCCCCTCCACACAATGAGATGTTTAAGTGTTAGTAAATAATTGGATTAATTGCCTCTAAGGATTCAGAGCGCTGTTTTCTCGACAATCAAGTAACAGGAAACCAAACCAATCATGGCCTATTCCAAGCGAGTTTTCTCGTGCTTGGCACTGTTGCATTGTATCAAACACTGATTGGTTTATTGTACTGTCCTTGTGATTGGATTAACGTTCGATTTGTTATCTTGCACTAAAGTCACCAAAACACGTTACTAGCACTACTCAAATGCCTCATCGTGAGAAGTCTTGCAATTCATTATATGCACTGTAAGTGTGTTATGTATTAGCTTTGCAATAGAGGCTCTTCTTCGCTGCTTTGTCCTGAATGACTTGCATGAATGCCAGATTCCACATAGGGTAAGCTAGACAGCACTCTAAAAAACGGCAACCAAGAGTTAAAGTGCTACTAAGATCAAACTTTAAGATTATGTATTGTAAAAAGAATTCCATCCCTTACAGCTTATCAGAGGCGGAAATCCGGTCTCAGGTTAAATCAGTAGTCATTCTAGACTAAATGGTACCCAGTATTCAATCTAGATTAAATGTGTACCAAGTATTCAATCTCACGAACACACCACTGGCGACACGTATCCTTGTGCTTAGGGTGACGGTTAGCTTTGTGTTAGTTTAGGGTTAGGGTTAGCTAAGCTAGATTGAATACTGGGTACACATTTAACCTACCATACTGATTCAACCTGATAAGGGATTTTACCTGCAACAGATATACCTATCTGGGCCACTGAAATGAAGTTTGGAAAAAGGGAAAATATCGAGCTTAGAGAGTACTGTTATAGATTTATGTTCCAGTGAGTCTATTGTTTTATGCAGTGACATCATTTTCTGAGATATTTCTCACTTGAGTTTGCATAAGTGCACCACTGCAAAATATGCTATGCTTCCCATCACTTCAAAAACAAAACAAAGATTCATAAACGTTCTGTAGTTTCTCGGCGGTGATTTCGAGCGCTTGTTTGGATGTTCGGAATGGAAACCATCAGCAAATGGTAACCAGGCCACAGGAACATGACTGTTTAATGGTTGTCGAAAATTGTAGAGTGTATCCTTGTTTCTAACTCATATACGATACACGCCTACTGATCCCTTTGCCCGATTTCCAGTTACGTCGAAAATAGTTTATAAAAAATTGAAATAGAAATATGGCCAGGGCGTATTTGAGAAAGTTTAACAATAAAAGATTTTTAAAAAAATGGAGAAACATTCATGGTACTACAATACTCACATGGTGCGAGGGCAGCAGTTTTTGTAAATTTCAAACAACACTTGTCTGCTGAGGAGCTGAAACAGAGAACAGAAACAAACAATCAATCAGTTCAATTTGAAGCCACAAATGCCGTTTTCTGACCACTGTGGAGGGAAATTGTAAGCAAACTGTCCAAAATTATGTCTGCAACTACAACTAAGCTTCCTTTCCTTTTTGTGTGAAATAAATCGACTTTTGGTTTCGGGCATGCACACAAAGCAAAAAGCATAACAAGCTCGACTTTTCTCTTTCTTCGTTTTACTCCCCGTACTTTTTCGTTCTTATTCCATTTTTCCTCTCGTTGTTGGCCTTTCACTAGATTTTATTTATGTAGTAAAAGTTTCCTGGAAAACGTTGAAGAAGGTGATTTTTTTCCAAGAAGTGGCAAGTGGTAAGCAGACCAGATTTTCGTTCGATTTTGCCAGTCAAATCTGACAGGTTTTTTGTGTGTAACTCTGGCTCAATTCACGAGATCTCTTTCATTTGGGCACTTTTTCTTTCTTCTGCATGAGTTAATTGCAAAAAACATCTTTTATCATAACAGAGATGTCGTCGCAAATGGTAGAAGGACCGTGGTTCCATCACGGGCGGTTTCGGGCGTTTCAGGTGTCAATGGGTTAAATGCCTGCCATGAAACAAAATTTCTAAATATTTGTTAATCTTGTCGACCTTTCACTATCTCTTGTAAACGAGCAACTAAATGCAAACAATCAAACCAAGAGAAAATAATTGGATTATAATCTCTTGATCAAACCAAATATTTTTCCATGAACTTACTATGGCTGCTAAAACATCAGCGATAATTAACATGTAAAACACATTGTTCCACCCCTGCAGGATAAAAGAACACAAGAAACCCATCAGTTTCAAACTTTTTTCATTAAAAGTGATTTTCCACCAAGCAGTAGAGTCGGGTAGAGAACAGGTGTCCTTCGTGTACCGAAGACTTATAATTGTCCAATCAAAGAACAGTACGAACCATCACAAAATCTCCGAACATTACGGTAACATCTCATCACCATCATAACAGATTACATCACTCAACACTGAACCTCTGATGCTCAATGGGAAAATTAATTTCAAAGTTAAAAAAAAATCAAAGGCTCCTATGAGCCAACTCGTGAATACAAAACGCTATAAATAAAAGATTCTTCACCCAAAAATTTATGGTACATGTATATATAGAGGTACACACTGGGGAACAGATCCATATTAAAGTTGACTTTTAGCGGTGTCACTGCGGTAACTAAACTCGCCACAGATTTTCAGAGATGAATGTTTTCGATAAAGGTTGCCAACTTTATCAAATTTCCGTGTAAAAATAAAAGAAAGGGAAATTATAATAAAAAAATATTCAATGATTTTAGCCGGATTCCCGGTAGCGCTAGGTAGTTGCCACTCGGGCACCAAGTACACAAGTAACCAGTTAAATTGTTAAATTTTAATATTTAACGCATGTATATGTTAAACAAAAGTTTACAGCCCAGTGAATGAGCTCGATCGAGTGTCCATTCCTCCCAAATCCTCCAACTCGTTCTACGCTTCACGTAGATGGAAACAAACATTGTTAGAGTTTGGCAGAGTTGTATTATACTATTGTTTCGCCATATTAATTTACCTTTGTTTTTTGTATTTAGAAATGAAGTGACAGGTGACTTTCGAGAACTGTAAATTTGATCAACTTGTCGTTTTACTTTTGCTGACCCAACAGTTATGAGTTGCATCCAGCTTCAATTATTGGCTCCAAGCGTTGACATTGCAGTGGCATATTTTGTCAAATAACAACAACTGAGCACCGAGAGATTTATGGCTAAATATGAAATAACATGCTCCCAAATGAACAAAATGTATAGAGACCTGTTATGAACGAACAGCAATTGGTTGGCCTTACCGTAGGTGATATAATTCCAGTCAAAAGCGGACCGAGGGCAGCACCTAAAAGAAAAGAGAATGGGTTAGATGCCTAGATCAGAGGTAGGGTTCAACAATATGTTTATCGTGAAATGCCACTTACTGATGGAGCTCGAATTCACATGCAAGTCAACCCAGTGAAAGGCAACGCAGGTTAAATTACATTGAATAATAATACATAATTTTGCAGTCATCATAGTCTGATTTGTACCAGCGTCGTGACATACTGTCACAAAATCAGTGGTGTTCAAAACTAAACAGTTTGTTATTCAGGCTCATTGGAATCTCTGACATCACCATACTGCATGTTCAATGATTGCAATAATCTAAGCCAATAGATCCTGTCTCAAAGGCCGGGATCACCACCTTATCCTGGTGGGGCAGTTTGTGTGTCTCAATGACCCCAAGAGCTATGTCGGCTGGAGTCTTGTACTCCTGGTAGGGCCGTCAAAGTGTGATCCCCTGGTCCTCCAGGTTGGGGGTTGTGCTGGAGACTAATAACCCACTCATGAAAAATAAGATAATTACAGAAACGGATGACGTTCAAAACTTAATCAACATCAGTGAAGCGACGAGGGCCCACACTAGCAGGATGATGCATTAGGGTCAAATCCGAAAGGAAATCCAAAAGCCCACAGTTTCGATCGTGAATTTGAAGCTCACAAGTTCCAGGATGCTGAGGATGAAAGACAAGCAGCTGGATGGCAGTCATGGGTGAGTATTAGAGCTCTAGCAGCAAATCGAAGTGGATGGAAGGAGAACGTTAAAGCCTTATGTTCCTTATGGCACGGAGAGATTTAACGAAGCCAATAGATCACGCTATCCGTGGATGCTGATCTATACCAAAGAATGCACATTATTTAAAATTGATCACACTTTTGAGATCCGTGCTGTAAACGTTGTTGGTTCCATAATGCAGAGTGGTAGTAGGGTATTAGTTTGTTCTATTTAGCTATCATCATTCAAACTCTGATGTTTGTATGTTTGCCACACTAAGTTTAGCCTAAGGTAAAGCCATGATTGACCTGGCCAAACATTTTATTTAAGGATCATTTGTTAAAATTCTGCCAGGATGCCTTTCAGAAGAATATCTGTTTCCAGTGTTTGGAGTATTTTAAGTTAAGTGGGTTTTCACTAGGTCAACAGACCAATTCTCCCCGATCACCAGGGTTAGACAGATTCTGCTCAAAAATTGTTAAAAAGTTGCTCACAAATATCCCCAAAAGTTGCTCAAAAGTTGCTTTAAAAATGTTAAAAGTTGCTTGCTGACATAATCACTCTAATTATATACTGTAACTCCTTCCTTGCTTATTAATTTCTAAATTGTAAAGTGACCTCAATGAATTACAAAACACGGCCTAATAAACAAGAGACATGCTGCTAACATAGCAAATAATACATGTTGCGTTCAAATTTGAGTATTTGACCCTCCTTCAAATTCATCCGTTCTATTACATGTATTTCAATGTATGCAAATTAATGGTAATATGAAGTTTTAATGGAAATTTAATGGAATGGGAAAAGGTGGCTGATCCAATCACAGGATACCCAGGAATATTAACACAGGATACCCATTCTGGAAATGGAGGCACATCCATGTTTGGAATTTATTAACATATGATATCCCACTGATCAAAAAAGCAGAGATTTTCTAGTGAAATTCTTGTGAAATTCCAAAGAAAATGTGTTATAATATCAATCACTTATGAATTTGATTAAAAGATAGTGAAAATATGCCAAAAATATGCGAAATTTTAGAAAAGATGCTGGGAAGTTGCTCACTCCCGAAAAGTTGCTCATAAGTTGCCGAGCAGAATCTGTCTAGGCCTACCGATCACACGTGCTTATGTTTTATTACTGATCCTTACCCATGGAACCGGTCACGTGCCTAATCCTACATGTATGTTTATTACTGATCCTTACCCATGGAGCCAGTGCCGTCAATAATAGCTGTTACGATTGCCATTGCTTTGGTGTTTCCCCGCAAACATGGATGCGTTCCCTGCAAAACAACACATCAAGTCTCGATAAAAATCCAAAACCTTTGAAGTAAAGTGAAGTGATAAGTTGCCAACTTACCAGATTTGCTGAAACTGCTGTGGTGATTAAAGCATAAGGTCCATTTACAAACAGTCCAGTGATCATCATTAGCACTGAAACCACAATCATACTGTTGTAGTTAGCAACTTGCCTTCACTTGCAAACAGTGTTCAGTCAACAGAATGTTGAAACTTTAAAGTCCTGGCAGTTTTCATTTTCATTATTATATTTAGTTTTTTCACAGCTAATTTTGTATAAATTTTGGCATATACACATTAGAGAAATGCAACTAAACTGGCAGTTATTATAATTTCAATTTAAAAAATCTCAATTAGTGTAAAATTCTCCAACCCTTGATTTCTTATTTACTGATTTCTTATAAGTAGAGATTACATGTAGCTATGGAAAATTTATATCCTTTAATTTATATCCTTTTATCCTTAACGTTCGCTGCATGGTCTATTTTCAAAAGTTATAAAGTAACATGATACATCACTCAGGCATGTATAATATATAATTTTAAAAAAATCTATATCTCATAAAGACATAAAGAAAATAGGATGGAAGGAAATTATAGTTCAATAAAATCATAATTTTCAAATGTGAAGTTGTTATACCTCGAAACTAAAGCTTATCTTGTAGCATTCAGTGCAGTGAATTTAATATAACAAATATGTTTTAGACTACAAACACACTGGAAAAAATTCAAAAACTTCTCAGGAGGGGATAGACTAGCACTGTAATCCAGGGCCAGAACAGAGACTAAGGAGCTTATAGATTGGAGTATGAGTACAGGTACGACTTTGTTTAGGGTCGCAGCTCTTAGAAGCCTCTATTTTCATTGGCCTTGTAAAACACAGCTGCTATTGTTTGAGGGTTAGGGTCCATTGTTGCATTGTTTGTCCTGTTGTTATCTCTAAGGGTGGCTAGCCAATGGTATAAGACCTTCTAAGAGCTGCGACATCACCCACGACTTTTCAAACCTAGTTATCATGCTTAAGATAATTACTTGTCACACCCACTGATAAGCAATAGGGGAAGGAAGTGGGAAGAAGTGTCTGGTTTGAAATTTGAGATTTGTACTAGCACTTAATACAAAGGCAGCAAAACATTTACTATTTTACACTTACAAATATTGGTGTGGAGACTAGCATTTGCAAAGAATCTGTAAACAAAAAGCTGAAAGAAAAGAAAGATAAAATCATATTATTTTAAATAATTCTGTGAAAAAATCTCAATATGCGTAAGGACCTTACGTTTGATTTGGGGTGGTCTAGTGGTTAGGGTGCCTGTGGTCCCTGTTGTTCCCAGTTGTTGGTCGCATTAATGAGTTTCTGCATACTGAAATAACTGTACTTTTGTTCAGTCCGACAGAAAAAAGTGGCTGTAATTACAAAGTGGTCGCATAGCAGGGTTTCACTGTATTGCAGAAATAGTAAAACAGGATTTTCTTTTCCTGGAAAAATGTGAACTTTAAGTCTCATCCTAAGACTTTAGAACTCTAGCACCTTTTGCAGAATTCTTCTGTAGCATTCTTATTCTGTTTGGGTTACTATACTACTAATCATCAACTTACCATTGGCCCTGCTAACACTAACATGGAAACCACTGTGATTCCACTGCAGTCAGTTTTATCAGAAATAAATCCTGCAAGGATTCCTCCTACAAAGCACAATACACAAGAGGGTTTTACATCCCTAACACATAATCTCCGGGCATAATGAAGGGAATGGACAACAAACTGAATAATTTATGTTGTACTGCTTGTTTTTTATGCTTGTTAAAACAGCTCACAGACAACATGGTTAAGCGACCATTTTCTCCTTGTGGATATAAAACAATAAAAATAATTCCACAGCAAATTTTCTAAACTAGGGGAATGGCTCTACTCTCCAGTGGAATTTTATTTGAATTCAAGGTTTCCAAGACCCCGGAATCAGATGCTGATAACTTTTCTACTTTAGAGTGAAATCCTTGGTCAAAACATGGGCCTGAGGCTGGCATGACCAATCCAGTTACCATAGCAATGATGCATCTGCCGATATCTAATGTGGTTGTTTTTGTTCATCCACTGGGTAACCAACCTCCACACAAAAAATGAAGGAGGATTAAATATTTTCATTTCCAAATTTAACCTCCTCTTAACACTCTGTTCTTGCACCTAATTAATTTATGATAGCAACAGGTATACAGGTAGCATGCAATTTTGCACAAGGTTATGATTATTATTTTTACAGTAAGTTTAGTTTTGCAGTATTGTAAAATCAGTAAAATAATATGGAAAAATCACAATTAAAATTCCATGCAGAGATTTTACTTCACAAAAAAAAAATACAAAAATTCACGAAAATCAAACCTTACAAAATTGTACCAAACAACTAGTTAACTGAAGTGGGCTCCAATTAACAGTGACATGGTAGAAATACAGTTCTAATCAATCTACAGTAGTTATATAGCTACTGCTAATTAATATTACCTAGTATTCCTCCTACATCAAATAGTGTTGATAAGTCTGCTGCAGTTGTTGGTCCATAAACCTGACCACCAATATCTGCACATAAAAAACAAGCACTGATGTTCCCAAGGCCAGGACAACATTAATTTTTTATAATGTACACTAAACACAAAATTAAGACAGGAGAGGATTTTAGCTGATCGTAATGCAAGAATTTTTGCAAACATGTAAAATGATGAAATTATGTTGTGAAAAAAACTTGAATTTTGCCTGTTTTACTTGCAAATTTAAAGTAATATATCAATCATGAGGAAGAGTGTTTCCTTCAGGATTTCGAAACACTGATAAGTGGGTTGAAAAAGCAAGGAGCAGCCAAGTTTTCTTTGCAAACTGACTTTGAGGATTAACCTGATGAAACACTCTTTCAAGTGTTTGATATATACTTTCTTAAACTGGTCATTAAATGGGAATAAAGTTTCCAAATCTTATGATTTTCTTTGCTCAAACGTGATGAATGATTAATGGTTTGAGAAGTTTCAATAAAGTCCAAACTGCAGTCTCAGTATAATCCAACTTTGGCCACCTTAGTACTGTGGGGCATATAAAATATGATTTTAACTACTCTGACTTATTATTTTGCTATGGCTATCCAATCAAAATCTCAGAATAGCTGTCAGGGTGGATCATTAATTTGTAATAATATTAATATCTTTACAACCCTGTTCCCTGGCCCTTCTCCATGTTCAAAATGACAACAATGAAAAATCCCTTGACAAGGCTGCATCAGGAGAAACTCCAACAATCACCGTGGAGTATTTTGTTACATGATACTTGATAAAATGTTGTCTGTAAGTCCACCTGATTGATACACGGGAAACATGGGTGTCCAATTACAACTTTTATTGTATAGCTGTAATTGGGCACCATGCACCAGTTGCATAAGAAATAGGCACAGGAATGACCAATCACAATCAAGAATTTTGTTATTGACACGATTAATAAAATATTGATTAATATTGTACATTGTAGGTTAATATTTTCTGGATTGAGAGATCAAACAAAGTTACATTATATATAATATATTTATTGCTTTCTACATAAGGGTAGGCAGTTTCCAAAATGTCTTGATTGCATACTGTAAATTGCACTGACAAAAAATACCTAGTAAATAAATATATTTCTTGCATACATTTCCTGGGCATCTACCTTTATTATGTTTTACATTATTTGCAGCAGGGACAGCAGAGCAATTAATTTTGTGAAACTTAAGGCATTTCGGAAAATTTAATATTACGCTCCGCCATCCATGTTGCAGCTGTAGTCTCAAACTGCAAGTTTATTATTATCTATTTGTATAAAATTAAACATAACCTTACTTGTGTTTTCAATATAAAATGGCAGCCAGAAGAGGAAGGTATAGCTGACCAGTTTAGCAAAGAACAAACATAATGAGTATTCTATCACTCCCTGTAGAGAAAGAAAACAAAAAGTTACTTTACACTGTTCACCTGAAAAAGGCACAATTATTATTACATGGACACATCAATGGTGCACTGGTTACATGTTACAAATACATTGTATGACCAAGGGCACGTTTTTTTTTTGTCACAATTCTGGAATGAGAATGGCTAGAATAGGAAATGAGCGCGTTTTTTTATTCCGCATTCCAAATTCCGGAATGGAAAGAGTGCCAATTCCAACCATTCTGCTACCAGGAGCAGAATGGACAGAATGCTTGGAATGAAATCCAAGATGGCGGAGGACAACACAAACGCTGGAAGTTCAAAAACGTCGCTGCCGCAGATAAAGACAGGCTATAACTGGAGGCATAATGAATCACTGCTGCTAATAATGCTCTATAAAAAGTATGAAGCTTTTTTTCTGATGTTTCACACAAGAAAAAGGGAATTTGGCAAATGATGGCAGATGAAATGGAGGAGAAAGGTTACAGTCCCTCGGCCAAACGTTAGACCACTTGTTACGTTCAGTAGTGCCGGCGGCAAAACAGAAAGAAGTTGAAGCAGGGGAGTCAAGCACCACAGAACAAGAGGCAGGCGCTAACAGTGATGACAACGGCAGCAGCACTGATGTATCAGCAGAAAAGGTAGACAAGCCATTGAGAAAGAAAGGGAAGCAAGTTCACAAGAGGAAATCCTCCCAAGAATCTTCCAAAGTCATTGAGTGGCTAGAAGGATACAACGAAGAAAGGAAAGTAGAGGAAAAGAAAAGAAGAAAAATTTCACAAAAGCAACACCATCAGGAAAACCTGGCTGTGTTGAGCAATATGGTGGATGTTCTGAAAACTTGGAAAAATGATTCCCTAAACTATAGAATGCCTGGCCACTTATCATATTAAAGTTTTAATATGCCTCATTATATAAGACATTGACTCACTGAGGACTCAAACCAGGCCCTGGCAACTTAGTTTTCCTCCCATTTCGGTACAGGCGTTTTTTTAATCCAACAATCGGAATTATTCTGAACATTTTGTACCAACCATGCTCATTCCAGAGTTGTGACAAAAAAAACGCCCCCTAGTCTATTTTTAAGTGCAATAGTTGCAATAGACCGTGATAAAGAAAATTAGCACATCGTAAATCGACCCTACATACATGAATGGCTTAACCAAAAAAGTAAGACCAAACAGATTTCATTACTCACAGGTATAAGAACAGCTCGCCAGAAACCAATTGCCTCGGCATCTGCTCCATGTCCTGATGGAGATGGTACTTCAGTAGATGATGAATCGTGAGGTAACTGAAGGGCAAAAAAAATATATTAATAAATAAGCATATTGTGCATAGTTTTAATTTCTGACATTAATAATTATTGCTTGTTAGATTTTTACACTGTCCCTATAACTGGAACAAACAACTGTCTTTAAGAGACCCATCCTATTGCTTTCAGAAAGTGATGGATTCTACCAACCTGTCTAATTTGGACTTCAGTTGAATCGTTACTACATGAATCTTTTAAAAGACCTCTTTCATCAGCAATAGTCTGCAAGAAAAAAGATCAAAGTAATAATTATAATGTTACAAACACACAAAGATTTATAGCATAAACTTTAATAAATAATTATTTGATAACTTTAGATTAAAATACATGTAAGGGTGCAAGACTGGAGGCAAGTACAACTGTTAAATTCTCTTCTTGAAAACCTAGTTTGCATGCTTTAAATAGAATATCAAAGGCTTAAGAAAAAGGAAAACAGTGCAGTACTCTTTCCATGAATTGTTTGCTTGAATAAATTTTGTACAACAGAAAGGGTCACCTCTTTAAACTCTTGTCTGTTAACTGAGGTTTCCACTGGAAGAGGCTTGAAAAACACAGATAACAAAACAACAATAAAATTAATTTTAAGGTGGGCACTAAAATGTCAAATATTGACTTGTAAGCCAGTAGAAGTAGATGATGCATAAAAGAAGCCAGAGCAGTGAGTCACACACAGACTTGCAAGCCAAAACATTGCACATGTGGTTACTTATTCTGATACAAGTTTTAAAAGGTATTAAAGATAACTAAATTAAACTACAGGTAAAACTTACATGTACAGTCTGTACTTCATTGTGCTGTACAGGAGGAGTACAGCCCACATGGGAGGGATCTAAAATTCATAATACAATTATGACAATTAAATACATGTATGTCTGTCTAATACAACTGTTAAATTATTGGTTTTAGAACTGTAAAACAATTATAATTATTTCACTCATGTTTTACTGGGGTGCAGCTTGAGATACCAGGCTGAGAGCCCAGCAGAACGTGTTCTTGGATTAAAGTGACAGAGAAATGTGGGTTTGTAAATGCAATTTGGCAATTTTGTTTGTTAGATGATGGCAGGTATTGTTTAGATTAAAGCTGAAGGTGTAATACTGTGTATGGTTTCAAATACAATGAAAGCGTGGAAAGGGAGTTTGGGAAGTTTCATTTTGGCCAATGGGGACTTTTTAAAGATATCAAATTATGGCTTTGATCGCTTCTCCTATCAAAATATTAAAATATAATATTAAAATATTTAATATTTAATATTTTAGAAATTAAAAGCAGAAAGAAGAATTCAGATGCTGACCTTACTAGTGCAAATATTTAGCCCATTTCCGAGTTGCTCTCAGCCTCCTTTTCAAATCGAGGCCAAGTGCAACACCATTCATACAGATGAGTTTTATTTCACATGCAAAGAAAACTTATATCCATATGGGATTGAATGGTTTTGCACTTGGCCTTGGTTTGAAAAGGAGGCTAAGAGCAACTCGGAAATGGGCTATTCTCAAAACTCATTTAATTTTATTAATCATACAGCGAATGCAAAATAATGGCTACCCAACAATATTTTGTTTTGACAGGTTCTCAAGAAAAGAAAAGCAATTGGTTAATGGTAAAGATCAGGTCAAAACAAGTCATTGTGTGCATTTTCCAGGCCATATTCCTAATTTAGGAGAAGTTAGAGGCAATCAAATTTTGGGAAAAACATGAAAGCGAGGATAGTTAGGATAGAATGTCTTTTCTCATACAAACGCTTAAAATTTCAGTGAGCCATAACTTTGCAACCATTAAACCAAAAACACTCAAACTATGCAAGATGATACACTTAGCAGCACTTGTTTACATGACATCATTAATTTCTCTGAAAACTTGGCCATACAAAAAACTGCCTGACGGCCATATTTGCATTCGGTGTATTCCTGAAGAGAAAACAAAGGAAATCCCTACTGTGAAGGAGGTTTGGATAGGTGATACTAATTACATAAAATTTGGTGAACTTTCATGAACTTTTGATTTGAATTTCTCCAAGAATTATAATTTTAAATTAATAGTTTGAGAAGTTTTATCGAACACTCGGAAGAATATTTCATCAGGTATCCAAACACCTCAAAGTTGGTTAAAAAAAACTCGGCTATGCCTTGTGTTTTTATCCCACTTCTCTGAGTTTGGATATCC
Organism: Dendrophyllia cribrosa; assembly: GCA_024195265.1. NCBI lineage: Eukaryota > Metazoa > Cnidaria > Anthozoa > Scleractinia > Dendrophylliidae > Dendrophyllia > Dendrophyllia cribrosa. The sequence continues at coordinate 17,784,820 of JAJLRJ010000010.1, forward strand.
TGATGAAACATTCTTCTTTGTGTTTGATATATTTATTTACTACTCACCTACTACAAGGAACAGGAACACAATAATAGCCATTCCACAAATGATACATCCTGGGACAATGAATGAATACCCCCTGTCATCAGCAAACAAACTTAGACATTAAAAGCATGGCCAGGATATCCCATTAAATAACAACTGGACATCAATAAAAAGTTGCAAGCCCTTACCACTGATTGCTGGCCCATACACCAGCTATCGTAGATCCTAGAATGTTGCCTACTGATGTGTGAGAATTCCATATCCCCATTATCAAACCACGCCTGGATAAAACAATAATACCGCTATATCAATTTCTATTCACACATGGCAGAATTTCAAAAATTAAATCCTCAGTTACAGATAATGCACTTCACACAAGACTGCTCATAAAAAGAAAATTTCATTCCTTACTACATGTAGTACTGACAGTTATTTACTTAATGACATAAATTTTAATATTACAAAAATGTTGAGTGAAATTGAAGCAAAGCTGGTTGAGAAATTTGTTTAATAGACTTCAAGATCAAGCAGTATTAAAAACATATGAAACATGGTGAGCTTACCTTCCTTTTCCAAACCAATTGCCAACACACTCTACAACACTGGGCCAGCCAGAACTCTGGGGAACAAGATGATAATCATCCAGTTAGTACTGACACAAACAAACTGTCAACAACACTGGGCCAGCCAGAACTCTGGGGAACAAGATGATAATCATCCAGTTAGTACTGACACAAACAAACTGTCAACAACACTGGGCCAGCCAGAACTCCGGGGAACAAGATGATAATCATCCAGTTAGTACTGACACAAACAAACTGTCAACAACACTGCAAACATTTCAAACCCCTACATCTCAAAAGAGTTACTGTCCATAAATTATTTTGTTTAACTGCACATTTTGTTTAACTGCCGAGTGATTTGAACCAACACTTTGGCTTTTCATAATTAACTCGTATGCTAGCCTTGCATGCACTTTTCTTCAGCGCGCGTGAATTTGAATTTTTTGAATTTTCGCACACATTAGCAACAAACATATTTTTACTACTGATGAAAGCAGCATTGCCGAAATGTCTAGTTTCATTTTTAACACTTTTTACAGCGTTAAACTTAACACTTTCTCATGTATCTACTGTGTAATGCACTGGTAATTACATGTATGCAAAGTGAAAGAGTTTGACAGTGTTTTTCACGCAGAAAAGTGAAACAGTCACTAAAAACATTGGACCTACATGTACAGAGATGCCAACCACTCATCATCGACCCCTGCCCCCCATCTCTGCATTGAACCCCCTTTCACCTACCCCACCCATCTTATTGACCCTTCCCCTCCTCCCACATGGTTGCCTGTATGGTTGCAATAATAAAAGCATAATATTTTCTTCAGTTTCTCTAAACATCTGTGACAGCCAAGAACCTAACATGAATTTGAAAAACCGACAGAGATGTTTGGATTTGGGGAAAACTATGGGTAAACTTTTAGCCTGCTGTAGGGAAAAGAACCAACATGGCTTTTATCTGGGACATTTGGTGACCTGTAGGGTAGACTAGGATGATATGGGAGAGTTAGCAGGTATGCATGTAGCATTATCCATAAACTTCAAAAATTAATGAACACTCACACTTAGAATTATTTATGTTAAAAATGATGCAATGCTTGAAAGTGCAGATGTCAAACAACCCTCCACTGTCAAGAACAACCTTTATTTCAAAATACAGCAGATCCCACACTTCAGTGCTTTAAATTGGCTTAAAACTGAGATCATTTTGTGCATCAATGGATCATCATTTGAGCACTTTGCAATCAGACTTGCAACAAGTGAATGAAAACTTGTTACTTGCCACCAACAGTTTTGTGATCTGCTTGTAATTTTCAATCTTGAAAGAACTTCTTAATGGACAGTGAAATGTTAAATCATTTTTACCAGAGTTTATTAATTAATATGTAACTCACCTGAAAAAACCCTGAAAATATCTAAAACAGAAAAATAATATTGTATTTCAATCATAATTTTAAACAGCAAATAATTATTTTATTTATTGCTAATAACTGTATTAATTTTTCTCAAATACATGTAAGCCTCAACAGACCCTTTTTGGTCTGCTGGGACTGGAGGGTGGGGGCTCCCCTGTTACTTCAACAGTACAGTCAAAGCTGTTTTATTTAGAAGACAATAAACAAAGACCCATAATTTGTTCCTATATTCATGGGCACCCAGTGAGCCAAGTTCACCAATGGTCTAAAGTATGTTCAAAACAAAATGTCAGCTATTGACACTCATGACAAGCTTGATTCTATACAAGCAAAGATTGATAAACTACTGAAGGAGATAAAGCTAATCTCCATCTTGCTCAAGTTGGATGATCTTGAGAAAAGTAAAAGAAAAACAGCTTAAGGGCATCAAGGACTTTAAAGAATGTTACTCCCTCCTAGAAGAGCAAGTCAATGAAATTTAAGGTGATGTTGTAGAAAAGGAAAGTCAGGCAACAGATATAGCTGCATTCTAAAGAAAGAGCACAAATTCTGTATAAAGAAACCAACAACTCTGCAAAGCTTACATCCTTCAAACTCCCAAAGTAGTCAGGAATACATTGTGAATTAATATGCTTGCCAATGTACATGTAATGCAACATAACGTGATACATGTAGTTATAAACAATAGTTTCACATACCAGAATATTATTTACACTGTACATACTAACCATTTTTAGTTTTATCTCAGTCAATAAGTATTTTGTGATTTATATTTTTTGAAAACTATGCACTTCTTTAGAGCACTGCCACAAGAAGTCAGGGTGGGTGACTGCACTACTGCATGCAATCAGAATTAAATTAACACAGTTACCTGAACAGTGACAAAGTATGCAAAGTAGTGAATTTTCCACACATATCCCATGCCAAATGCAATAGTTAACAAACCACTTGATATCATGCCAACTGTAAGGAAATGCCTTAAATCCATGTGCTCAGCAACAAACCCACTGAAGAGATCATAAAAATAAACAGTTTTAAACAAATAGAAGGATGCTTATTAGATAATAATGATGAAAAATAGTAGAAATTATGGTAATGAATGAGGTAATTTAGCACCTAATATTGGACACTTTTACCTTAAAGCGTTTTATAGTCAGCCTTTTGTTGGACAGCATGCAAAAGTGACTAACACAAAGTTCAGCAAGTTTGATTTTGACCGCACACAATCCATGCACTTCAGATCTAAAGTTTTTTTTTAAGTTGTCAAATGCTTAATATATAACTCAGCAATGCACGAGGAAAACGTTTACCATTTCCTTTGTACAATGTCCAAGCGATTTGCACACGCTCATACTGATAATAATTATATCCTGCATGCTTTTATCCATGACCACAGAGACTTTTGGTTTTCTTGACCGTGTAAGACTGAAGGCTCTGGGAAACTCTGCAAATGTAGCCAAAATCTAGTGATCTGGACATCACAGTGCATGCTCACCCAGCACTCTCCTCTTTCCTTTCAGCTTTTTTTAAAAGATTAAATTTCTTTTTTAATTAAAACACATACACAGAAACTTATCAGAAACGGAAAAAAAATCAAATTTACAGCACAGCTTTTCTGGAGCATCTTGTTTTTTTTCTGACAAATTTTTCATTCTTGTCCCCAGAGCCTTCAGTTTCTTGCAAACGTTTCTACTTTACGCAGGCTACTGCGACAGAAAAACTCATGCACATTTCAAAGTTTTGCTAGTATAATAATAAACCAATCAGATACATTTTATCGTTTGCCTGAAAACCAATCAGTGGGAAGTCTGGCACAGACTTCCCCAGATACATAATAATACATACAGTAACTTGAAATGTGTAACACAAAACCAGCAACACAGTAACATGTAACACAAAAATTCAAATATCAAAATTTGATATTAACCTGAAAAACATGCCAATAGCATAAGAAAAAAGAAATGCCAGGTCCAGTGCTCCAAGCAGCTCATCTCCACTGTCAGGGGAATCTGAAAATGCAAGTTGTTTTTTCGAAGAACATTAATTTTTGAATCAAACAACATATTTTCATGCATAAAAACTGTCTTGTCAAAACACTTCCACATTTCTAGTTTTAAGTTGGGGTATACACCTGTAGCTGTAAGATGTCCATCATTTTTCACAGTAAAATTGAAATAAAAAACACTAAACAATTAAGATACAATAATACTAATTTCTTCTGCAATCAAAACACACTCATTGCAGCTACATTGTACAAACACACTTCGCCACCCAACTCTGCCACAATCTCTTACAAAGTTCTGACCATTTTAATCTAGAATCACAGGCTTGTTGTTAACAAAAACTTACCAAATGGCTTCCATCCATGGCACCTTGAAGTTATTTCAGAACAATTTGGATCTAATGTTCCCTAAAAAAATAAAATAACAATAATAAACAATAAACAACTATATTTCAGTGTGTAGTCTGCTTACAAACCCGAAAGCCAACTACTACTTGGCCTATTAACATACTATTGCTAGGGGCCTAATCAACCCAACAAACCGAGTTTAAATAAAGTTATCGTCATCATCATCGGGACACCTCCTACAGTGTACATCATTTTTTTTTCAACAACAATAACCTTTATTTACATCCATAACTCAGACTGAGAAATTTACACTTTTAGATACAGCAGCTAATAAAAGCAGGGCAAAATTAAGTTACAAAAAGATGATACATTATATTATTATAAGGGATGTCTACGAACTAAAAGAACAAACATTTTTGTGTTAGCTCCAAGCTATTTAGATCTATTTAGTTTACTATACTGCATAAATTATAAAATATGATTGACCTGACCTTTCGGTTAGCTCATTTTATTTATTAATTAATATAATTAAACTTCTTTCTTAAAAAAGTAAGATCAAGGAATTCAACTGGTTTACTCAACCCATTCAGAATTATCAACCTGATGTAAAAATGTCCAAAATACAAAGTAATGTCCCCAAGATTTAAAAGAAATGGTTGATTTAATTACATAACCCCATGCAAACATGAGAGGAAAAGAAATAATTTAAATTATTTCTTATTGAGGTAGAAATGTAACTAAGTTGGTGACACAGGATGTGGGGTATAATTTTAAAAAAATACAATCACATTATTTTTTCGCGGTACAACGTGGAACAAGAAATATAGAACAAGTTATTTTTATTATCTTGTGTGGCATTTTGAAAGAAACAGGAGCAAGGCTTCTATTGTTCAGAGGCATGTGAAGCATGATGGACAATACTGGGTCTTGAAGAAATAAGAAATATTATACAGTCACACAGTAAGCACAGCATGCATTAGAGTTTCTGTCATAGTCTAAGTCAGCTATGTAGCAAAATTGTAGTCAATGGTATATTCTGCAGTTAAGCCAAGGAGGTCTCAAAAGCCAAATATTTTTAAAGGAGGAAGCTAAAGTTGAATTTCCAAAGAGACAGGGGTTCCGTGAGGTGAGGTGGGGGAGTGGGGGTGGTTGGGGTGTATGAGTTTTTCTGTAAAAAAAAAAAAGAAAGAAAAAGAAATGGGACGTACAATGCACTTATCATTAGCTTTCTCACAGGTTGACCCCTGAGAACATGTGGGGAATGGTACATTTTTGACAATTTTTTTGCCTCACAGGGTAGAAATGTAGGGACAGTTTTTAGTTTTGGAAATGAATATGCCAGACCCCTGGGATTTGCACCAACAAAAACTGAGGATAAAAAAATTGCTTCCGTTCAAGAGGTACGTTTGCAAAGCCTACTATCACAGAATGATGGCAAGAGAAATTGTGTACCAAATACCCTACAGGTACATGTATTTTAAGTCTAAAAATGTAATAATAGCTTTGATAACTAGCTTTTGAGTCCTTTGAAAACATACATGTAGAATGGGATGGGTCATGAGATTTGTAACATCCTCAGTTGCTGAAATATCAATGAATTTCAGGCTGAGGCAAAATGATCTCTTTTCTCAAACATTATAAAAATCCAGTTATTGAACAATTAGTGTTACTTGAATGGGAATACAGTGGAACCCCGCCTTACGACCACCCCGTTAATACGACCACCTCGTTATTACGACCACTTTTTGGAGGCAAGAAAAAGCGTTCATTCAGTCATTTTCTTATCTGGAAAACCTCGTTAATCCGACCACCCCATTAATACGACCACATTTTTATGGCCCAACGGTGGTCGTATTAACGGGGTTCCACTGTATATTGAATAACAATATTTAACAACTACTTATGATACATATGAGTGAAATCTGTGTTCCTAATAACCTGGCCCTGGTTGTTCAAAATGTGGCTAGCACTATCCACTGGATAAATCACTATCCAGTGGATAACTATTAACAAAATCCTTTGTGTTATCCACTGGATAGTGATTTATCCGGTGGATAGCGCTATCCACCTTTGAACCAGGGCCTGATCAGTTGCAAAGAAACCTAAAAAACTAGCATTGCGACGACGGGGGTGCTCGTCGTACCTTTTAGGGGTCAAAATTTGGAGATTGGTACCGCTTAGGGTACTAAAATCTAAAATGACAACCGTTAGAATTATCGCGGTACCTTTTAGGGTATGAGCCTAAAAATATGACAGAATATAACACGTGTTGTTTTAGAATTGGTACCTCTTAGGGGTAAAAATTATTTTGGGCCACATCCATCAAACGAGATTCTGGTACCTTTTATGGTGTTTTTCGAAAATTTCCGACAAGCACCCCCGTCATTTTTATATGGGAGTCCCCCCCCCGGGCTTCCGGGACAATGCTTTATCCACTGAGCTAGCAGGTCAATCGGAGAACTGAATTTTTGTTCTCAGGTTCACAATAAAGTGTGATAAGGAGGGCCAAGCTGTCACATTTGGCACCATGGGCACTGTGTCCAGATTAGTGCATAGAGAGCAAAAAAATTAGACAAAATTAATTTGTCTGTTATTACTGCACATATACAGTGCAATTCTAATTGTGTGATCTGCAAAAGGCATAACCCATCACAGCAGATGTGTAAATGTGCATGTGTTAGTGTTAAAATGCGAGACAAGGTGAAAGTGCTAAATAAATAATAATAATAATAAAAGTTCCCGGTCAGTATTTGTTTGTTTGTTTGTTATTCTGGCTTCTTAATAGCTCTTCGTAAATTTGATGCCCTATATTGTATACCCCGTGGATTTAGGTAGTAGGTTTCTGTTTGATCGTGAAAACAAATCCCCGGGGGTTGACCCAGGGGAAAGCCAAAAAGTGCATAAGCTTAGGAAATAAATCAAGCGCATGGTATTTAAAACGTTGTGTTTGCTAATTCATTCTTAATTCTTGTAACTTAGATATTTATACTTCTTACCTTGACAACACTGATAGGCTTCCTTGAGAGATGGTAAGTAGTATAAGCAAAAAATGTCAAAACCAGAACCCAGCCACGGTAACTAAAACACGACATGAACATCAATTAATACCCGATAAACACAAACTGTATAGATTACATGTTCTGGTTTAACTTCTAATTACAAAACAAGAAAAAAGTACATACGCTGCTGTCCGTTCTGTTCCAGTCCATTGTATGAACCTTATCCCGTACGGTACTTTGTTGCGATGTTCACGAAGTCGTAGCTCAGCTGGAGCAGACATTGGCGATCAACGAAAATTATTTAAGCGACCGGTGTTATGACAGAACAGAGCTTTAGTTCAATTAAAACCTATCGAATTAAAAAAAAGAAAATCTGATCACATTAAAAAAATACTTACAATTACATGTACGACGTCTGACGTATTGCCGGTTTGCTTTTAAGCTTATCTTATCTATACACATAGCCGCCATTTTCTAAACGCGATTTTCTCAACGTCTATTTCAACAAATCTTACCCAATTTTCAATCGGATTTACAGGTGTAAGTCGGTAAAGAATGTTCACAGTTCTACTATGCATTAAGTTCGCATTTATCGTCAATAATTACCGGTACTTCCGTCAGGAGAAGTCTCTCATTTTCGTAGTCATATAAACCTCACGTGACATCTTCGTAGCATCGAGAGACAAATGGCGAAAGAGACTGAGTACGAATATGCGTAAGTTGTCATGACTACTGGATTGTGGAGATCGGAGAAACACGCCATGTTGTCTTGTTATTGAACTTATTGAAGGTTAATAAGCTGAAATGTCGACTCACTTTAGCGCAAATCAGGTATTTTTTCCCCTGTGAACACTTCGTAACTGTGGTGACTTGATGTAGAAGTGATTTTTTGCAATCGGGGCTTCAATCTCGTTTATTCTATGGGGGGTTGGCAGTGTCAAATGGTGTCTCGAAACGTACATTTGGAATGTTTTCAAAGTTTCTGAGCGCATCAAGTCACTATTCAAATAGTTATAATGTCAAATGGTCACCAGAAAATTGCCAGAAATCCTGACAAAAGTTGTGCTGAGGGGTACTCCTATCCACAAAGGTTGCCATTGAAATCATTATGTGCCGGTACTATATATTAGAGCTATCTTGCTGTTCATTATCCCCAGGACTTTAATCCCGAAGTTGACCGCTTGTTAAATCTGTTTGACTAAGCTTATAATTTGTGTCTATTCATATACTGCAGTATGATCAAGCCTTTGCCGCCCAAAGGTTACAAAACTGGGAAATTCCACAAAGATTCAAAGAGGTAAGCTTAAGCTTATATGTATAATGGGTCAAGACTGCTACAAACAAAACAGGCAACTGAACAAAAACAACTGATCTCTAATCTTGATACTAAATTATACAGCCCAGTGTATTAAATTGTTATTGGATTATTTGTTATATTATGAGCGACAAGCAATTAAAGAGACTTGACTTGCTATAGCCTGTTCCAGGCGTTAAGATTGTGGGGCCAGGGAACACCTAAAAACCGGCTCGCGAACAAGCTGGAAATGAGGGGAGGCTGGAGAGAAGCAGGTGAGGTAACGCCTGTAAATATTCTTAACAAAAAGTCATTCCGGTATACAAGCTCCTGGATGTATACCCTCTGATTGGTTAATTTTGACATTTCCTGTCAACACACAAGCGTCGTTGGCTCACACAGAGTTTGAAAGTCCTTTTTTGCTAGTTGGTTGTTGAGCACCTACGTAGGCGGGAGTGGTGGAAGGTAGTTCTCCCTCGGCTTGGACACCTAGCTTTTGAGTTATCCTGTAAATAGCTCTACTATTTGGGTTTGATGTGAGTGTCCTAAAGGGACAGTTTTTCGAATCAAAGTTTAGCCTAAATTTTTCAAGTTGAACTGTCAATTGTGTAAAAGTGGCCTCAACTAGTGGTGGTTGTCATGGTCGAAAACTAAGAAACTTGGGACAAAAAAAGATATTTGGTACGCCGAAAAGACTGATGAAGGAGTGGTTGAAATTCCATAAACATGTTTATTTCGAAGATACAATTTCTAAGTCATAGCATGAAGCAAAATTCATCGCAGGCTACGATCGAAACTTGCTTCGATTCTGTCTTTGCAGTGCACTTGTTGTTGCTGGAATATTGCTCATGTCACGAGAAAGCAAAGGATTTTAAATTATTAGTGGTGTGTAAGTCGAGACGTGACCCTTCAAATGAAAGCGGTATTGAAAGCGGTATTACACGGCAGCCGTTGAAAATTTGAGCACTTTATAAGACGTTGTATGGGGAAAAATAATTTAAATTTTGAACATAAATAAAGCAAAATTAGTCATAAATTCAATAAAGCGACACTATTTAAGTCACCTCTGGCATATTATTTCGTCCTCTGGGATTTTTCTAGCCGTTTCCGGTTTCTTTGTTGTCACTGTTTTCCCTTCATAAGACGGGGTCAAGGCAAAACACTCGGTTTGAGAGCAACTTTCACTCGGAGGTAATTTGCGTCCCAAAAATCCATCTGATCGGCGATTTTTTCAGGCACAGTTCAAGAACTTAATTTACCTTCCACCATAAAACATGTCTGGTTTTTTTTTTAATCATTGCAATTACACTTAAGATGAGCATTTTCTGCTACCGATTCCAAGATCATAATGGCACCCAAATGTTTTCAAGTAGACCGGAAGTGAGCCTGGTCCATGCATGTGAATGTGTGACAGTGTCCCTTTAAATGTGAGCAAAAAAGTGGAGAGATTTGAACTTGTGCAAAAACCATACCTGTAGCTTTGGTGGGCTTGACAAATCCATATGCAAATACTGTATTTACCCGTGGATAGGCTGCTGTTCAAGTTGATTACAGTTCTGAATTAAAACTTCGTCATTTTTACCGACATAAGCATGTTATTGTGAGATACCATTTTTTTCAGCGATTGTATGATTCATTTGACTATGAAATAATTAGTGTGGCTGAGGTTGGACAGGCTTTCTGAGATTTCATTTAATTAAATAGTTGTGAAATAACTTCCTTTCCAGTGTATTCAGATCATGATTGATATGCTTCCTTTTATACAATAATCCCGCATGTATTAGTAAGACTGCTTTTATAATACATGTAGATAGTCCATTTAATAAATGCAGTAGATTTGTCAGGCTTTATAAAAGAGCACGGATTTCACGAAGTAATATAGATACGTCAGTCGGAACATTTTCGATCAGTACATGTACATTTCTCAGTATTATTTTGAAGTAAGCTAACTGGTTGATTGTTTTATTAATAAAAGAAGAGGCACACCTTGTTTAGTAAACGTTGTATATAAAGACATTTTCAAACACTGGCCATTTTGGCAAAAAAACTTAAAAGCCCGCATCTTTATGGAACAAAAAATTTCTATGGCCCGGTCACTTTTATACAGACATGGTTAATCCCCATAAATAACCGTCCCTTATCCTATGAGGTTAAAGGAAGACTTGTGCACATTTGCATTCTTAAGAGAGGGGCTTTTACTTTTGTTTATCCAGAGACCATCCACTTTAGAAGGATTTACCCAGCCAATCAGCAATGACAGAGGCCATATTTTGCCTGGAATTCCTCGCTCATCAAAAAGCCCATGGGGTGAGTTTGTTGGGACATGGGATATAAAAAAGGCACCTCTTAAAACAAAAACAATGAAGACAAATGCGATGACAACAAGCATTCAAAACACTGCACAGAAGGAGCAAATCCCCAGCCCCAAGCAAGAAGATGTCCTACAGAAAGCAAGGACCCCATCACCACAACAGGAAGCTGTCAGGACACCAAGCCCCAAAGAAGAAATTATTCCCGAGAGAGCAAGCCCTCGGCCTCAAAGCCAGGAAAATCAATACAAGAAATCACCCAGCCCTACTAAACTAAAAACGCCCGATCCTCCTGCCTCCCCAGCTAAGAGCACCTCCCAGGAGGTTGCACCTCAGAAAAAAGTTGTAATGTGTGATCCCTCTTAATTACATAAACAATTTCATTAATGTAAATTTGTCTTTGGAAAGAAATAAAATTGTTTGCACTGCTAAAATGGCATTTGGATTAAATGTCATAGCATCTAGCTTAGCATTGTGATATACCGGTACTTTAACTTTTCAGATGTTAAAATCTAGGACTAAACCAAATGTCCGAAAATTTATCCGCCTGAACAAGAAAATGCTTTACAAAATTTTGTAAAAGAGGCTCTTTGCATTAACATTTATCACATGGTCTCAGATTTTCCTTCTACTGACTGCGGCAGTTAAAATAACAAAATTGAGCCAAAGATCACCTTGACGGAAGAAAATACTGAAAAGTGTTACTCTAATGAGATTGTATATGTTGTGGTTCAATTTTTTCTTTGGTTTAAAAATTTTCAAACCAGTTTGATTTTGATTTTCCTTTGTCCCAGATTATGATAATGAATCTCAGACAAAGGAAAATAAAAATTAAACTGGTTTGAAAATTTTCAAACCAAAACAAAAATTAAACCACAACATATATACTGCAGTTAGTAGAGTTTATGCAACATTATTGTATTATTGGATAAAATGGTGTTCTTATTGCTTACAGTTCAGCAGACCAAAATCCTCCAAAATTACTTACATAAAGAGTCTGAAATGTGCCTAAAAACGTTTGAGGGTTTCCCTCCCCATTTTATATTCCTTCCGCCCTAATTATCAGCCCCGGGTTTTCGAGGATTAGTACCTTTCGACGAGTGAAAATTCTTACAACTTGCGCTGTAATATGGAGTGTATTTCATCTATAAATGAGAATCAATTTACATTTTGCTAGAATTTGCGAGTTATGCGACAACTTTTTTAACTCGTGAATACGCGTAGCGTTGAACGAGTTATAGCAGACGGGGACAAATATGCAAATTTTCACTCATTCCTTCCTCCCCCCCTCCCTCCCTCCCTTCCTCCCTCCCTCCCTTCCCTCCTTCCTTCCTTTCTTCCTCACTCCCTTCCTCCCTCCCTTCCTTCCTTCCTCCCTCCCTTCCTTCCTCCCTCCCTCCCTTCCTTCCTCCCTTCCTCTCTTCCTTCCTTCCTTCCTTCCTCCCTCCCTCCCTTCCTTCCTTCCTTCCTCCCTCCCTTCCTTCCTTCCTTCCTTCCTCCCTCCCTCCCTTCCTCCCTCCCTCCCTCCCTCCCTTCCTCCCTCCCTCCCTTCCTCCCTCCCTCCCTTCCTTCCTTCCTTCCTTCCATCCTCACTCCCTCCCTTCCTTCCTTCCTTCCTCACTCACTCCCTTCCTCCCTCCCTCCCTCCCTCCCTTCCTTCCTTCTTTCCTTCCTCCCTCTTCCTCCCTCCCTCCCTCCCTCCCCCCTTCCTTCCTTCCTTCCCTCCTTCCATCTATCAGCTGTAAACTTTTCTTGGTAATTCCGCTGAGCAGTACATAAGGCTTGCGTATATATTTTGCCCGTTGCAAATGCGATAGGTAATGGTCACCTACCTTACCCATGGGAACGGCGTTGGAGGGAGGGGATGTAAGTAATATTTGGAATGGAATGGCCTTCTATCCAGAGAAAGCTGGAATGAATAAAATAAAGGCAGTTAAGGAAATTTTGATTCTCATTATATGCAGTATTCACTTATTTATTCATTTTGGACAATTCTTAAAATAAATAATTATAACGCATTTTTTAACGATTTTTCAAGAAACTATATCATTTCTTATTTTTGCGAGTGTAGCGTTTTCAACTGTAACTAATAACAAATACAGACTTATCCGCTTCTTAAAGCAGACCGGCATCATTTAAAAGAGGAAACAAACATGATCGAACGTGAACATCAACAACCATATTATTTCCGCTGTGGCTAAATGGCCGGTAACCGGTCAAGGTTTTCAAAACACTAAATGGCCGGCAGTCCTTTATTCTCAGTAAATTTCGCAAAATCGAAAAATTCCAGCTAATCTAAACTATCATATGTCGATTTAGAAAGTTCAAGCGATCCTGAAATGCTTTATAGATCTCAAGTCTAGTGTTTGGTTTACGCTGGGCTCAGTAGACGAAACCATGTTTTGTGACACTTAGAACTTTTTTCAGCTCGACTGCCGGTCAAGGTTTTCAAAACACTACTTTATTCTCAGTAAATTTCGCAAAATCGAAAAATTCCAGCTAATCTAAACTATCATATGTCGATTTAGAAAGTTCAAGCGATCCTGAAATGCTTTATAGATCTCAAGTCTAGTGTTTGGTTTACGCTGGGCTCAGTAGACGAAACCATGTTTTGTGACACTTACCCCTCGGTCACATTCGCGCTAGAACCTTGCTTGCTTGACCAATTTTTGTTTACCTAGCAAATTCCTAGCTCGTTACAGGTGTGACCGACCTAGCGCGGCACTGCTTGCTTGCTTGAAAAAGAAGGCGGAGTAGCTTAATCTTCAAAAGATCCGCAGCTAAGCTTAAGAGCACTCAGAAGTGCTCTTGAGCTGTGCTTGGTAAACAAATTTAATTGGTTTTGTTCGAATTGACCAATAAGCAGTATTTTTGACATCTTGACCTTTTTGGTTGACTAGAAGTTTCAGTCGAGCGTCACTTGTGAGTTTTGGCTTTCGTTTTCGTAGAGAAAAAGTTTTTTCACCTTGCATTTCATTTGAAAATGTCAAAAACGCCGTCGCCTTATGACCATACCAGTTCATTGCCAATTTGGGTTTAGCGAACTTCCAATTTTTACTAATTATACAGGTACTTATCCACCGTCGCCGGCGCCGCATGACACGTTTCCTCGACCATTCGTCGAAGGTTTTGTACCGAACTCAGTTTTCTATACTTTCCACTATGGCTACTGTTCCACGTACAGTTTCATCCAAAGCCGAGAAAGTGACAAAAATGCACTTTCCCCGTTAGTTGCAAAGAGTGAAGCGAATACGTCGTAAAGGTTTCAGGCGAGAGATTTATATTCACAAGGCGGAGAAGAAAGTACAGTCTTCTCCTTCGACGTATAGCCCTGAATCTTCTTAGACGTGAATACGCGCAATTGATGTAACATAAAATCGAAAACCGAAAGCACCAGATGGCCATCCATTGCGTTTAACAGGCAACTCAAGCAAGCGGTAGATTTACAATGTGACCACGATGCACTTGCTTAAGCTCCGGCTTGCTTGACTGACGTCATAAGCAAGCATGCTTGACAGCGATCTCAAGCGCGAATGTGACCGAGGGGTTAGAACTTTTTTCAGCTCGACTGCCGGTCAAGGTTTTCAAAACACTAAATGGCCGGCAGTCCTATATTCTCAGTAAATTTGACAAATCGAAAAAATCCAGCCATTCTGAACTATCATATGTCGTGAACCTTGATCAAACCAGCCGGTTTTGTGGGATTTCTATATCATTTTTTTGTTGGTCGCGAGTCTTTGGATGTTCGTTACTATTTTCTGTCCAAAGCATGGCGTGACAGGCGACGTATGACGTCATACCAGCTTGACCTTTGATACGGCCTCTGCGCAAAACCGGCGGGAAAAGTCTCCAAGCGTTAGTTGGTTCTTTTTGCTTCTGGAGCTCTGGAACTTCAACATCATCTTGTCGACGTTATGATGAAACGAAAAAGCTTTTTTGTACCAGGTAATCTTAACTTTGCGTTGATGTATAGAAGTAATGTCGAGTTTTATTCGTTCTTTGCCATTGAGTGGACTGCAGAGTGGACTGATAAGAATATTGTCATTGATGTATTTCATCTACAATTTTATACCTTTCAGCCCAGAAAATGGATTCCAAGTTGCAGGTTAGTTAATTTGGTGACCTTTCAGCCTGTTTCGGCACATAACCTACCCTAAATGCGAGAGGATTTTCATGTGTTGTTGAGTTTGGGAGTGATGTCGCCTGAAGGGAAACGTGAAAGAAAAGCGCGCGACGTGCTCTCCTTGATAGTAGGAAATTAATCATGAAATGGTACATGAAGAGGGAAACATCGGTAAAATTTCCCACCAACGAAAAGATCTGAAGTAAGAGAATTTAAAGAGAGGGAGTACTGGTTTGATTTTGGATAATGTCTGTATGGAGAGGTGACACCATCGTTTGTTGCGGGGCCGGAGAGGTCCATCAGATGTCTTCAGGAACCCATTACCTCGTGCCTTTGAGGTGGCTCCTAATAGTTTAAACATTCCCATCATGATACATCTATGATATTCAATCACAGCTACACCAGTAAAGTTAAGAGAAAACGTTTAGTACAGGTTTGTAAACACTTAACCAATGAACAAATTTAGGTGGCTACCACATCAAAATTTGTTACCATGGCGACGTCAAAAGAGGCCAAAAAGACCCCATTTTCAACCTTTTGAGGCTAATAACTTCAAAACTGTTCGGTGAAATTTTTTGATTTTTATACGTTTTTGTCTTATAAACATAACAAACATTTTCGCCAATTTTGAAAACAATCTGTACATAGGATTTAGACATATGTCATTTTTACATAAATATATGGTAGCTCTGAACTCTATGTACAGAACTTTTTAAAAAATTGTTGAAATGTTTCTCTTGCCAATTAATCAAAAATATATCGAAAACAAAAACTTTCACCGTGTAGTTTATAAGTTATTGGCCTCAAATGGTCCAAGATAGCGTATATTTTACCTCTTTTCGCGTTGCCATGGCAATGAATGATGACGTCATTTGAATACCACGTTGTTGACTGATAAAAGATTTACTGGTTCTCCAACTAAAAGATTTTTAGCCACACCATCGAGCTAGCTGTAATGGAATGCAAAAGACGAGAGGGCTGAACAATATTGAGCCACCTTAATTATTACTTGTATAACGGACTTCTTCTTATCACTGGGTTGCTGGTTGAGATTGGAACAAAGTCACTTAGACCGGCAAGATTTCGAATGGATAATGATGGCGATAGGGGTGGGGGGGGCGAGAGCTTGAAAAAGCCTCCTACAAAGTTAAGAAGCCGATTCTATGAGCCGGACTGGCAAGGTTCACCGGAACGACAATCAGCCTAGTATAAAATGAGGGGAGACAGCTCGGATAAAAGCTTATGTTTCGTATTTCTCTCTCTTTTTTTACCATTTTTATTATTTTTTTTCTCCAGTATTTGACTATTTACACAATTCAATACAATTCACACTTTGTAGGAAGAGAAACAAGGATAAAATGGTGGCCGACTTTGCTCGGACACTAACCTCGTTCCCAGGGTGTTTGGAAACGAGATTTAAAACACTCTTTTCTGGTGCTGGGTTGGCAAACGCCCTCACATGAGACCTCTTAGCCTCTAAGTTAAGTTAACGTGCCCATAAATTCTGCCCTTTCTTTTCTTCTCCTTGTCTTGGCCATAGCGCCTTCTGTCATTTAAATATTTTTAAGATTACGTTTAGTTAGATTTCGTCTCGTCTTTGGCCTCAAAAAAATGGTCTTAGGAGACAGGAGCAGAATTAGTGACGGATTTCACATTATGTTTCGCGAAAGAAAAGTGTCTTTAAACCAAACGCCTGAGGACAGACCTGAGGACCCTTCCATTTTCGTAAAATGGAACATTTATCAAACTACGTAAACAAAAGAAGGAAAAAAAAAAAGAAGAAAAAAACAAAAGAAGAAAAAAAAAAAAGAAAACATGCAAATTTGAAGGGTTAGTGGATTCGGGACATTTTTAAAAAAGTTTAAAGCCCCCACCCTTCCCCCCCGCCCCCCGCCCCCCGCCCCCCGCCCCCCGCCCCCGCCCCCGCCCCCCGCTCCCGCCAAAGCAGGGTTTCACACGCCTTAACCCATATGAGAACTTCGGAGAACTTCATTCTTTTCTTACATAATATGGTTAATTTGAATTTTTGCAGTCCATTGTTTAATATCTGGTATTAATTTACCCGTTTTTATGAGCATATCTATCTATATATATATCTACCTGAATTTTTGAAAACGATATCGCTCCAAGTAAGCATTTGTGAGCGTTCTTGGCCTTGTTTTTAATATAAAAATATAAAATATAATAGACCGTTGCTAGCCTTTTTTTCTGTCGCTCTCGCTCCCTTTCCCTCTCCTCTCTCTTCTCTGTGATTTTCGGGCTGATCGGGCTCAAAAAACCCTTGTTTGGGCTAGTTGTAGTGAAATTGCGTAAATTTTCGTTGAACACGTTTTATATATATATATATATTTATTTATTTTAAAGGAAATTGTTAGAAATGGAAAGTTCGAAAGCATGACCAGGCGCGAAGCTGCTTCCCTAGAATACCCCCCCGTTATTCAGACGAGTAGGACGACGCTGTTATCACAGCAGCCCAAGGAACCAGCAGATATTTTGTCCTTGACAAGAATTCCTTCGGAGTCCACCTGCCAGCAGATGAAAGAGCTTTGTCTAAAGGGAAACTACGTTGCTGTCGATTGTGTGATTCTCCGCAAGTCCACTTGGTATAAAGCCGTATCTCTATGGAATTCTCTTGACAATCATATGCGTGCAATCTCAAGCAAAAGCTTATTTAAAAACTCTCTTAAACGCAGAACTTCATGCGAATAGCTTAATTTATAGATAATTTTTTTTATACGTTAATTAGTTTTTAAGCTTTTTATTCACTTATAAACTGTTTAACTTTTAAATACACGACCACATCAGCTCCGCTGTAATTTTTTATCGTGTTTAAATAAATAAATGTTGTTGTTGTTGTTATTTCAAAAGTGACTCAACCAATAAACTAATTATTAACTTTTTTAAGAGAATAGGTAATGTACGTATGTAAATACCTTTAATAAATTGTTGTTGTTGTTGTTGTTGTTGTATTTGTGTAAAAAAGACATTAAAAAACTGGCTTGACTGGGTGTGAAGATAGTAACTTCTGTGAGTTTCGGAAAAGAGACACTTATAGCTGGAATTTTTCGATTTTGTGAAATTTACTGAGAATAAAGGACTGCCGGCCATTTAGTGTTTTGAAAACCTTGACCGGCAGTCGAGCTGAAAAAAGTTCTAAGTGTCACAAAACATGGTTTCGTCTTCTGAGCCCAGCGTAAACCAAACACTAGACTTGAGATCTATAAAGCATTTCAGGATCGCTTGAACTTTCTAAATCGACATATGATAGTTTAGATTAGCTGGAATTTTTCGATTTTGTGAAATTTACTGAGAATGAAGGACTGCCGGCCATTTAGTGTTTTGAAAACCTTGACCGGCAGTCGAGCTGAAAAAAGTTCCAAGTGTCACAAAACATGGTTTCGTCTACTGAGCCCAGCGTAAACCAAACACTAGACTTGAGATCTATAAAGCATTTCAGGATCGCTTGAACTTTCTAAATCGACATATGATAGTTTAGATTAGCTGGAATTTTTCGATTTTGTGAAATTTACTGAGAATGAAGGACTGCCGGCCATTTAGTGTTTTGAAAACCTTGACCGGCAGTCGAGCTGAATAACAATAACCAGTTACCGCCAACAATCTCATCATCACTACTCCTAGAACCTCACGCGTTTATTTCAAACCTAAAATTCATAAACCAAACAATCCGGGCCGACCCATTGTTTCCGCTTGTAGCTGTCCTACCGAACTAATTTCTAGCTATTTAGACAAAATCATGGCCCCCGTTGTCAAATCACTACCCTCGTACATTAAGGACACCAATCACGCACTCGAAATTTTCCGGGATTTCAGTTTTACCAGCGAAAACAAATTAATTTTCACTATGGACATTACTTCTTTATATACCGTCATCCCCAATGACGAAGGACTTCAAGCACTAAAATATTTTTTCGACCAGCGCTCCATTCAAAACCCAAGCTCAGAAACACTGCTCCGCTTAGCCGAATTAGTTTTGACACTTAACTGTTTTTCATTTTCCCAAAACTACTACAAACAAGTAAATGGAGTCGCCATGGGCACCAAAATGGGACCAAGCTACGCTAACCTTTTTGTAGGCCACATCGAAGACAAATTTTTTAATCAGTACCACGGAACCAAACCCGAACTCTATGGCCGCTACATCGATGATTGCATTGGCGCTACCTCTTCCAGTAAAGAGGAACTTAATCAATTCATAACTTCTGTCAATACTTTTCATCCAGCTCTAAAATATACCTGGGAAATTTCCGAAACCTCAGTCGCTTTTCTTGACATTAATATTTCAATCAACGGTAACAGTTTATCCACAAGTGTGCACTACAAACCTACAGATTCCCACAGTTATCTGTTACATTCATCCTCACATCCATCGCACGTTAAAAACGCCATTCCGTATTCTCAATTTCTCAGACTTCGACGTCTATGTAGTGATGACTCTGATTTTTCCAACAAATCAGAAGAAATGTGCCAGTTTTTCAAGAAACGTGAGTACCCTGACTCTGTTGTTAATACGGGCCAAGAACGTGCACAACAGATCGACAGACAGTCAGCACTACAAACGCCACAGAAGGAAGAGAACGAGAGAATTCCATTCACCCTCACTTTCCACCCACACAACAACACAGTCAAAAGCATCATTTTAAAAAATTTCAAATTACTCCAAAACGACCCCGAAACTGGCAGAATTTTTTCACAACCCCCACTAATTTCATTCAAACGTGACAAAAACATAGGCAACTTTCTAGTTACGAGCGCACTGAAATCTGACGATGTACCGGGAACTTTCAAATGCACACGCACACGATGTAACACTTGTCCTTTCATTCACAACGCGGACAAAATAACAGGACCCAAACGATCTATTAAAATCACTGATCGTTTTACATGCACCTCCGTAAATGTTATCTACTGCATTACATGTACTTTTTGCAAAAAGATATACATTGGCGAAACAGGGAGGAGACTGGGCGACCGTTTTCGTGAACATCTCCGAGACGTTGAAAAAAATGACAAAGACGCATCCAAACCAGTCGCGCGCCATTTTAATCTTACTAACCATTCTAAACAACACATGACAATCTGCGGCCTTTTCCTACACCAGGGTAACACAGAAAGCCGTAAAAACCTAGAACAAAAAATCATCTTTCAAATCGGCACTCTCAAACCCCACGGAATCAACGAACGCTTTTCATTCAACTAATCTACATTTGTTTTTCACGTCACCAAATTTCCACCAATAGCGTAGCTCCACCGCTTACTATATAAAACCACACACTACCCACAATTCCTTGATTCGCTCCGACGAAGGGCTAGCGCTCGAAACGTCAGCTATTTGAATCTTTTTACGGTGGTCAATTTACCTTATCGACTCACTCGATAAAACTAAATTCTCGTGTTTCATCCCCCCACCGACGCAGCACCACAGTTTCTCTAGAAACTAACCCCATTCATTTGAAAAAAGTTCTAAGTGTCACAAAACATGGTTTCGTCTTCTGAGCCCAGCGTAAACCAAACACTAGACTTGAGATCTATAAAGCATTTCAGGATCGCTTGAACTTTCTAAATCGACATATGATAGTTTAGATTAGCTGGAATTTTTCGATTTTGTGAAATTTACTGAGAATGAAGGACTGCCGGCCATTTAGTGTTTTGAAAACCTTGACCGGCAGTCGAGCTGAAAAAAGTTCCAAGTGTCACAAAACATGGTTTCGTCTACTGAGCCCAGCGTAAACCAAACACTAGACTTGAGATCTATAAAGCATTTCAGGATCGCTTGACCTTTCTAAATCGACATATGATAGTTTAGATTAGCTGGAATTTTTCGATTTTGTGAAATTTACTGAAAATATAGAATTGCCGGCCATTTAGTGTTTTGAAAACCTTGACCGGTTACCGGCCATTTAGCCACAGTGTATTATTTCAGTAACGAGACGAAATACAACACAATTATACGATCAAAAACTTAAATGGTAACAATACCGCAAGTCTATCAAAACAATACGAAAGAATCGTTATTAAGTTTAATACTGAATGCATGTTTGTAGCGGTCAAAGTTTAAGGTGTAGCTTCCTGTATGTCACCGATGGGAATGGTCCTTGTAACGTTTGGGCTCCTGTATGGCACCACTACATGTCTACATCAGTTGCACGTTTAGAACATGAATAAGGTAGAAGCTCAAGTCAGTTGAACATTACTTCATATAACATCTGTTTGATATTCCGTCTCATGTCACAGTAAAGATATACTTTCGTGTTTAATTTCGCTAAGTTACCTTGCGCATATTAAAGGTAATAGCGAATCGAAAAAAGCATTCCAATTCTGGTATCTTTTATGGCTTTCTATATATCTTTTGAACATTCCTTTGTTAATTTTACATAGAAGCTACACCCCAGAGCTACTGTTCACTTTCAGTATGTGTACCACTGTTACTGAGTACTGCATGACGCCGCTTTCATTGACGTATTAACACCTGCAGATAGGCACTGGAATTTCTTACAGCTGTGATTTGGGGCAAATTTCTTCTGAAACATTCCGCACACATCAGTTCACACATTCCCACAAGACTTTTAGAGTCTTTTGAGTAATTTCAGTCAGTTACATTCACTCCGTCTTGACAGGCAACAAATCTCAGTAATTCCTTACGCGCACGCCGTGGGAACCAAACACGCTACCAAAGGTCAACTTTCATTCAAAACTTTTGAAAACGAAAGAACAAAATGAAAGGCTTCTTGCATGGGCTATTCGGAGTTGCTTTACTTTGACTCAATGATGTTCATGATTCGTGTTATCGATAATACATATTTTACCGCTGTTATGCAATCACATTACACATCACAGTATAATATTATAATATTATAATAATATAGTATTATAGTCATTGATTATAAACATTTCTTACTGACAAAACCTTGTTAACGATTCTGATACAGTTAATTTCTTACAGTTTCAAACTAACCTCTGCGTCCTTACGCAGACACGAATTCGTATCCGGCGGCTTGTCTTCATTTCCGGAGATTACGCTTTTTAAAAAGCAAAATAGAAGGAGAGTTGACAACCACGCGGTTCGCGACATCTCACTGATCTTCTGGTCAGAAGTCGCAAATTCATTCCAGCTTTCTCTGGATGGAAGGCCATTCCATTCCAAAAATTACTTGGGGATCATTTCGGGGTCAGCGTGAAAAAAAAATTGGGATCATTTCGGGGTCGGGATCATTTCGGGGTCGATTTGGGGATCATTTCGGGGTCGGGGATCATTTCGGGGTCGGGATCATTTCGGGGGCTGTACAGTACTCATGGCAGACCTAAATCAGACAAAATAAACCGGTGCACGCGTATGCATCGAGGTGAACCACCAAAAACATGCACACTGAAAATGGGAACACTTCGAAAGATGGTAAATTGATATCAGGATTAGCTCGGGACCACGCATTCATTGTCCCCAATGGCGACAATCCGTGCATGTAAGACGGGTGTGCGCGAAAGAACGCGGACGCACAAAACGGCTGGAAATCGAGCCTGGGTGCGAGGTAAAAGGTAGAAAAAGATGGACAGCCGGAGAGACAGACGTTAGCCCTTCACGAACCTCGTGAAATACTTTTCCAATCTCGATTATTGTTCCCGCAAAACACAAAAAATCGCCAATCCGCAAAATGAAACTCCCGCAAAATTTTCATGCTACGCGGTATTAAACCATTGAAATCCCCCCCCCCCCCCCCCCTGTTTTAATAACGGATCGCAGTGAGCGGCTGTTAGGAGTTTCATGCGATTGTTTTATGCGAGTTAATCACAGACAGCTCAAGCTCCGTATGTGATGGTTCTTTGATATTACGCAACGAACGATTTATAGACTTTCTATGGGAAATTCACTTTAATCCTATAAATGCTAAAATAAAGATATTAATGTAGAAATAAACTTCACTCACCTCAACATTGGGTTTTCGTTGCGTCTTTTATGCAATTTGGGCGCGAATTGTGTGAATTGTGATTATGAGAGAGGAATTTTTGGGTCTCTGACACTTACGTTTAAAATCTGATTTAGAATTTCATCGAACTGGCACTTTAAGGAACGTTCCGGACGTCACGGATCAGTAGTGCAATAAACAATTTACTTCTCCATCTCACAAACATTAACTAAGCAAATACAACTAAGGGAAGACGCTCAAAATAGACGGAACGGTTATAATTAACGCACGCATTTTGGATTTAGATAAACGCCACGATTGACAGTGCTTCTCAAACAAAGAAAGACAACGTTGAATTCAAACTAAACTGTAATCCACTTCAATCTTGCAATCCTGCACTTTATGTCCAAACAATTAATTACTTTTGTTTTGATCTATACAATCTTTTATCTAACAAAGTTGTATATTTTGTGGCATTTGGCGATATAACGTGGAAATAAGCGAAGAGACATTGCACTATTTTGGAGGAACAGTATCATCAGTATTCATTTATGAAATGAGTATATACGAGGTACGACGACTGATACCGAAGATACCCGAAATATTCACGAAGAGGCTGCGTAATGTTTCTGCATCAACAGCCAACAGATAACTCAAAAGTTATAACCAATAAACATTTATTTCTCTGTCTCTCAAACATTAATTAAGCAAATGCAACTGAGTGAAGACGCTCAAAATAGACGCAGCGGTTATGACGCAAGCATTTTGGTTTGAGATAAACGCCACGATTGACTATGCTTCTCAAACAAAGAAAGACTACGTTGATTTCAAACTAAACTGTAATCCACTTCAATCCTTGCAATCCTGCACTTTATCTCCAAACAATTACTTTTGTTTTGCTATATAGAATCTTTTTATCTAGCTAAGTTGTAAATTTTGTGGCATTTGGCAATATAATGTGGAAATAACCGAAAAGAAATGTTTCTATTTTGGCGGAACAGTGTCATCAGTATTCATTTATGAAATGAGTATATACGAAGTGCGACGACTGATACCGAAGATACGCGAAATATTCATAATGAGGCTGCGTAATGTTTCTGCATTAATAATTACAACTGACTTAGGAGCCAACAGATGATTCAAAATATATGACCAATAAACAATTTATTTCTCCATCTCACAAACATTAACTAAGCAAATGCAACTAAGTGAAGAAGCTCAAAATATACGGGGCGGTTATAACGCACGCATTTTCGTTTGAGATAAACGCCACGATTGACACTGCTTCTCAAACAAAGAAAGGCAACGTTGATTTCAAACTAGACTGTAATCCACTTCAATCCTTGCAAACCTGCACTTTATCTCCAAACAATTCCTTTTGTTTTGCTCTATAGAATCTTTTTATCCAACTAAGTTGTATATTTTGGGTAGTATCGAAAATGAAGCACTCGAAAACGAAGACCGAAGCACGAAGAACCCTGACAGTCGAAAACGAAGCACCCAAAACTCGAAAACGAAGCACCCGAAGTCGAAAACGAAGCACCCGAAGTCGAAAACGAAGCACCCAAACTCGAAAACGAAGCACCCGAAGTCGAAAACGAAGCACCCGAAGTCGAAAACGAAGCACCCAAACTCGAAAACGAAGCACCCGAACTTTTTGAAGACCTCGTAAAACCCGCTATACTTTTTCGATTTGAATTGAATTGAAATATGTCGACAACCGGAGAAAGAACCACTTTTGTGATCGAGACCCTACTTCAGACCAAAATATGCAATTTTACCTACCCTATTTCAGACCTGACCCAAAATTCGGTTCCCTATTTCAGACCAGGAAATGCTTCCGTTTGCGTAAACATTTGACAAGGGCTTCCAATTGCCGATGTTAATCAAACCGCATTTCTCATGGGATTAAAAACGTAGCTTCTTCTTAAAACCATACCCAATTCTAGACCAGAGTGCGCAAACCATACCCTATTTCAGACCAAAATGGTCAAAATCTATACCCTATTTCAGACCAAAACGGCTTGAAAACCATACCCTTTAGCGCCGCACATACCTATACACATATTTATATTGCTCCCCCCGGGATTCACAGTCATTTTCTAAAAACATCGGACCACGAAAGAACGTCAGCAAAAATGTAATCGTTAACGAATGAAAAGAAGAATGGTTTGTTTGCAAACTTATTGTCATCGAGGAAAGCAAGAAAGATTTCTCATGCAACAAGAATTGCTTTTAAGTGTTTCATTTCTTATTCGAAACAAGTTTATATCCAGTTGGGGGTAATATCCGGTCCTGTAACGTGAGGCACGCTTATTTGTTTTAAATAGTTTTTGGTTCCGAGCTGTCGAAACACCCAGAGGGTCTACGTTTTACGGATCCGAGGTCTGAGTTTTCGAGACACCCCGGAAAGCAGTGTAATTTGTACTTGTGTGACTGTTTCGCAATCGAAACCGGATCACAAGTGTGGTTCATTTTTCGCATCGAAAATCGAAAACGTATAGAGCCCGTGCTTCGTTTTCGAGTTTGGGTGCTTCGTTTTCGACTTCGGGTGCTTCGTTTTCTGGTTTTGGGTGCTTCGTTTTCGACTGTCAGGTTGCTTCGTGCTTCGGTCTTCGTTTTCGAGTGCTTCGTTTTCGACACTACCGTATATTTTGTGGCATTTGGCGATATAACGTAAAAATAAGCGAAGAGAAATCTTACTATTTTGGCGGAACAGTGTCAACAGTATCCGTTTATGAAATGTGTATATACCAAGTGCGACAACTGATACCGAAGATACCCGAAATATTCACGATGAGGCTGCGTAATGTTTCTGCATTAATAATTACAACTTAGGAGCCAACAGATGATTCAAAATATATGACCAATAAACAATTTATTTCTCCATCTCACAAACATTAACTAAGCAAATGCAACTAAGTGAACACGCTCAAAATAGACGGAGCGCTTATAACGCACGCATTTTTGTTTGAGACAAACGCCACGATCGACATTGCTTCTCAAACAAAGAAAGGCAACGTTGATTTCAAACTAAACTGTAATCCACTTCAATCCTTGGTATCCTGCACTTTATCTCCAAACAATTCCTTTTGTTTTTGCTCTATAGAATCTTTTTATCCAACTAAGTTGTATATTTTGTGGCATTTGGCGATATAACGTGGAAATAAGTGGGCCGTTGAATAATGGAATGACCAAGGAAAAGCTTGGAATATGTCAGGATTTATTCGCGAAATAACACATAAATCTGTAACTGTAGAAAAATAACAATCACTGTGTAAATGATTTGAAATATGCCAGAAAACATTGGCAAAAACAAAGTTCGACGAAATAATATCGAAACTCACGTTTGTCCAAGCTTGTCCGAACATTGAAATATAAAACAGAAAACAGCTTAAAAATCAAAAGACTTTGAACATCCAACATCAATTACAGTTACATTGAAAACAGTAATCACGCCTTAGGAAACTTAATACTGTGTTCGGATAACGTTGTACTTTGATCGTCTCGTTCCAGTCCCTGTCGAGCTTTCCAGTTAGCGTAACAATAAGCGAAAAGAAATTTTACTATTTTGGCAGAACAGTGTCATCAGTATTCGCTTACGAAATGAGTATGTAGGAAGTGCGACGACTGATACCGAAGGTAACCGAAATATTCACGATGAGGCTGCGTAATGTTTCTGCATCAATAATTGCACCTTAGGAGTCAACAGATGACTCAAAAGTTATGACCAATAAACAATTTATTTCTCCATTTCACAACAATTTATTTCTCCATCTCACAACCAGTAACTAAGCAAATGCAACTAAGTTCAGAAGCCCAAAATATACGGGGCGGTTATAACGCACGCAATTTGCTTTGAGATAAACGCCACGATTGACACTGCTTCTCAAACAAACAAAAGCAACGTTGATTTCAAACTAAACTGTAATCTACTTCAATCATTGCCATCCTGAACATTATCTCCAAACAATTCCTGTTGATTTGCTCTATAGAATCTTTTTATCCAACTAAGTTGTATATTTTGTGGCATTTGGCGATATAACGTAGAAATAAACGAAGAGAAATTTTACTATTTCAGCGGACCAGTGTCATCAGTATTCGTTTATGAAATGAGTATATACCAAATGCGACGACTGATACCGAAGATACCCAAAATATTCACGATGAGGCTGCGTAATGTTCAAAAATTGCACCTTAGCAGTCAACAGATGACTCAAAAGTTATGACCAATAAACAACTTATTTCTGAATTTCACAAAAATTTATTTCTCCATCTCACAAACAGTAACTAAGCAAATGCAACTAAGTTAAGAAGCCCAAAATATACGGGGCGCTTATAACACACGCATTTTGCTTTGAGATAAACGCCACGATTGCCACTGATTCTCAAACAAACAAAAGCAACGTTGATTTCAAACTAAACTGTAATCCACTTCAATCGTTGCCATCCCGCACATTATCTCCAAACAATTTCTTTTGTTTGCTCCATATAATCTTTTTATCCAACTAAGTTGTATATTTTGTGGCATTTGGCGATATAACGTGGAAATAAGCAAAGAGAAATTTTATTATTTTGGCGAAACAGTGTCATCAGTATTCGTTTATGAAATGAGTATATACGAAGTGCGACGACTGATACCGAAGATACCCGAAATATTCACGACGAGGCTGCGTAATGTTTCTGCATCAATAATTGCGGTAGGTTCTTGTTACGGATGGTGTGATCACCAAATAACGTAAAACAAAAGATTCAAAAGACACAGAACAATACTCACACCACAACACAAAATCTAACCAACAATGGCTTCAGCAACACCAACAAACACTCATAATTGCACTTTAGGAAATATTCACGCAGAGGCTGCGTAATGTTTCTGCATCAATAATTGTACCTTAGGAGTCAACAAATGACTCAAAAGTTATGACCAATAAACAATTTATTTCTCCATCTCACAAACATTAACTAAGCAAATGCAACTAAGTTAGGAAGCTCAAAATAACGGAGCGGTTATAACGCACGCATTTTGGTTTGAGATAAACGCCACGATTGACAGTGCTTCTCAAACAAACAAAAGCAACATTGATTTCAATCTAAACTGTAATCCACTTCAATCCTTGCAATCCTGCACTTTGTCTCCAACCAATTCCTTTTCTTTTGCTCTATAGAATCTTTTTATACAACTTAGTTGTATATTTTGTGGCATTTGGCGATATAACGCAAAAATAAGCGAAGAGAAATTTTACTATTTTGGCGGACCACTGTCATCAGTATTCGTTTATGAAATTAGTATATACCAAATGCGACGACCGATACCGAAGATACTCGAAATATTCACGATGAGGCTGCGTTATGATTCTGCATAAATAATTGCACCTTACGAGCCACCAAATGACTCAAAAGTTATGACCAATAAACAATTTATTCCTCAATCTCACAAACATTAACTAAGCAAATGCAACTAAGTTAGGAAGCTCAAAATAACGGAGCGGTTATAACGCACGCATTTTGGTTTGAGATAAACGCCACGATTGACAGTGCTTCTCAAACAAACAAAAGCAACGTTGATTTCAATCTAAACTGTAATCCACTTCAATCCTTGCAATCCTGCACTTCAATTACCAAACAATTCCTTTTGTTTTGCTCTATAGAATCTTTTTATCCAACTTAGTTGTATATTTTGTGGCATTTGGCGATATAACGTAAAAATAAGTGAAGAGAAATTTTACTATTTTGGCGGAACAGTGTCATCAGTTTTCGTTTATGAAATGAGTATTTACGAAATGCGACGACTGATACCGAAGATACCCAAAATATTCACGATGAGGCTGCGTAATGTTCAAAAATTGCACCATAGGAGTCAAAAGATGACTCAAAAGTTATGACCAATAAACAATTTATTTCTCCATTTCACAACAATTTATTTCTCCATCTCACAAACAGTAACTAAGCAAATGCAACTAAGTTAAGAAGCGCAAAATATACGGGGCGGTGATAACGCACGCATTTTGCTTTGAGATAAACGCCACGATTGACACTGATTCTGAAACAAACAAAAGCAACGTTGATTTCAAACTAAACTGTAATCCACTTCAATCGTTGCCATCCCGCACATTATCTCTAAACAATTCCTTTTGTTTTGCTCTATAGAATCTTTTTATCCAACTAAGTTGTATATTTTGTGGCATTTGGCGATATAACGTGGAAATAAGCAAAGAGAAATTTTATTATGTTGGCGAAACAGTGTCATCAGTATTCGTTTATGAAATGAGTATATACGAAGTGCAACGACTGATCCAAAGATACCCGAAATATTCACGATGAGGCTGCCTAATGTTTCTGCATCAATAATTAAAGTGGCTTCTTCCTGTTACCGATGGTGTGATCACCAAATAACGTAAAACAAAAGATTCAAAAGACACAGAACAATACTCACACCACAACACAAAATCTAACCAACAATGGCTTCAGCAACACCAACAAACACCCATAATTGCACTTTACGAAATATTCACGCTGAGGCTGCGTAATGTTTCTGCATCAATAATTGCACCTTAGGAGTCAACAAATGACTCAAAAGTTATGACCAATAAACAATTTATTTCCCCATCTCACAAACATTAACTAAGCAAATGCAACTAAGTTAGGAAGCTCAAAATAACGGAGCGGTTATAACGCATGCATTTTGGTTTGAGATTAACGCCACGATTGACAGTGCTTCTCAAACAAACAAAAGCAACGTTGATTTCAAACTTTACTGTAATCCACTTCAATCGTTGCCATCCTGCACTTTATCTCCAAACAATTCCTTTTGTTTTGCTCTATAGAATCTTTTTATCCAACTTAGTTGTATATTTTGTGGCATTTGGTGATATAACGTAGAAATAAGCGAAGAGAAATTTTACTATTTTAGCGGACCAGTGTCATCAGTATTCGTTTATGAAATGAGTATATACCAAATGCGACGACTGATACCGAAGATACCCAAAATATTCACGATGAGGCTGCGTAATGTTCAAAAATTGCACCTTAGGAGTCAACAGATGACTCAAAAGTTATGACCAATAAACAATTTATTTCTCCATTTCACAACAATTTATTTCTCTATCTCACAAACAGTAACTGAGCAAATGCAACTAAGTTAAGAAGCCCAAAATATACGGGGCGGTTATAACGCACGCATTTTGCTTTGCGATAAACGCCTCGATTGACACTGATTCTCAAACAAACAAAAGCAACGTTGATTTCAAACTAAACTGTAATCCACTTCAATCGTTGCCATCCCGCACATTATCTCCAAACAATTCCTTTTGATTTGCTCTATAGAATCTTTTTATCCAAGTAAGTTGTACATTTTGCGGCATTTGGCGATATAACGTGGAAATAAGCAAAGAGAAATTTTATTATTTTGTTGAAACAGTGTCATCAGTATTAGTTTATGAAATGAGTATATACGAAGTGCGACGACTGATACCGAAGATACCCGAAATATTCACGATGAGGCTGCGTAATGTTTCTGCATCAATAATTGCGGTAGCTTCTTGGTGTTGCGGATGGTGTGATCACCAAATAACGTAAAACTAAAGATTCAAAAGACACAGAACAATACTTACACCACAACACAAAATCTAACCAACAATGGCTTCAGCAACACCAACGAACACCCATAATTGCACCTTAGGAAATATTCACGCTGAGGCTGCGTAATGTTTCTGCATCAATAACTGCACATTAGGAGTCAACAAATGACCCAAAAGTTATGACCAATAAACAATTTATTTCTCCATCTCACAAACATTAACTAAGCAAATGCAACTAAGTTAGGAAGCTCAAAATGACGGAGCGGTTATAACGCATGCATTTTGGTTTGAGATTAACGCCACGATTGACAGTGCTTCTCAAACAAACAAAAGCAACGTTGATTTCAAACTTAACTATAATCCACTTCAATCGTTGCCATCCTGCACTTTATCTCCAAAAAATTCCTTTTGTTTTGCTCTATAGAATCTTTTTATCCAACTTAGTTGTATATTTTGTGGCATTTGGCGATATAACGTGGAAATAAGCGAAGAGAAATTTTACTATTTTAGCCATAGTTTACCCCTCTATTAACTATGTTTTAGCGGACCAGTGTCATCAGTATTTGTTTATGAAATGAGTATATACCAAATGCGACGACTGATACCGAAGATACCCAAAATATTCACGATGAGGCTGCGTAATGTTTGTGCATCGATAATTGCACCTTAGGAGTCAACAGATGACTCAAAAGTTATGACCAATAAACAATTTATTTCTCCACCTCACAAAGAGTAACTAAGCAAATGCAACTAAGTTAAGAAGCCCAAAATATACGGGGCGGTTAAAACGCACGCAATTTGCTTTGAGATAAACGCCACGATTGACACTGCTTCTCAAACAAACAAAAGCAACGTTGATTTCAAACTAAACTGTAATCCACTTCAATCGTTGCCATCCCGCACATTATCTCCAAACAATTCCTTTTGATTTGCTCTATAGAATCTTTTTATCCAAGTAAGTTGTACATTTTGTGGCATTTGGCGATATAACGTGGAAATAAGCAAAGAGAAATTTTACTATTTTGGCGGATCAGCGTCATCAGTATTCGCTTATGAAATGAGTATATGCGAAGTGCGACGACTCATACCGAAGATACCCGAAATATTCACGATGATGCTGCGTTAAGATTCTGCATCAATAATTGCACCTTACGAGCCAACAGATGACTCCAAAGTTATGATCAATAAACAATTTATTTCTCCATCTCACAAACGTTAACCATGCAAATGCAACTAAGTTAAGAAGCACAAAATATACCGGGCGGTTAAAACGCACGCATTTTGCTTTGAGATAAACGCCATGATTGAAACTGCTTCACAAACAAACAAAAGCAACGTTGATTTCAAACTAAACTGTAATCCACTTCAATCGTTGCCATCCTGCACTTTATTTCCAAACAATTCCCATTGTTTTGCTCTATAGAATCTTTTTATCCATCTTAGTTGTATATTTTGTGGCATTTGGCGATATAACGTAGAAATAAGCGAAGAGAAATTTTACTATTTTGGCAGAACAGTGTCATCAGTATTCATTTATGAAATGAGTATGTAGGAAGTGCGACGACTGATACCGAAGGTAACCGAAATATTCACGATGAGGCTGCGTAATGTTTCTGCATCAATAATTGCACCTTAAAAGCCAACAGATGACTCTAACGTTATGACCAATAAACAATTTATTTCTACATGTCACAACAATTTATTTCTCCATCTCACAAACAGTAACTAAGCAAATGCAACTAAGTTAAGAAGCGCAAAATATACGGGGCGATTATAACGCACGCATTTTGCTTTGAGATAAACGCCACGATTGACACTGCTTCTCAAACAAACAAAAGCAACGTTGATTTCAAACTATACTGTAATCCACTTCAATCGTAGCCATACCGCACTTTATCTCCAAACAACTCCTTCTGTTTTGCTCTAAAGAATCCTTTTATCCAACTAACTTGTATATTTTGTGGCATTTGGCGATATAACGTGATAATAAGCGAAGAGAAATTTTACTATTTTGGCGAAACAGTGTCATCAGTTCAAAGGGGACAAACTTCAAATAAATGTGAAAAATTAAGAGAAAACAAACAATACATTATGTTTATGCGTCGTTCGAAAAGATTTCTTCCTCAGTGTATAAAGGCTATAAAACCCAAGCACAAGGCATCAACCAACCTGCGATCAGGCTCTCTTTTTCTCCGGGATCTTCCCCAACTTTCGCGCGAAGTTGCTAAGAATACAGTTGAAGCGGCCATTACTTTCATCGAGTATGCAGAAAGTCAAAAGTAGATCGTCGCAGAGGTAAATCAATTTCATAGTTCTCAAATTAATATCTTTGTGTTTGATCTAGGGTTACGGTTAGGGCTAAGGTTAAACTTACGGTTAGGACAAGGGTTAGGTCTAGAGTTAAGGTGAGGGTTAGGGCTAGGTTCTAAGGTTAGGGGTTCGGGTTAGTGCGGTAAGTCTACGGTAACACACTAAAGCAATTAAGGAAGAGCGTTTTACGTTTAACCTTAAAAAACAGTTTTCCAGATTGTTCAAGATCTGCCAGTGGTTGAAAATATAACAAACTTTGCCCGTTTTCCCGCTAGAAGTATCGCCTATTTAGAAAAAATCTTTTCGAATGATGTACTGGAATGCTGATAAGCAAGTGTCATCAATGAGAGACTAAAATGAAAAATAGTCCGCAACTTATTTTCATTTTGTTGAATAACTAAAGTGCTCATTTGTGTTATGCCGAGTTCTACAAAGCATTGCGGCACATTTAAATTCTTAAATTCTTCTTTTACAATCATTCCCGAAAATGGTTATGGACATGTTAATCTCTTTCCATAGGTTATTTCAAATTTGACTTCCGATTCGGTCGACGGGGAGCAAACTCAATCACAGGTCCATGAAATCCTAAACGCATTGCTGACCTTTCCAGGCCCAGTCGTATCATTGGCAGTTTTATGTTTGGCTACCAAGGAGGAAAAGTCAACAGAACTTTAACAACTATGAATAAATTATGACGGCGTAGACGCATAGACGCGTAGACGCGTATCCACTTTTCCACTTAACTTTCACAACTATGAATAAATCATGACGGCGTAGACGCGTAGCCTGCTGCATGGTGTAGCTAGAGATGCGGGGTATTCTGCAATCGCTCCAAAAAATTTATTCAAATCTCCATAAGTTTATGTTTAAAAGCAAAACGCGAACCATTTATAGCTCATCGAGGCCGAGATGTCTCCGATGAAAGAAATCAAAACAACTGAATTTAATTGAGCGCGTTTTATAAGCAATTCTCCAAAACTTGCGAGAACACAAAGAAAAAGTCAATCACAGATTGATATCAACATAAATTCACATCGAAAAATGTATTTTGTTTTACCTTTAAGTCCCTCCACTGCTTGGAAATTTTTTTATCTCCGCTTCTTCAGTTCTGAAACCCGAAGTGACAAACACTGCTCCCGCATTGCTCCCATCCTCGCAGCAAGATTTTATCCCTGAAAGCTCTTCTTTTTCCACTATAGCGGCTTCTGAGTATCCCTTAATTAGTATACCTGTCTTGAGTAGCAAACCGCGAAAACATGCAGGAGAATAATGACTTTAATTTAAACGGTTAAATTCTCCGCTAAACACAACAGTGTTTTCCCAGGTGACGTGAAATTGCAAAGATCAAGGATGTTGTGTGGCGTCATACGCGCATGTTTTACGACGGTATACGCGCCCGCGAGTTAGCCCTGCGCGTACGCCGTGCACACAACGCGCCCGCGAAACATTCCGCTAGCCATGACCATGAAAAATGACGGACATGGGTTCTATGGTTCTCTGGTTCTATGAGTATGGGGCTCCGTGCGGGCCTTCGGCCCGCAGAGCTCCGCTATAAATATTTAAAGTGTTTTTCAGTTAAATACACTATAATAAGGGATACATGAAGTACATACCTAGAATTGCCACGAAACGCTGCTGATAAATGTTTTGATTATTTGCGACCCAAACATGAGTTGAAACTGCAGCAGCTCAATTAATAGGCCATTTCCGAGTTACGTTACGCCTCGTTGTCAAAGCGAGGCTAGGTGCACAACCTTTCATATGAAAATGAGTTTTCATTCACATGCAAATGAAAACTCATTTTCATATGAAAGGTTTCGCACCTAGCCTCGCTTTGAAAGAGAGGCTAAAGGCAACTCGGAAATGGCCTATTGTGTAAAGACAGCATAATTGTAACAACTGAAAAATAGTCAGGCACCGATGGGATTTGAACCCATGACCTCCTGTTTACAAGACAGGCGCTCTAACCAACTGAGCTACGGCGCCTCTGGCTGCAGAAAACATTTAGATATTTAACGACTTCAATGTATGAACAAACTCCTGTAATGTTTTATAAGTGTTATATTTCAAAAACCAGCAAAAGTAGGTTTTTGCATGGTCAGCTATACCCTGGTCTAGAGGGTACTAGGGTACTAATGCGGCACGTTTTCCTGAGAAGTCGCGACCGCCCGAAGGCAGCTCGAAGGCCGCCGAATAGAAGACAGCCTGTCACCGGACAAATGTCCGCTAAATTTGGTATTTTGACAGGTAAAAGTTTAACCTGGCCTGACAAACAGACTGGGTAGTTCTGCTACAATTCAGACAGAAAATCTTTTCTCTCTGTGAAACATGGAAAACTCCCCATAGTTATCTTTGAACACCAAGCACTTTTCAGTAAAGACGAACCATCTGGAACAAAATTGTCCGACCAGACTGACTTCTTGTTAGTTCAGTATTGTCCACGAACTGACAAATTACTTGCTTAGAAAAGAAAATTATTTGAATGCTTGCAATGACTTTACCTGAAAGTGTTTTAACGTCATTTTCCAACCCAAGAATCGAAATCGAAGACAAATTTGCCTCAAGCCTGGTAAAGACGAGGCTACACTTTGAAGTATACTGCTTTGCTCATGATGTAAAGGCCCCGAAGATGATGTAAAGCTCGTGTACCGGGGTCATAGCTTTCTATGTTCGATCTCAAAATTAGCAGTGGATCTTGAAGGAGTCCAGCGAGGCCTGCATGCAGCGATAACATAAATAACAGCAATAAGAAAAGTACAAATAGGACGAAATAGTTTGAGGCAGATCTAAGAATGGTGTAACTAAAACATATCAAAATAGAATCAGTAGACATGACAAAGATGACTACATTGTGACCATAAACTCTTCATATTCTCTCTGTGTCGCGATTTATCTTGCTGTCGCTTCTACTAAATTTTCACTGAACCTAGTCAGACTCGTCAAAACTACTTCTTTGATATTTTCAAGAGAAAATAATTGGATTATTATAATCTCTTGTATTTTTATATTAATTACCATTTTTAGTTAATAAGCCAGTGTATTTTTTGAAAACGTTCACCGAACGTGTGTGAAAAATTTCTTGGAGCCGTTAGTTAAATTAAGGCTTTGTTTTATTTTTTTAGTATTGCTTTTGTGATTTTTTACTCTAATATTACAAATCAGGTGCCATCTTGCTGCATGAACGTAATGTTAACGAATTGAAGCTCTTGAGCGATACTTTCCTGTGGCACTGTTTTTTTAACAGTTATTTATAAGACAGCATTTTCGGATTATTCTGCAATTTTTAAATTACGTCGGATATACGACGCGTCATTTGTTTCAACGCATTGCTGATCATCGATACTTATACCATGCGCGATTTAGGGGTAACACTTATTCTTTTGTTAAAACAATAGAATATTAGAGCACAAAAGAACGACAATACAATAGAATACAATACCATAGAATATATTAGAATACATAATTTTACCTAATACAATGAATGTGTACAATCTACAATAGAGCTAACATCCTAAATCGGGCATCATATGTCGATACTCTGCCATTGGTCGCCACCTGAGAGATACCCATGGGAACATTGACTTACTCAATGAGAGCCAGTTTAGAATGCTTAAAAAATGTAGCACGAAATGGGATTGTCTTGTTTATGAAATGTTGTACATAAGAACAATAAGACCCAATTTAAACACCCAGAGCGACTCCATTAGGGCCAAACTCTTTGTTTGACTTTCAATGCCTTTTAATTTATTCATCTTTTTGCTATATATACTCGATTTCATTATTTCATTTTCACTTGATAATGACGTTCTGGAAACGTCGAAACGTCGTGTTATGTTTTATAATATTTTATCGCAGATTTTTATTGTCAAATTTTAAATTTGATCAAGTTTTGTAAAACCTAGTAACTGCTTGCCATTGCACCTCTAGCTTATTACTGTGGTCTTAAATTTCACTTTGTCATCTTCGTTTCTCCTCTTCCAACCTTCCCTTAGAAACGTCAGACGCGTAACTGCTATATACTAATAAACCATTACATGCAAATGGGAAGTGGAACAGACAAACGATTTTGTAAGATTTTTTCTTTGTTAGAATAGTGTCCTGCAAGGAGGTGAAAGAATACGATGGAAGGGCGCGCGAAATATCGCCCTTTCGGTGGGGTGTTACTCAGTGCCTGTTTAAAAATCCAACAATTAAACCCTCCACATCTCTCTTTCCAAAAATACGCCAAAAGTTCATATAATCTGTGATTTTTTAATAT
Organism: Dendrophyllia cribrosa; assembly: GCA_024195265.1. Classification (NCBI taxonomy): domain Eukaryota; kingdom Metazoa; phylum Cnidaria; class Anthozoa; order Scleractinia; family Dendrophylliidae; genus Dendrophyllia; species Dendrophyllia cribrosa. Next base: position 17,821,964 of record JAJLRJ010000010.1, read on the forward strand.
ATGTAATTTTGTCGCCTTTATTATATTGATTGACCTTGCACGATTATTCAGTGGCTTCGAATCAAATTTTAAAGTCTATTCGCATGTGCATACAAAAAAACAAAGTGGTGGATGTTGAAGGAGTTGATAGTAACATATCCTCTTTAATTAGCTGATTAGCTGGTGGTATAAAACCTGTTGTAGTTTGGATGATTATTGGCTATCTTTATCAATCTTGCTCTTTACCTCAACCAAAACAAAATACTATTTATTCTGTTCCAGGCGTTCAGATAGTGGGGAGTGAAGGATAGGCGCCGCCCGAAGGAAATATATTGCGAGTGCTGACGGAGGGGGATAGTCTTCCCTCGTTTTACCCGCTCGTTCACGCGCCGTGCTAAATATTCTTCGCTATTGATTTAATTTCTCTCCAACTGACTATTTCAAAGCGTTCTGTGTGAGTCAAATGAGTATTGTGAAGGTCTGCGAGTGGTATCTTTTTGAGCTAAGAACTGGAAATAAAGAAACAAGGTTTGTTCTTTCTTAGCCCCGTTTTAACTTTAATCTCTAAAAGGCCAGCCACGTACTTGCACAGCTGTCAATCAAAATCTGCTTCTTTTAAGATTCTGGAGAAAACTTTTTTTATTTCAAGCGTAGAGCACGCAAAAGTCGTTACTTCCTTTCCTAATATTGATTTATTCTGTATGATTTCGATGTAATTTTCAAATCCTTTAGCAAATACTGTAGTTTCCACCTCAATCAATTAACGATATTTTTTTCAATGAATATGTATTTATGCCGATACACTGTTTTGATCGTAATGTGGGAGCTCTGTGTGGAGTCGCACTAGTTTGCTGAAGATGATAAACACGTACACCAGAGAAAGCACTTTTAAGTTGGAGTTTTACGGCCACTGTTTTCAAGTGGCGTTTTTTATTATGGGATAAAAGCGCATTAACAAAAACGTTACTAAAATTATCATGTTCAGCAAAGGTGGGGCGAAAAAGACGCCACCCTGTCTAGATTATGACACTATGCAGCATAAAAGTGCATCCAACCGATGACATCGTGGGAGTGGAGGGTGGGAAAAAGTATTCTACCCAAGAGATCTAATCGCTGTGATGGTGGAAAGCAAGAGGGAAATACTGTATTAAATGATCACTCTTTATACTCGCACGAGAATACACGCAATGCACTGTGATTGGTTGTTATTGTCATAAACCACCATCGGATGCACAAATATGCGCAAAGACTACACAAGACCATTGTATAGACATAAATAATGCTTGGTTTTTAGTTTATAAGCGGGCTTATTTGTTCAACTTTACTGAGTCGGAAGCGAAAAACATATTCAATTATCGACGTCGCAATGAAGTAACAGAGAAAGCCATAACGTTATTAACGAACATCAATTGCATCAAAATTAATTCGACAAAGTCAGCCGTTGCGAAACAAATTACTAAATTAAAGAAGAGTACTGAAAAAAATGTCTAACAGAGCTGCCGGAATTTTTCGCAAGAAATGACGCATCCCTTGAACATGTCCCAAGTTAATGTCCTTTTCGTCTAAGAATTATCACGATGAGGAAAAAAAAAAAAACAGCCTTTCTCCCCGGCGGGGAATCGAACCCCGGTCTCCCGCGTGACAGGCGGGGATACTCACCACTATACTACCGAGGATTTCAGGTCAGAAGTTAAGCCTTTTTAAGTAGTCCAGCTTTATGAATTACGAGTAAAAACAGCAGTTGGACTGATTGCAGTCATGCGCGTAGAGTTCGCACATGCATGGATCTTCCAATCAATGAGTACAATTGCGTTTCTACATCATGTATCCCTTATAATAAGGAATGCGTGAAAAGCCATAACGTTATTAACGAACATCAATTGCATCAAAATTAATTCGACAAAGTCAGCCGTTGCGAAACAAATTACTAAATTAAGGAAGAGTAGTACTGAAAAAAATGTCTAACAGAGCTCCCGAAATTTTACACGAGAAATAACGCAACCCCTTAAACATGTCCCAAGTTAATGTCCTATTCGTCTAAGAATTATCACGATGAGGAAAAAAAACAGCCTTTCTCCCCGGCGGGGTCTCCCGCGTGACAGGCGGGGATACTTACCACTATACTACCGAGGATTTCAGGTAAGAAGTTGAGGCTTTTTTCAGGAGTCCAGCTTTATTGAATTACGAGTAAAAACAGTAGTTGGACTGATTGCAGTCATGCAGCGTAGAGCTCCCACATGTATGAATCTTCCAATCAATGAGTAAAATTGCATTTCTACTTCATGTATCCCTTATAAAAGTGTATTTCAGTTAAATACACTATAATAAGAGATACATGAAGTACATACCTAGAATTGCAACGAAACACCGCTGATAAATATATTGTAGTATTTAGCCTGTTCCTGGCGGTAAGATTGTGGGACCGTGGAACAGCTTAAAACCGGCGCGTGAACGAGCGGCTAAAACGAGGGAAGACTATGCCCCTCCGTCAGCACTCGCAATATATTTCCTTCGCGCGGCGCCTATCCTTCACTCCCCACTATCTGAACGCCTGGAACAGAATAAATAGTATTTTTTTGTTTTGGGTGAGGTAAAGAACAAGATTGATAAAGATAGCCAATAATCATCCAAACTACAACAAGTTTTATACCACCAGCTAATCAGCTAATTAAAGAGGGTATGTTAGTAAGATCCCTCAAGCAATGGCCTGTTGGTCTAGTGGCATGATTCTCGCTTAGGGTGTGAGAGGTCCCAGGTTCGAATCCCGGACAGGCCCCTCAATAGCTTTTTAAATCCCTTTATTTATTGCATGGTAATCTACTCCTTCAACATCCACCACTTTGTTTTTTTGTATGCACGTGCGAATAGACTTTAAAATTTGTTTCGAAGCCACTGAATAATCGTGCAAGGTCAATCAATGCACCGCTCTATAATAAAGGCGACAAAATTACATATATTAAAGAATCACAGATTGTATGAACTTTTGATGTATTTTTGGAAAGAGAGATGTGGAGGGTTTAATTGTTGGATTTTTAAACAGGCACTGAGTAACACCCCACCGAAAGGGCGATATTTCGCGCGCCCTTCCATCGTATTCTTTCACCTCCTTGCAGGACACTATTCTAACAAAGAAAAAGCCTTAGAAAATCGTTTGTCTGTTCCACTTCCCATTTGCATGTAATGGTTTATTAGTATATAGCAGTTACGCGTCTGACGTTTGTAAGGGAAGGTTGGAAGAGGAGAAACGAAGATGACAAAGTGAAATTTAAGACCATAGTAATAAGCTAGATGTGCAATGGCAAGCAGTTACTAGGTTTTACAAAACTTGATCAAATTTAAAATTGCAGAATAATCCGAAAATGTTGTCTTATAAATAACTGTTAAAAAAAATAGTGCCACAGGAAAGTATCGCTCAAGAGCTTTAATTCGTTAACATAACGTCCATGCAACAAGATGGCACATGATTTGTAATATTAGAGTAAAAAATTACAAAAGCAATACTTAAAAAATAAAACAAAGCCTTAATTTAACTAACGGCTCCAAGAAATTTTTCACACACGTTCGGTGAACGTTTTCAAAAAATACACTGGCTTATCAACTAAAAATGGTAATTAATATAAAAATACAAGAGATTATAATAATCCAATTATTTTCTCTTGAAAATATCAAAGAAGTAGTTTTGACGAGTCTGACTAGGTTCAGTGAAAATTTATTAGAAGCGACAGCAAGATAAATCGCAACACAGAGAGAATATGAAGAGTTTATGGTCACAATGCAGCCATCTTTGTCATGTCTACTGATTCTATTTTGATATTTTTTAGTTACGCCATTCTTAGATCTGCCTCAAACTATTTCGTCCTATTTGTACTTTTCTTATTGCTGTTATTTATGTTATCGCTGCATGCAGGCCTCGCTGGACTCCTTCAAGATCCACTGCTAATTTTGAGATCGAACATAGAAAGCTATGACCCCGGTACACGAGCTTTACATCATCTTCGGAGCCTTTACATCATGAGTAAAGCAGTATACTTCAAAGTGTAGCCTCGTCTTTACCACGCTTGAGGCAAATTTGTCTTCGATTTCGATTCTTGGGTTGGAAAATGACGTTAAAACTCTTTCAGGTAAAGTCATTGCAAGCATTCAAATAATTTTCTTTTCTAAGCAAGTAATTTTTCAGTTCGTGGACAATACTGAACTAACAAGAAGTCAGTCTGGTCGGACAATTTTGTTCCAGATGGTTCGTCTTTACTGAAAAGTGCTTGGTGTTCAAAGATAACTATGAGGAGTTTTCCATGTTTCACAGAGAGAAAAGATTTTCTGTCTGAATTGTAGCAGAACTACCCAGTCTGTTTATCAGGCCAGGTTAAACTTTTACCTGTCAAAATACCAAATTTAGCGGACATTTGTCCGGTGACAGGCTGTCTTCTATTCGGCGGCCTTCGAGCTGCCTTCGGGCGGTCCTGACTTCTCACGAAAGCGTGCCGCATTAGTACCCTAGTACCCTCTAGACCAGGGTATACAGGGCTCGAGACTAACGGTAGCCAACTAGCCAAAGTCTAGTAAAAATTCAGTTTTGGCTAGTGGATTTTTGCTTTCACTAGCCATTTGGGCTAGTGAAAATCGTAAAGCACCGGACGGAATCAAACTAAAAATTATTTCTGATGAATCGCAAAAGCCAATTGACAGACCAAAAGCCATGAAACATAGCTGTATAAACTGTAGACAGTCACAGATATCATATTATTAATGCCTTCAACCAATAATTTGAAATAGCAATAAAATTTTTTTTTGGAAACCGATTTTCTTTTTCTGGGTGACCAAGTTTTTGTTAGAGCCGGCTCTTTCAATTCTTGTTCCGGCTATTTCTTATGAAAAATGTGCTACTGTAGTGAAGTTCAGAACATTTAGTACAGTAACAGTCTTGTTCGTTCTTCGTTTCTCCATGTTTCGTTACGTACGACGTAAATGTTGTCTTCAGAACAATTTTCGGTACGTTATTAGTTACATCTTATTGAAGCTTCCTCGTACATTACATTAGTACGTTCGTAATAAGGTCTTATCTTACGTTTTCCCCTACGTTGGTACAGAGTGTTCGTTCGTAAGGTGTTATTTTTATCTTCTCGATGTTTTCCGAACTTTCGTACGTTCGTAAGGTATTGCTAGTCTTACCTTCTCGACGTTTTGCCGTACGTTTGTTCGTTCGTAAGGTGTTAGTCTTATCTTCTCGACGTTCTTAGGTACGTTAGTATGTTCGTAAGATGTTAGTTTTTTCTTCTTGACGTTTTTTCGTACGTTAGTACGCTCGTAAGATGTTTGTTTTATCTTCTCGATGTTTTTCCGTACATTTGTTCGTTCGTAAGATGTCAGTTTTATCTTCTCGACGTTTTTCCAGGGGCGTAGCTACCTGTACGCACGTACGCATGTGCATACCTGAAAAAGTGGGGAAAAAAGAAAGATTTGGGACTTAAGGGTGGGGTAGGAGGTAGGGGGAGTGTTTGAAAACAGTGATCGTGCGTACCTCTGAAAAATTTCTGGCTACGCCCTTGTTTTCCGTACGTTAGAATATCCGTAAGGTGTAGTCTTATTTTCTCGACGTTTCTCTGCAGGTAAGTACGTTTGTAAGTTGTTAGTCTTATCTTCTCGACGTTTTTCCGTACGTTAGTACGTTCGTAAGATAATAGTTTTTTTTTCTCAACGTTTTTCCGTACGTACGTTAGTACGTTCGTAAGATGTTAGTTTTTTCTTCTCGACGTTTTTCCGTACATTTGTTCGTTCGTATTGTAAGATGTCAGTTTTATCTTCTCGACGTTTTTCCGTACGTTAGAACATCTGTAAGGTGTAGTCTTATTTTCTCGACGTTTCTTCGTACGTTAGTACGTTGTAAAGAGTTAGTATGAGCCGGATTAAAGAAGGAAACTCTCGTAGATTTTTGTTGTTAACCAGTATGACACAGTCATGTTATTGCTCCCCCAGCCCCCCCCCCCCCCCCTCCCCCCAATCCCCACCCTATCTCCCATACAAGGCTGGCTAGTGAAAATATATTTTGGCTAGTGAATTCAAACCTGTCACTAGCCACTAGGCAAGTAAGCTGAAAAGTAAGTCTCGAGCCCTGGTATAGCTGACCATGCAAAAACCTACTTTTGCTGGTTTTTGAAATATAACACTTATAAAACATTACAGGAGTTTGTTCATACATTGAAGTCGTTAAATATCTAAAGGTTTTCTGCAGCCAGAGGCGCCGTAGCTCAGTTGGTTAGAGCGCCTGTCTTGTAAACAGGAGGTCATGGGTTCAAATCCCATCGGTGCCTAAAATGTTTTTCTTTTTTGTTGTGACAGTTGTTACAATTATGCTGTCTTTACACAATAGGCCATTTCCGAGTTGCCTTTAGCCTCTCTATCAAAGCGAGGCTAGGTGCGAAACCTTTCATATGAAAATGAGTTTTCATTTGCATGTGAATGAAAACTCATTTTCATATGAAAGGTTGTGCACCTAGCCTCGCTTTGACAACGAGGCGTAACGTAACTCGGAAATGGCCTATTAATTGAGCTGCTGCAGTTTCAACTCATGTTTGGATCGCAAATAATCAAAACATTTATCAGCAGCGTTTCGTGGCAATTCTAGGTATGTACTTCATGTATCCCTTATTATAGTGTATTTAACTGAAATACACTTTAAAAATTTATAGCGGAGCTCTGCGGGCCGAAGGCCCGCACGGAGCCCCATACTCATAGAACCAGAGAACCATAGAACCCATGCCCGTCATTTTTCATGGTCATGGCTAGCGGAATGTTTCGCGGGCACGTTGTGTGCCCGGCGTACGCGCAGGGCTAACTCGCGGGCGCGTATACCGTCGTAAAACATGCGCGTATGACGCCACACAACATCCTTGATCTTTGCAATTTCACGTCACCTGGGAAAACACTGTTGTGTTTAGCGGAGAATTTAACCGTTTAAATTAAAGTCATCATTCTCCTGCATTTTTTCGCGGTTTGCTACTCAAGACAGGTATACTAATTAAGGGATACTCAGAAGCCGCTATATAAATAGTGGAAAGGGAAAAAATCTTGCTGCGAGGATGGGAGCAATGCGGGAGCAGTGTTTGTCACTTCGGGTTTCAGAACTGAAGAAGCGGAGATAAAAAAATTTCCAAGCAGTGGAGGGACTTAAAGGTAAAACAAAATACATTTTTCGATGGGAATTTATGTTGATACCAATCTGTGATTGACTTTTTCTTTGTGTTCTCGCTAGTTTTGGAGAATTGCTTATAAAACGCGCTCAATTAAATTCAGTTGTTTTGATTTCTTTCATCGGAGACATCTCGGCCTCGATGAGCTATAAATGGTTCGCGTTTTGCTTTTAAACATAAACTTATGGAGATTTGAATAAAATTTTTGGAGCGATTGCAGAATATCCCGCATCTCTAGCTACACCGTGCAGCAGGCTACGCGTCTACGCGTCTACGCGTCTACGCCGTCATGATTTATTCATAGTTGTGAAAGTTCAGTGGAAAAGTGGATACGCGTCTACGCGTCTACGCCGTCATAATTTATTCATAGTTGTTAAAGTTCTGTTGACTTTTCCTCCTTGGTAGCCAAACATAAAACTGCCAATGATACGACTGGGCCTGGAAAGGTCAGCAATGCGTTTAGGATTTCATGGACCTGTGATTGAGTTTGCTCCTCGTCGACCGAATCGGAAGTCAAATTTGAAATAACCTATGGAAAGAGATTAACATGTCCATAACCATTTTCGGGAATGATTGTAGAAGAAGAATTTAAGAATTTAAATGTGTCGCAATGCTTTGTAGAACTCGGCATAACACAAATAAGCACTTTAGTTATTCAACAAAATGAAAATAAGTTGCGGACTATTTTTCATTTTAGTCTCTCATTGATGACACTTGCTTATCAGCATTCCAGTACATCATTCGAAAAGATTTTTTCAAAATAGGCGATACTTTTAGCGGGAAAACGGGCAAAGTTTGTTATATTTTCAACCACTGGCAGATCTTGAACAATCTGGAAAACTGTTTTTCAAGGTTAAACGTAAAACGCTCTTCCTTAATGGTTTTAGTGTGTTACTATAGACTTACCGCACTAACCCGAATCCCTAACCTTAGAACCTAGCCCTAACCCTAACCTTAACTCTAGACCTAACCCTTGTCCTAACCGTAAGTTTAACCTTAGACCTAACCGTAACCCTAGATCAAACACAAAGATATTAATTTGAGAACTACGAAATTGATTTACCTCTGCGACGATCTACTTTTGACTTTCTGCATACTCGATGAAAGTAATGGCCGCTTCAACTGTATTCTTAGCAACTTCGCGCGAAAGTTGGGGAAGAGCGCGGAGAAAAAGAGAGCCTGATCGCAGGTTGGTTGATGCCTTGTGCTTGGGTTTTATAGCCTTTATACAGGAAGAAATCTTTTCGAACGACGCATAAACATAATGTATTGTTTGTTTTCTCTTAATTTTTCACATTTATTTGAAGTTTGTCCCCTTTGAAATGATGACGCTGATCCGCCAAAATAGTAAAATTTCTCTTCGCTTATTTCCACGTTATATCACCAAATGCCACAAAATATACAACTCAGTTGGGTAAAAAGATTCTATAGAGCAAAACAGAAGGAATTGTTTCGAGATAAAGTGCAGGATTACAAGGATTGATTACAGGATTACAATGTCAATCGTAGCGTTTATATTAACCAAAATGCGTGCGTTAGAACCGATCCCTATATTTTGGGCTT
>JAJLRJ010000010.1:17843192-17853192 GCA_024195265.1 Dendrophyllia cribrosa
CAGCGACCACCTCTCCTCAGCGACCAGTTTTCCAAAATACCAAAAGTTTCCAAGTCAAATCACTATATTTGGAACCCCTTGTAAGCGACCACCTCTCGTAAGCGAACGCGACCACTTTTAGAGCTAAAAGTTTGAAATTTTCTTTTGTTTTTAACCTCGCGTAAGCGACCAGTTGAAGCTACTTGACAGATAATAGAGCGGAAATTGGATAATGAGGTGTTGTAACATTATCGCATTCCTCAAGACAAGTCCTGTTTTTCTCCTTCAAAACCTATGCCGAACTCATATTCTCAAATTCTTCTACAAATGGTAGGAGGGTTTAATTTCCGAGCTGTAAACGATGTTTTTGACTGTTCGGCCTCAATTTGGTTAGATAATGGCCATAAAATGGCATTTGTAGCGTGAAAAAGGGTCTTTTGGGTGGAAATTTGGGTGTTAAAGGGTTAATGTACAGTTTTTACGCTTGTTAACATGTAAATCACCAGTAATATAAAAGGGCTGTCAAATTTAAAGCTAGCAATCCAATCCTTATTAGTTCATGTTCAGTTCCCCTTAACGTTTAGACAACATTAAAGATTCAATTTGTAACTATCGTGAGACTTGTTCCATTCGCCTTATTAGGTAAATTAACAGAAGCGAACCATCAAACTCTGAATAAATATTTTGGAAAGCTTAAATATTTTTGTGACTACTAAAAGTTATTACATGGGTTTAGATGGGCATTGGCACATGGGATAAGTCTCTGCAGTTACCATATGCTAATAAGGCAAAATTTTAACCCAATGTGGTCTGAACTCTCGTAAGCGACCACCTCCCATAAGCGACCACCTAGGCTTGACATTTTGGGTGGTCGCTTACGGGAGGTTCGACTGTAATATTCTCGATTCTGCTTGGGAGAATCCAACCATATTCTTGTTGCTGTTTTATATCTGTTTTACAGGGTGTTCAAGGCGAAAATAATTTACGTTCGTTTGAACGTAGTGAATTAGAACGTAAATTACAATGATAATACTCCATACAGTCGTTTTACTAATACTGAATACAGACTAATTTAAAACAAAGGTAATTGTAAAGCAAATATTTTATAGCGTAAGTTACGTAACGAGTATTATCTTATAACAATTAGGTTTCATAACATATGGTATAAACTTGCTAATTGCAACGAAAACAGCGAACAAACATAATAAATAGTAGTAAACTTGCTAATTGCGACGAAAACAGCGAATAAACGAAATATATACATGGGAAAAGAAAAAAGGACTTAATATAGTTAATTGTATTACGTGACAATCCCTTTTAAATTATTTTTAAAAGTGTCAGTTTCAGTTAAATACACTATAATAAAGGATACATGAAGTACATATCTACAATTGCAGCGAAACGCCGCTGATAAATGTTTGGATTATTTGCGACGAAAAAATGAGATGAAACTGCAGCAGCTCAAAGATTAATTGTGTTAAGACAGCAAAATTTGTTACAACTGACAAGGACAAAATATATATATATATATATATTAGGCACCGATGGGATTTGAACCCATGACCTCCTGTTTACTAGACAGGCGCTCTAACCAACTGAGCTACGGCGCCTCTGGTTGCAAAATACCTTTAGATATTTAACGAGTTCAAGTTGTTTTAAACTATTGTACTTTTATAAGTTTTATATTTCAAAAATCAGCCCGAAGGCAGCCCGAAGGCCGACCGAATACAAGACAGCCTGTCACCGGACAAATGTCCGTTAAATTTAGTATTTTGACTGGTCAGTAAAAGCTTAACCTGGCCTGACAGACGGACTGGGCCGGTTAAGTTCTGCTACAGTTAAATTCAGACAGAAAATCTTTTCTCTCTGTGAAACATTGAAAACTTACCATAGTTATCTTTGAACACCAGGCACTTTACAGTAAAGATGAACCATCCAGAACAAAATTGTCCGACCGGACTGACTTCTTGTTAGTTCAATATTGTCCATGAACTGACAAATGATTTACTTAGAGAAGAAAAATATTTGAAGGCTTGCAATAACTTTACCTGAAAGAGTTTTAACGTCATATTCCAACCCAAGAAGCGAAACCGAGGACAAATTTGCCTCGAGCATCATAAAGACGAGGCTACACCTAGAAATATACTGCTTTACTCATGATGTAGAGGCCCCGAAACCGGATGATGTAAAGCACGTGTACCGGGGTCATGGCTTTCTATGTTCTAAAAATTAGCAGTGGATCTTAATGGTGTCCAAGGAGGCCTGCATGCAGCGATAACATAAATAACAGTAATAAGAAAAGTACAAATAGGACGAAATAGTTTGAGGCAGATCAGGAGACATCGGCAAAGATGACCATTGAGACCATGAACTCTACATTCTCTCTGTGTCGCGATTTATCTTGCTGTCGTTTCTACTAAATTTTCACTGAACTTAGTCAGACTCGTCAAAACTACGTTTTTGATATTTTTTAAGAGAAAATAATTGGATTTAATATTGTAATCTCTTGTATTTTACTATTAACTATCATTTTGAATTTGATCAAGTTTTGTAAAAGCTATACTAGTAACTGCTGGCCATTGCACCTCTAGTTTATTTCTGTGATCTTTATAAATTTCACTTTGTCATCGCTGTTTCTCTCTTAGCTTCCAACCTTACCTTCCCTTATAAACATCAGACGCGTAAGCGCTATATACTAATAAACCATTACAAGCAAATGGGAAGTGGAACAGACAAACGATTTTTTAAGATTTCTTTCTATGTTAGAATAATGACATGCAAGGAGGTGCAAAATAATAATAAGAATACGATATGGAAGGGCGCGCGTACCCCTCGTGCACTAACGCATCCCAGAAATATCGCCTTTCGGTGGGGTGTTACTCAGTGCCTGTTTAAAAATCCAACAGTTAAACCCTCCACAGCTCTGTTTCCAAAGAGACACCCAAAGTTCATACAATCTGTGATTTTTTAACATATGTAATTTTGTCGCCTTTATTACAAGAAAACATTCTTCCGCCAAACGTTCACGATTTTTTTAGAGTTTGACAGTTATTGCATAGAGCGGTGCATTGATTGACCTTGCATGATAGATTATTCAGTCGCTTCGAAACAAATTTTAAAGTCTATTCGCATGTGAATACAAAAAAACAAAGTGGTGGATGTTGAAGGAGTTCAGTGCGATGATACCCTGCAGTTTATCGCTATGAAATAATTAAAAGAATTTAAAAAGCTTGTAAGGGCCTGTCCGGGAGTCGAACCAGGGACCTCTCGCACCCTAAGCGAGAATCATGCCACTAGACCAACAGGCCATTGCTTGAGAGATACTACTAACATGCCCTCTTTAATTAGCTGATTACCTGGTGGTATATAACCTGTTGTGGTTTGGATGGTTATTAGCTATCTTTATCAATCTTGTTCTTTACCTCAACCAAAACAAAATACTATTCAAAGCGTTCTGTGCGAGTCAAATGAGTGTTGTGAAGGTCTGCTCGCGGTGTCTTTTTGAGCTAAGAACTGGAAAAAAAGAAACAAGGTTCTTTCTTTGACCCCGCACAGTTGTCAATCAAAATCTGCTTCTCTTAAGGTTCTGGGGAAAATTTGTTTATTTCAAGCTAACAGAACCCAAAGTCGTTACTTCCTTTCCTAATTTTGATTAATCCTGTCTGATTTCAATGTAATTTTTTAATCCTTTAGCAAATACAGTAGTTTCCACCTCAATCAATCAACGACTTTCATTTTTTTTTCAATGAATATGTATTTTAGTTTATAAGCGGGCTTATTTGTTTGGCTATACTGAGTCGGAAGCGAAAAACATTCACTTATCGACGCCACAATGAAGTAACAGAGTAACCCATTACTATTATCAAACATCAATTGCATCTAAATTAATTCGACAAAGTCAGCCGTTGCGAAACAAATTACTAAATTGAAGAAGAGTAGTACTGAAAAAAATGTCTAACAGAGCTGCCGAAATTTTACGCAAGAAATAACGCAACCCCTTAAACATGTCTGAAGTTAATGTCCTTTTCGTCTAAGAATTATCACGATGAGGAAAAAAAACAGCCTTTCTCCCCGGCGGGGAATCGAACCCCGGTCTCGATCCCTCGTGACAGGCGGGGATACTCACCACTATACTACCGAGGATTTCATGTCAGAAGTTAAGCCTTTTTAAGTAGTCCAACTTTATGAATTACGAGTAAAAACAGCAGTTGGACTGATTGCAGTCATGCGGCGTAGAGTTCGCACATGCATGGATCTTCCAATCAATGAGTACATTTGCGTTTCTACATCATGCATCCCTTATAATAAGGAATACATGAAGTACATACCTAGAATTGCCAGGAAACGCCGCTGATAAATGTTTTGATTATTTGCGACCAAAGAGTTGACACTGCAGCAGCGGCAAAGACAATAGATTGAGTAAAGACAGCAACATTGTAACAACTCATGGCCACGACAAAAAAAAGCATTTTAGGCACCGATGGGATTTGAATCCATGACCTCCTGTTTACAAGACAGGCGCTCTAACCAACTGAGCTACGGCGCCTCTGGCTTCGGAAAACCGTCCCATATTTAACAAGTTGAATCTCTGAACAAACTGCTGTAATATTTCAAATGTGTTACATTAAATCTGGTCCAGTGGGTTCGTCGTTCTTTGGTGGCTCCAAACTAGTGGGTCTATCTGATGACCTATTCAGGACCGTTTTGGGGCTCGTCCTGCTGAGGTATTCGCCCAGCCTTTCCGTTTTGGCCCTACTCGTCTTCCCCCTTTTTACGCTGCTCTTCTTCGTGCTTGGAGGGCTTTGCGGGGTTCATCTTCCCCTGCTGGTCTCGCCGTGGGTGTTCGACCTCGTCTTTTGGCTGAAACTTTCTCCTGCAAAATGTGTTATGAGCTTCTTTTAACTCTCAACCCGAGTGTGCCTCACTGCGTGTCAAAGTTTCGGCCTGTGTTTGGCGATCTTGATTGGGCCACCACTTGGCGGTCTTTGTTCTTTATGCCCTTAGACCGTCAGTGTATTGATCTTAATTGGAAGGTTGCCCATGGCGTCCTCTACACTGCTGACCGACTTATTTCTTTTGGGTATGATATTCCGTCGGCGTGTTTCTGTGGTTATCCTGTTGAATCTGCGGAGCATCTTTTCTTTTCTTGCCCTTTGGCTAAGAGTGGGATTGATTGGATTCAGTCTCTCTTGTTCCTTTCTTCGCCCTTGGCCCCTACCATTGATGTTAGGCATGTTCTTTTTGGTTTCAAACTAAACTGTAATCCACTTCAATCGTTGCCACTTTATCTCCAAACAATTCCTTTTGTTTTGTTGTATAGAATCTTTTTATCCAACTTAGTTGTATATTTTGTGGCATTTGGCGATATAGGAGTCAACAAATGACTCACACGTTATCGCCAATAAACAATTTATTTCTCCATCTCACAAACATTAACTAAGCAAATGCAACTAAGTTAGGAAGCTCAGAATAACGGAGCGATTATAACGCACGCATTTTGGTTTGATATAAACACCACGATTGACACTACTTCTCAAAGAAAGAAATTCAACATTGATTTCAAACTAAACTGTAATCCACTTCAATCCTTGCAATTCTGCACCTTATCTCGAAACAATTCCTTTTGTTTTGCTCTATAGAATCTTTTTATCCAACTAAATTGTATATTTTGTGGCATTTGGTGATATAACGTGGAAATCAGCGAAGAGAAATTTTACTATTTTGGCGGATCAGCGTCATCAGTATTCGCTTATGAAATGAGTATATGCGAAGTGCGACGACTGATACCGAAGATACCCGAAATATTCACGATGAGGCTGCGTAATGTTTCTGCATCAATAATTGCACCTTAGGAGTCAATAGATGACTCAGAAGTTATGAACAATAAACAATTTATTTCTCCATCTCACAACAATTTATTTCTGCATCTCACAAACAGTAACTAAGCAAATGAAACTAAGTTAAGAAGCGCACAATATACGGAGCGGTTATAACGCATTCATTTTGCTTTGAGATAAAAGCCACGATTGACACTGCTTCTCAAACAAACAAAAGCAACGTTGATTTCAAACTAAACTGGAAGCCACTTCAATCGTTGCCATCCCGCACATTATCTCCAAACTATTCCTTTTGTTTTGCTCTATAGAATCTTTTTATCCAACTAAGTTGTATATTGTGTGGCATTTGGCGATATAACGAGGAAATAAGCGAAGAGAAATTTTACTATTTTGGCGAAACAGTGTCATCAGTATTCGTTTATGAAATGAGTATATACGAAGTGCGACGACTGATACCGAAGATACCCGAAATATTCACGATGAGACTGCGTAATGTTTCTGCATCAAAAATTGCGGTAGCTTCTTGGTGTTACGTATGGTGTGATCACCAAATAAAGTAAAACAAAAGATTCAAAAGACACAGAACAATACTCAAACCACATCACAAATTCTAACCAACAATGGCTTCAGCAACACCAACAAACACCCATAATTGCACCTTAGGAAATAATCACGCTGAGGCTGCGTAATGTTTCTGCATCAATAATTGCACCTTTGTAGTCAACAAATGACTCAAACGTGGTCACCAATAACCAGTTTATTTCACCATCTCACAAACATTAACTAAGCAAATGCAACTAAGATAAGAAGCCCAAAATATACGGATCGGTTCTAACGCACGCATTTTGGGTTGATATAAACGCTACGATTGACACTGCTTCTCAAAGAAAGAAATTCAACGTTGATTTCAAACTAAACTGTAATCCACTTCAATCCTTGTAATCCTGCACTTTATCTTGAAACAATTCCTTCTGTTTCGCTCTATAGAATCTTTTTATCCAACTGAGTTGTATATTTTGTGGCATTTGGTGATATAACGTGGAAATAAGCGAAGAGAAATTTTACTATTTTAGCGGATCAGCGTCATCAGTATTCGCTTATGAAATGAGTATATGCGAAGTGCGACGACTGATACCGAAGATACCCGAAATATTCACGATGATGCTGCGTTAAGTTTCTGCATCAATAATTGCACCTTACGAGCCAACAGATGACTCCAAAGTTATGATCAATAAACAATTTATTTCTCCATCTCACAAGCGTCAACCATGCAAATGCAACTAAGTTAAGAAGCACAAAATATACGGGGCGGTTAAAACGCACGCATTTTGCTTTGAGATAAACGCCACGATTGAAACTGCTTCTCAAACAAACAAAAGCAACGTTGATTTCAAACTAAACTGTAATCCACTTCAATCGTTGCCATCCTGCACTTTATCTCCAAACAATTCCTTTTGTTATGCTCTATAGAATCTTTTTATCCAACTAAGTTGTATATTTTGTGGCATTTGGCGATATAACGTGGAAATAAGCGAAAAGAAATTTTACTATTTTGGCGGAACAGTGTCATCAGTATTAGTTTGTCAAATGAGTACAGTGTATATACGAAGTGCGACGACTGATACCGAAGATACCCGAAATATTCACTATGAGGCTGCGTAATGTTTCTGCATCAATAATTGCTCCTCAGGAGCCAACAGATGACTCAAAAGTGGTGACCAATAAACAGTTTATTTCACCATCTCACAAACATGAACTAAGCAACTGCAACTAAGATAAGAAGCACAAAATATACGGATCGGTTCTAACGCACGCATTTTGGTTTGAGATAAACGCCACGATTGACACTGCTTCTCAAAGAAAGAAATTCAACGTTGATTTCAAACTAAACTGTAATCCACGTCAATCCTTACAATCCTGCACTTTATCTCGAAACAATTCCTTTTGTTTTGCTCTATAGAATCTTTTTATCCAACTAAATTGTATATTTTGTGGCATTTGGTGATATAACGTGGAAATAAGCGAAGAGAAATTTTACTATTTTGGCGGATCAGCGTCATCAGTATTCGCTTATGAAATGAGTATATGCGAAGTGCGACGACTGATACCGAAGATACCCGAAATATTCGCGATGATGCTGCGTTAAGTTTCTGCATCAATAATTGCACCTTACGAGCCAACAGATGACTCCAAAGTTATGACCAATAAACAAATTATTTCTCCATCTCACAAACGTTAACCATGCAAATGCAACTAAGTTAAGAAGCACAAAATATACGGGGCGGTTAAAACGCACGCATTTTGCTTTGAGATAAACGCCACGATTGAAACTGCTTCTCAAACAAACAAAAGCAACGTTGATTTCAAACTAAACTGTAATCCACTTCAATCGTAGCCATACCGCACTTTATCTCCAAACAATTCCTTCTGTTTTGCTCTAAAGAATCTTTTTATCCAACTAACTTGTATATTTTGTTGCATGTGGCGATATAACGTGGAAATAAGCGAAGAGAAATTTTATTATTTTGGCGAAACAGTGTTATCAGTTCAAAGGGGACAAACTTCAAATAAATGTGAAAAATTAAGAGAAAACAAACAATACATTATGTTTATGCGTCGTTCGAAAAGATTTCTTCCGGTATAAAGGCTATAAAACCCAAGCACAAGGCATCAACCAACCTGCGATCAGGCTCTCTTTTTCTCCGCGCTCTTCCCCAACTTTCGCGCGAAGTTGCTAAGAATACAGTTGAAGCGGCCATTACTTTCATCGAGTATGCAGAAAGTCAAAAGTAGATCGTCGCAGAGGTAAATCAATTTCGTAGTTCTCAAATTAATATCTTTGTGTTTGATCTAGGGTTACGGTTAGGTCTAAGGTTAAACTTACGGTTAGGACAAGGGTTAGGTCTAGAGTTAAGGTTAGGGTTAGGGCTAGGTTCTAAGGTTAGGGGTTCGGGTTAGTACGGTAAGTCTATAGTAACACACTAAAACCATTAAGGAAGAGCGTTTAACGTTTAACCTCGAAAAACAGTTTTCCAGATTGTTCAAGATCTGCCAGTGGTTGAAAAAATAACAAACTTTGCCCGTTTTCCCGCTAAAAGTATCGCCTATTTAGAAAAAATCTTTTCGAATGATGTACTGGAATGCTGATAAGCAAGTGTCATCAATGAGAGACTAAAATGAAAAATAGTCCGCAACTTATTTTCATTTTTTTGAATAACTAAAGTGCTTATTTGTGTTATGCCGAGTTCTACAAAGCATTGCGACACATTTAAATTCTTAAATTCTTCTTCTACAATCATTCCCGAAAATGGTTATGGACATGTTAATCTCTTTCCATAGGTTATTTCAAATTTGACTTCCGATTCGGTCGACGAGGAGCAAACTCAATCACAGGTCCATGAAATCCTAAACGCAGTTTTATGTTTGGCTACCAAGGAGGAAAAGTCAACAGAACTTTAACAACTATGAATAAATTATGACGGCGTAGACGCGTAGACGCGTAGACGCGTATCTACTTTTCCACTGAACTTTCACAACTATGAATAAATCATGACGGCGTAGACGCGTAGACGCGTAGACGCGTAGCCTGCTGAACGGTGTAGCTAGAGATGAGGGGTATTCTGCAATCGCTCCAAAAATTTTATTCTAATCTCCATAAGTTTATGTTTAAAAGAAAAACGCGAACCATTTATAGCTCATCGAGGCCGAGATGTCTCCGATGAAAGAAATCAAAACAACTGAATTTAATTTAGCACGTTTTATAAGTAATTCTCCAAAACTAGCGAGAACACAAAGAAAAAGTCAATCACAGATTGATATCAACATAAATTCCCATCGAAAAATGTATTTTGTTTTACCTTTAAGTCCCTCCACTGCTTGGAAATTTTTTTTGTCTCCGCTTCTTCAGTTCTGAAACCCGAAGTGACAAACACTGCTCCCGCATTGCTACCATCCTCGCAGCAAGATTTTATCCCTGAAAGCTCTTTTTTTTCCACTTTAGCGGCTTCTGAGTATCCCTTAATTAGTATACCTGTCTTGAGTAGCAAACCGCGAAAAAATGCAGGAGAATAATGACTTTAATTTAAACGGTTAAATTCTCCGCTAATCACAACAGTGTTTTCCCAGGTGACGTGAAATTGCAAAGATCAAGGATGTTGTGTGGCGTCATACGCGCATGTTTTACG
>JAJLRJ010000010.1:17858192-18043192 GCA_024195265.1 Dendrophyllia cribrosa
CGAGGCTAGGTGCGAACCCTTTCATATGAAAATGAGTTTTCATTCACATGCAAATAAAACTTATTTCCATGTGAATGAAAACTAATTTTCATATGAAAGGTTTAGCACCTAGCCTCGCTTTGATAGAGAGGCTAAAAGCAACTCGGAAATGGCCTATTGTTGTCTAATCACTCTGCAGTGAAACGAAAACAAAATAATTTCTAACTTAGTACCAGTAATAAAACCAGGCGTACAGGAGGGGGCATCTCGTTTATTGATCACGCATAAACATAGCTGAATACAACCATCATAGTAAACCTAGACCAGACATAATAGAAAAATTTTTTAAAGTAAAATTTATAGATAGAAACGGATCAACAAGCGGAGATGCCGTCGAATGACAACTCCTAACTGACAAACTCCTTAAATATTTCATTCGTAACATGATTACGTAAGCTGCATACCAACGAATCTACATACCAGCACACAGCTATATTACAATAACAACGTGAAAAATTATATTTGTTGTCTAATCACTCTGCAGTGAAACGAAAACAAAATAATTTCTAACTTAGTACCAGTAATAAAACCAGGCGTACAGGAGGGGGCATCTCGTTTATTGATCACGCATAAACGGCCCCATTTCGAAGATAAAGCACAATTAAAGAGGGATTATAGGCCTAAAAAACGAGAAACTGAAAGAAGGGAACTAACGTTATCCTTGACATAACCGTCCTTGGCACGATCAGACTTCCAACGACCATGCCGTTTAAACAAACGGTCGCTAATACCAGCATTCGCAGCGGCAGAGGCCCCACCTGCCCTTAGGCTATGCAAACCATAACTAGACTTAGGAAAGCCAAGTTTAGCTAAGCAATTAAGCAAAAGCTCCCTGGCCCTGGTATAGGATATAGGTCGCGAACCTAAAGAATAATCACGCGTGGACCTATGAAAAACAACATTGCGAAATAGAAAATCGCTAGAATTATAATTCAAACGAGCAAGATGAAAATAACGAGAAAGTATCGCATATGGACAAGCGACAGTACCTGTCCGAACCAAAAGAACTGAGGAACCATCCCTATAAACATCGGTCTTACTGCTTGTAATAACAATTTTAACATAATCCAAATCATGGAAAATTACATCGCAACAGCGCAACTTAGCTAACTCGTCAAAGCGTAAAAATGCACAATAAGCGGTAATAAATAAAGCTGCAATTCGGAGACTTGACAAATCAGCAGACGACGACGCATACTTAGCACAAATTGAAGTGATCATGGCAGGAGTAATTGGCTCCTTTTTGACAACTGGCTTAGCGGTATTCCGGACTCCCGCCTCAAGAATGTTCTTGACAAGAGGATCTTGGCATGGATCAGGAAAACCATAAAGCTTGTTAGCCCATGAAATACTACAAGAAGCAGAATGAAGTACCGAGGAGCTTGTATCACTTTCAATAAGATACTCTAAGTAGAGAGCAACATCCAGCGGCCTTGTAGGCAAAACAGCAATCTCGGGAAAGGAAGAAGCCCAAACCCTGAATTTCTGAAAGGACCTAGAATACTGGTCAATGGTACGTGGAGCCTTGGACTGCAACGCACGGGCTGGAAGCAAACTGGCAAGTCTTTTGAGTTCAGGATCCTGCAAGGTGGAACTAATCCTGCCAAAAACAACGTCACCTTGTAAAAACAGGAAAGAAAAACAAAAAACAAACAATAAAAGTTAGCCAGGAAATAGTCGCACGGAGCCCAGTGGCTGAACAAGTCGTGCTAAAGCCCAGTGGCAAAACATAGCACCAACAAATCGCAACACAAACTACTGCTAACAGATAGCAAGTAGTCGCGAAAAAAGAACGTGCGTATAAGCCCAGCGGCAAAACAACAAACCAAACGCACAAAGCCCAGTGGCAAACTCTTTTATTCAAACAAGAATAAATCAAAAATTAACTAGCTCCATTAATGCGTAAGAAAAGTACAGGGGAACTAAAGCTATCCGAACCAAAAATAGAATTTTTGTTAGAACCATGCACAAAAACTGGCCTCCCTTCAGCGACATATAGGAAATCAACTATAAAACTACGGAAAGAACGATCTTCATTAACGATGGATGGCCAAAAAATGGAAGAAGGCCAACAGGGGACCACAAGTGCACCCATACATTTGCATAGTTTAAAATGCGAAATAACTTGGATGATAAGGTAAACGGGAGGGACCAACCAGCAATTCTCACCTTCCCAGCTATGACTAAGAGCATCTACACCCAAAGTGTTAGGGTTGTGAAAACGCGAATAGAATCTTGGCAACTTAGCATTTACATAACTAGCAAAACAATCCACGGTGAAGGGACCCCATCTAGAATCTATGGTACGAAAATAATCACTGGAAACACACCAGTCCTCATAATCAACGATCTTACTGTAATAGTCAGCTCTCTGATTAAGCGTTCGGGGAATCCATTCCACCGACAAACTAATACCTTGAGCCGAAGTAAAACAGAAAATATCCTTAGCAAACGCATTCAAATGCGGCTTATTGCTCCCCGACTCTGTTATGCATGCTACAGCTTTATTGTCAGTGTAAATCTTAACAGAAGAATTACGCAAAATGGAAGCGAAACTCCTTAACGCAAAACTAACAGACTTTAATTCCCTCCAAGTGGAGCTCTGCTTCATTTCAACATCATCAAAATTCACGTGGGCAACAGGAAAGCCCTGAACGCAAACATACGAAGCACATGTAACTTGACTAGCGTCGGAATATACGATATGCCGAGGAACATTCACTGGGTAGACTAAAGGTCTTAAATTCAATGCACGAGCATTAACACTCCAAAAATTTAACTCGGAAATAGCCTCAGTAGTAAGAAAAACCCTGGCATCCCAGTATGCTATTCTGTCAATAACGGAATGGAGTGCTTTTGTCATAATCTTGCAAATACGACCAAAAACAAGCATACAGGAAACAATTCGCCCGGTAACCTGGGCAAGCATTCTTGCAGAAACTGAACGGGAACTAGACACCTCCCCGATGGACGCCAACAAAACTGAAATCTTATCTACATGAATAGACAAAAAACCCTGGGCAAAATCCCAATCAAAACCAAGCCAACGCAATGACTGAACAGGGATCCAAATACATTTGACCTTATTCGGAACGAACCCTGAATTAATCAAATCAGAATGCACCACCAAAGATTGCTGAAGGCAGGAATCCTTGGTAGCACATACCCCTAAGCCATCGTCTAAATACACCACAATGCAAAAGACTTGAGCACGCCAATGCTTAACAAGCGGACGCATAACTTTGGTGAAAATGTAAGGGCCCGTAGAAAGACCAAACGGCAAAACGACAAACTTGAAATACTTACGAATACCATCGAAAACCCAGGAAAACCCGAGAAATGTTTGATGTGAGGGGTAAATTTCAATGTGATGGTACCCAGACTTAATATCAAAGGAATAAGCCCACCAATTTGAAGAAGACTCGCCGACGAAACAATCGAGCAAGGAATGGGCATCCTCAAACTTGATTTTTGACTTATTAACAAAGGAATTAACATGCCTGAGGTCTAATATAAGTCTCTTTTTGCCATTTGACTGTACAGAAACTGACAATGGATTGATCACGTAAGGCGAGCAAGAACACGAAACAATAGAGCCAACACTAAGTAACTCTTGAATAGCAGATTCTACAAATTCACTTTCTTTCAGAGCCGAGCGATTATTAGTAAGAAAAACACTAGTAGGTTCCTGTAAAAAAGGAATCTTATACCCAAAACTTAAAGTATCTAAAATAAACTTAGACGCACTGATATTTTGCCAAAAAGAAATATTAGCTTGAGCCTACCCTTAACTATAACCTGACTAGAGCCTTCAAAATATTCAGCAAAACTATGATCAAGCAAATTTTGATCCAAGTCAAAGTCAGAGTACTTATCTGGACCTAATCTTGAAAGCACTTGTGTTAAATCAGACGGTGGTTGACTTTGTGGACGTTCCACTAGGGCCGGTGTTAGTGAAACTGGCTCTGGTCTTGTAGAAAAGAGGGCAGGCTGGTGAGTTAGCCCAGTGTCCACGCTGATTGCAACTGAAGCAGATATCGGAAGGCTGGACTTGTCTGACACGAAATGACTGACGAAAGCTAGGCTGTTGAGAAAAAAGAAGAGACCCAGCAGAAACAGAAGAACCAGGGACTTGTGAAGCTGGAAACGAGTCTCGAGACTTTTGGAGTTGCTCTTGAACCGCCAGGAGGTTTCCCTCAGACAAATTAGAAATGGCCTGATCAAGGCAGTCAAGCAGGTGAGAATTAAACTCAAACTGGATTCTGTTGCCTTTGAACTGAAGTGAACCGGCTGCTTTGGAGTCTGTTTTCAATTTTTTCAGCTCGCGCCGAGTCTCAACGTCTCGATCGTCCAAGGAACGCTTGAAATCACCAAATGTTTTCTGTAGCTTCGAATCAAGGATGGAAGAAATCAGCGAAATTGTTTCAGAATTAGAAACGTCCGCTGAGGTTGGGATGAAGCAGTCACCGGTGGTGGATCAGGCATAACACAATTCTTGCTAGCAAAATTTATAGATAGAAACGGATCAACAAGCGGAGATGCCGTCGAATGACAACTCCTAACTGACAAACTCCTTAAATATTCCATTCGTAACATGATTACGTAAGCTGCATACCAACGAATCTACATACCAGCACACAGCTATATTACAATAACAACGTGAAAAATTATATTTGTACTCATTGATTGGAAGATCCATGCATGTGCGAACTCTACGCCGCATGACTGCAATCAGTCCAACTGCTGTTTTTACTCGTAATTCATAAAGCTGGACTACTTAAAAAGGGTTAGCTTCTGACCTGAAATCCTCGGTAGTACAGTGGTGAGTATCCCCGCCTGTCACGCGGGAGACCGCGGTTCGATTCCCCGCCGGGGAGAAAGGCTGTTTTTTTTCCTCATCGTGATAATTCTTAGACGAAAAGGACATTAACTTTGGACATGTTTAAGGGGTTGCGTTATTTCTTGCGTAAAATTTCGGCAGCTCTGTTAGACATTGTTTTCAGTACTCTTTTTTAATTTAGTAATTTGTTTCGCAACGGCTGACTTTGTCGAATTAATTTAGATGCAATTGATGTTTGATAATAGCAATGGGTTTCTCTGTTACTTCATTGCGACGTCGATAAGTGAATGTTTTTCGCATCCGACTCAGTATAGCCAAACAAATAAGCCCGCTTATTAACTAAAATACATATTCATTGTAAAAAAAAAGAAAGTCGTTGATTGATTGAGGTGGAAACTACTGTATTTGCTAAAGGATTAAAAAATTACATCGAAATCAGACAGAATAAATCAAAATTAGGAAAGGAAGTAACGACTTTGGGTACTGTTAGCTTGAAATAAACAAATTTTCCCCAGAATCTTAAAAGAAGCAGATTTTGATTGACAGCTGTGCGGGAGCAAAGAAAGAACCTTGTTTCTTTTTTTCCAGTTTTTAGCACAAAAAAGACACCGCGAGCAGATCTTCACAATACTCATTTGACTCGCACAGCACGCTTTGAATAGTCAGTCGGTGAGAAATTAAATCAATAGCGAAGAATATTTAGCGCTGACCTCCCTTAGCCTGTTCCAGGTGGTAAGATTGTGGCACCGGGAACAGCCAAAAAGCGGCGCGCGAACGAGCGGGTAAAACGAGGAAGACTACCCCCCTCCGTCATCACTCACAGTATTTTTCCTTCGCGCGGCGCCTATCCCTCACTCCCCACTATCTGAACGCCTGGTATAGACTAAATAGTATTTTGTTTTGGTTGAGGTAAAGAACAAGATTGATAAAGATAGCCAATAACCATCCAAATCAGAACGGGTTATATACCACCAGGTAATCAGCTAATTAAAGAGGGTATGTTAGTAGAATATCTCAAGCAATGGCCTGTTGGTCTAGTGGCATGATTCTCGCTTAGGGTGCGAGAGGTCCCGGGTTCGACTCCCGGACAGGCCCTTATAAGCTTTTTAAATTCTTTTATTTATTTCATAGTTATTAACTGCAGGGTATCATCGCACTGAACTCCTTTAACATCCACCACTTTTTTGTTTTGTATTCACACGCGAATAGACTTTAAAAAGTGACTGAATAATCGTGCAAGGTCAATCAATGCAGCGCTCGATACACTAACCGTCAAATTCTAAAAAACCATCATAGTTTTGCGGAACAGTGTTTTCTTGTAATAAAGGCGAAATAATTACATATATTAAAAAATCACAGATTGTATGAACTTTGGGCGTCTTTTTGGAAACAGAGATATGGAGGGTTTAATTGTTGGATTTTTAAACAGGAACTGAGTAACACCCCACCTAAAGGGCGATATTTCTGGGACGCGTCAGTGCACGAGGGGTATGCGCGCCCTTCCATCGTATTCTTGCACCTCCTTGCAGACATTATTCTAACAAAGAAAGAAATCTTAGAAAATCGTTTGTCTGTTCCACTTCCCATTTGCTTGTAATGGTTTATTAGTTTATAGCAAATACGCGTCTGATGTTTGTAAGGGAAGGTTGGAAGAGAAGAAACCGACGATGACAAAGTGAAATTTAAGACCACGTGAGAAATAAACTAGAGGTGCAATGGTCAGCAGTTACTAGGTTTTACAAAACCTGATCAAATTCAAAACTGCAGAATAATCCGAAAATGTTGTCCTATAAATAACCCAGTGTCACAGGAAAGCATCGCTCAAGAGCTTTAATTCGTTAACATTACTTTCATGTAGCAAGATGGCACCTGATTTGTAATTAGAGTCAAAAAAGCAATGCTTAAAAAAATAAAACAAAGCCTTTAGTTTACTAACGGCTCCAAGAAATTTTTCACACACGTTCGGTGAACGTTTTCAAAAAATACACTGACTTATCAACTAAAAATGATAATTAAAATGATAAAAATGATAATTAAAATACAAGAGATTGATAATATTAAATCCAATTATTTTCTCTTAAAAAATATCAAAAACGTAGTTTTTACGAGTCTGACTAAGTTCAGTGAAAATTTAGTAGAAGCGACAGCAAGATAAATCGCGACACAGAGAGAATGTGGAATTCATGGTCTCAACGGTCATCTTTGCCCATGTCTCCTGATCTGCCTCAAACTATTAATATTTCGTCCTATATGACTTCTCTTATTACTGTTATTTATGTTATCGCTGCATGCAGTCCTCCTTGGACTCCTTTAAGAGCCACTGCCAATTTTCAGAACATAGAAAGCCATGACCCCGGTACACGTGCTTTACATCATTTTCGGGGCCTTTACCTGATCATGAGTAAAGCAGTATATTTCTAGGTGTAGCATCGTCTTTACGAGGCTTGAGGCAAATTTGTTCTCGGTTTCGATTCTTGTGTCGAAAAATGACGCTAAAACTCTTTCAGGTGAAGTTATTGCAAGCCTTCAAATAATTATCTTCTCTAAGCAAATCATTTGTCAGTTCATGGACAATATTGAACTAACAAGAAGTCAGTCTGGTCGGACAATTTTGTTCCGCATGGTTCATCTTTACTGAACAGTGCTTGGTGTTCAAAGATAACCATGGGAAGTTTTCCATGTTTCACAGAGAGAAAAGATTTTCTGTCTGAATTTAATTGTAGCAGAACTACCTAGTCTGATTGTCAGTTCATCTATCAAAATGCCAAATTTACCGGCTGTCTTATATTCGGCGGTCTTCGGGCTGCCTTCGGGCCGTCCCGACTTCTCACGAAAGCGTGCCGCATTGGAACCTCTAGTACACAGGGTATAGCTGGTCGTGAAAAAACCTACTTTCGCTGATTTTTAAAATATAAAAATTATAAACGTATAAAACTTTTAAAACAACTTGAACTCGTTAAATATCTAAAGGTTTCTTGCAGCCAGAGGCGCCGTAGCTCAGTTGGTTAGAGCGCCTGTCTAGTAAACAGGAGGTCATGGGTTCAAATCCCATTGGTGCCTAAAATATATATATTTTTTGTCATGGCCATTTGTCAGTTGTAACAAATTTTGCTGTCTTTACGAAATTAATTGTCTTTGAGCTGCTGCAGTTTTATCTCATTTTTTGGTCGCAAATAATCCAAACATTTATCAGCGGCGTTTCGTGGCAATCGTAGATATGTACTTCATGTATCCCTTATTATAGTGTATTTAACTGAAACTGACACTTTAAAAATTTATAAGGGATACATGTAGTAAAAACGCAATTCTACTCATTGAAGATCCATGCATGTGCGAGCTTCAAGCTGCATGGGGGTGATCAGTTCAAACACCGTTTTACTCGCGATGAAATAAAGCTGGACTCCTTAATAAAGCTACACTTTCTCACCTGAATTCCTCGGTAGTATAGTGGTGAGTATCCCCGCCTGTCACGCGGGAGACCGGGGTTCGATTCCCCGCCGGGGAGAAGGCTCTGTTTTTTTTCCTCATCGTGATAATTCTTAGACGAAAAAGATAGTAACATGGGACATGATCAATGATTTCTTTATTTCTTCCGTAAAATTCCGGAAACTCTGTTAGACATTTTTTTATCGTGCTCTTTTCATACGCTCGCAGCAGTTCCATTTCTGACTCAGATACCGCGGTTTGATTCTCGACGTGTCAGTCGGTCATTTGCCTCGCTTTCGTGCGGTTCAACAGCACAGCTGACCATTGCAACCCTGCCAGTCAAACATGTGCTTTCCCTTCACGAGCTCGTTCATGTGCCTCCTCCGGCTTTGGTCACTTTTATAGCGCGCGCTAAAATAGCGAATTAACGTCGCGATCATATTTTTTTCATATGGCGAAAATGACACTTTTATTTGATTGCAAATCATTTGAAAGGAGCGACATAAAACGACCTACAGACCGAATCACGAGATGAGCCGATTTGCTCTGATCTGTGACAAGCAAACTGAACTGAGCGAATGTGCTCGGTGGCCAGTGTGTCAAACGACCCATTGTGGTCGCAAACAATCCGAACTGAGCGAATACGCTTGGTGGCCAATGTGCCGAACGGCTTAGTGCGGTCTAAAACAAGGCGTGAACTGTCCAAACGTAATCTGCAGAATTATCAGCTGGTGCTTTGCAAGAAAAAATAGTCGAGCAACTCTTTTCAGTTTATTGATAGTACTGAAATTCGTCAAACTAGCAATGTTAATCGTTGCTCCCCAAACTCGGAAAATATCATGGATTCTATTAACGTACCTAGTATACGAAGTAATAAAGGCTTTGTTTTATTTTTTAAGTATTGCTTTTTTGACTGTAATTTTCCAAATCAGGTGCCATCTTGCTGCGTGAACGTATTATTAACGAATTAAAGCTCTTGAACGCTCCTTTCCTTTGGCACTGTTTGTTTAACAGTCAGTTATAAGACAACATTTTCGGATTATTTTAATCAAGTTTTGTAAAACCTAGTAACTTGACTGCCTGCCAGTGTACCTATAGTTTTTTTTGTGGTCTTCATAAATTTCACTTTGCCATCGCCGTCAGTTCTCGCCGGTTTTCAGCCGTTCCTCGGTCCCACGGTCTTACCGCCCGGAACAGTAAAACAGGCTAAACACTACGTAGTCTGATGCGCGCTCACGGCAGGTCAGTGCTAAATATTCTTCGCTATTGATTTAATTTCTCTCCGACTGACTATTCTTGACTTGTCCAGTAAGTTAGCAGAATATGTGTTGAGGTTAAAAGAGGCTGTCAGAATTCGGTCGGCCCTAACTTCTCATGAAAGCGTGCCGCAAGTGAACCTCTAGTTACCAGGGTATAGCTGACCGAGCAAAAACCTACTTTTGCTGGATTTTTAATGTGACACATTTAAAATATCACAGCAGTTTGTTCAGACATTGAACCCGTTCAATATGGGACGGTTTTCCGCAGCCAGAGGCGCCGTAGCTCAGTTGGTTAGAGCGCCTGTCTAGTAAACAGGAGGTCATGGGTTCAAATCTCATCGGTGCCTAAAATTTTTTTTTTTTTTGCCGTGGCAATTTGTCAGTTATGATGGTTGCATTTTTGCTGTCATGACACAATTAATTGACTTTGCCGCAGCTGCAGGGTCAAGTCTTTGGTCGCAAATAATCAAAACATTTATCAGCGGCGTTTCCTGGCAATTCTCAGGGTTTTCGGTAACATTTTAAAGTACCGGATTCATTGGTGGAACAAACGGACTTGGGCGCCGTAGGCTCGAACATGAGTGCGAAAGCTCGAATTTCTAGGGATTTCCGCGGGCATGTGGCCCTGGGAAAATTTTGAAATTGGACTGTCTCAAACGCCATTTCTTGCGTTCCCTGGACTAGAAGTGATTAACTGGGAAGATCTTTTAAGGCATTAAAATGCTAACCAAAAAAAAATATATATATATATAATTATAGTAAACTGGTTTAAGACTTCAGAGGTAGTTCATCGTTTTATTACTACAGCTCTGTTTCGTATGGCCAAAAGATGACCACACTCATCAGGCAATATCAACGTTGATATTGCCTGATGAGTGTGGTCATCTTTTGGCCATACGAAACAGAGCTGTAGTAATAAAACGATGAACTACCTCTGAAGTCTTAAACCAGTTTATTATAATTGTCAATGCTCCTCTAAGAGTTGAGCGCTCTCTGAAATACATTCAAATCAAGTTCAAGAATTTATATATATATATATATATATATATATATATATATAATCGAGGTGAACTGATCAACTGAAGATTCGACTTGGCATTTTATTACTAACTAGTTTCGTACCGCACAACATGTGCGGCACTCCTCAGATAAAATAGCCAAATGAAAAGTCCGTCACAACTTACACTGATATATGATATACACGCCTTACTTTTCACACTTGAGAAAATAACTATTTTGTGTGAAAGTACCGGACTTTACAATGCCAAACGACCAGACGTTTCGTCCGGCCTCCGACCTCAAACGAAACTCCTGAATTCTAGGTATGTACTTCGTGTATTCCTTATTATAGTGTATTTAACTGAAATACACTTTTATAGGGGATACATGATGTAAAAACGCAATTGTACTAATTGATTGGAAGATCCATGCATGTGCGAGCTCTACGCCGCATGATCAGTCCAACTGCTGTTTTTACTCGTAATTCATAAAGCTGGACTACTTAAAAAGGCTTTATCTTCTTACCTGAAATCCTCGGTAGTATACTTAGTGGTGAGTAGTTTTTACCATTTAGCTTCTAGTGCATGTTTTACTTCGGTTTTAGCTGTTTTTAATCAGTTTATCGAAATTGTTTTACTCGGTTTTACCGCTAAATAGTCTAGTTTCGGTAGTTAGTGGCCGGTGTTTTCTTTTTAATCTCCCGGTGAGGTGGGGTTCGATTCCCTAGCGAGTTTGGCGAGCTGGTGCTCCCTCACCCTGGCGTTCTCCACGTCCCTGTTTTTACCTCCCCCGTTTTATATGATCGTAGGGCATTGCACTCCGCCCTACGGAACGCCAGAAATACAAAAAAAAAGTATAGTGGTGAGTATACCCGCCTGTCACGCGGGAGACCGGGGTTCGATTCCCCGCCGGGGAGAAAGGCTCTTTTTCCTCATCGTGATAATTCCTAAACGAAAAGGATATTAACTTGGGACATGATCAAGGGTTGTGTCATTTCTTCTGTAAAATTCCGGAAGCTCTGTTAGACATGTTTTTATCGTACTCTTTTCATACGCTCGCAGCAGTCCTATTTCTGACTCAGATACCGCGGTTTGATTCTCGACGTGTGTCAGTCGGTCATTTTGCCTCGCTTTCGTGCCGTTCAACAGCACAGCTGACCATTGCAACCCTGACTCAAACATGTGCTTTCCCTTTGCGAGCTCGTTCATGTGCCTCCTCCGGCTTTGGTCACTTTTATAGCGCGCGCTAAAGTAGCGAATTAACGTCGCGATCATATTTTTTTTTTTCATATGGCGAAAATGACAGTTTTATTCGATTGCAAATCATGCGAAAGGAGCGACATAAACGACCTTCAGACCGAATCACGAGATGAGCCGATTTGCTCTGATCTCTGACAAGCAAACTGAACTGAGCGAATGTGCTCGGTGGCCAGTGTGTCAAACGACCCATTGTGGTCGGAGAAAAAACGAACTGAGCGAATGCGCTTGGTGGCCAATGTGCCAAACGACCCATTGTGTGGTCGGAAACAAACCGAACGGCCCAGTGCGGTCCAAAACAAGGCTTGAACTGTAATCTGCAGAATTATGCTGGTGCTTTGCAAGAAAGATCGAGCAACTCTTTTCAGTTTATTGATAGTACTGAAAATCTTCAAACTAGCAATGCTAATCATTGCTCCCCAAACTCGGAAAATGTCAGGGATTCTATTAGCGTACCTATTATGCGTAGTAAGAAAGGCTTTGTTTTATTGCTTTTTTGACTCTAATTTTACAAATCGGGTGCCATCTTGCTGCGTGAACGTATTGTCAAAGAATTAAAGCTCTTGAGCGCTACTTTCCTTTGGCACTGTTTGTTTAACAGTTAGTTGTAAGACAACGTTTTCGGATTATTTTGATCAAGTTTTGTAAAACCTAGTAACTGCTTGCCAGTGTACCTATAGTTTTTTTTGTGGTCTTCATAAATTTCACTTTGCCATCGCTGTCAGTTCTCGCCGGTTTTCAGCTGTTCTTCGGTACCACAGTCTTACCGCCTGGAACAGTAAACAGGCTAAATACTACGTAGTCTGATGTGCGCTCGCGGCAGGTCAGTGCTAAATATTCTTCGCTTTTGATTTAAATTCTCTCCGACTGACTATTATTGACTTGTCCAGTAAGTCAGCAGAATATGTGTTGAGGTTAAAAGAGGCTGTAAGAATTTAGTGGTCGGCCTTCGGTGGGCCCCAAATCGTTCTCATGAGAGCGTGCCGCAAGATAACCTCTGGCAACCAGGGATAGCTGACCGAGCAAAAACTTGCTTTTGCTGGATTTTTAATGTTTTCTTTCCGTGGTCCGAATGGGCGGAGTGCAATTCCCATTGGTCTTATACACACACAGAATACACATGCACATACACCGCACATACTCGACAACACTAAGACAACACAGAACCACCACGGTACATGCGGAAGGAAGGGTGCACAAGCACGTCAAAATCACCGGGGGAATGAGCCCCGCCTCCCCTTAAGGCCGCCAAGTGCAATGCGACCTAGAAGACACAACAGGAAACAAACACAGAAAAACGGACAAACCGCACAGTGCTACCAACAAAGGCGACCGATTGGCAGGAATAAGTAAAGATAAGGCAAAACACACAGAATAAGTAAAGAGAAGAAAACAAAAAGTGCAAGCAGCACAGTACTACCAATTAAGGCGACCGATTAGCAACGCACAAAACAAAACAAAACCCGCCACTCAGTACAACCAATGAAGGCGATCGAGGGACACACCAAAGAAACAAGCAAAAGCCGCACAGTACGACCAATGAAGGCGACCGATTGGCAAAACACAGGGCAAAAACTAATTTAAACAAATCCAAGTCACCCAGTAAAAGCATAAGAAAATACAACTTGATAATTTGTCAATTGGATAAAAACATGCAATAAAACAATTTGGACAGTTTGCCAATTGATAAAAACATGCATAAAAATACAACTGCAAATTACCAGTTGGATAAGAACATGCACAAAAACATCCAGCGCAAGCTGCACAGTGCTACCAATGAAGGCGACCGATTAGCAACGCGCAAAACCAAAAGGCAAACACAGCCACTCAGTACATCCAATGAAGGCGACCAAGAGACAAAAAAACCAAGGAAGCCAAGCGCACGCCGCACAGTTCTACCAACAAAGGCGACCGATTAGCGACACGCAGGGCAAAACGAAACTAACCAATACCCTACAAGTTAGCGGTCATCCAATCAGCTAAAAACACAAGAAAAATTCAACAGGGCAATATGGCAATTGGATAAAAAACATGCAATAAAACAATTTGGGCAGTTTGCCAATTGGGAAAAACATGCATAAAAATACAATTGCACATTGCCAGTTGAATAGAAACATACAATAAAACATACAATTTTAAACGCCAATAGCGAAACCAAAAATCACAAAAGAATGTTAAAGACAAAGAGTGAAAGAATCACCACTGACCGAGCCAATGTGGCCATTAGCACCCAATTGGCGCTGAAACCGTCTGCGCTTACGACGAGAAAGAAAACGCTTAAAGAACAGAGGCAGATAAAAGGAAAGACGGGACTTCATGCAAGCAAGAAGCCCCAAAGCCGGCACTAGGTGGTTTGCAACGAAAGCGGAAGTCATTCCGCTGGGTCCAAACAAGAAACTTGCACACATTGAGAAGATAACAAAAAACACGAGGAACACTAAGGAGCTCATCACCACTGAAACCAAAAAGAACATGCCTAACATCAATGGTAGGGGCCAAGGGGGAAGAAAGGAACAAGAGAGACTGAATCCAATCAATCCCACTCTTAGCCAAAGGGCAAGAAAAGAAAAGATGCTCCGCAGATTCAACAGGATAACCACAGAAACACGCAGACGGAATATCATACCCAGTAGTGGGTAGAGAGGGAGTCAAATGCGGTTTTTCAAGCCCATAAAATAAGCGGTCCTCACTGCGTTCGGCCCGCTATTTATGGGCTTGAAAAACCGCATTTGACGTCCCTCTCTACCCACTACTCTGGATACCCTTCCCTCAAACCCCGTAAGAGGGGGTCAAATGCGTTTTTTCCCGAGCCCGCCCGCAACGGCAAGCGAGACATAACCAATTGGAGAAATCTCTACACCCCATATAAAGGTGACAATGGCACACAGCAAAGCAATGACTGCTGTTGCATTTTTGAAAATGCGGGGAATTGAGTTGAAAGAAGGTGATGACTTGTATGCGAAGAACAAAGGGACGTTCTCATACAACCCTTGTAGACATTGTGGTTTAAACTTTACACAGGGCCACTCGCTTGTGGAGCATCAAAAATATTCTTGTAAGAATCTGCAAACAGAACCACGACCGAAAATAATTTGCCCCGGTTGCGGTCAAGCATTGTCTAAGCCAACGGTTTACAAACACATAAAAAATGGCTGCCCGTCTTCGTACTGATTACCAATTGAAGTAATGCATACCTCTTGTATATATCGCGATGGCGAATGAACGAAGCCTTTTGCTCGCCATTGTAAATGCGGAAATGCAACACTCAACTGCGTACATCAAGGCACATCGACTAAAGATCACTTGTCTTGGTTGCGGACGAAGAAGGTGTTTGTCAACGATTTATAATCATATAAATAATGGCTGTCCGTCTTTTAAACTAAAGCCTCGTTCTCTTCTAAAACATGAGGCGGCTTTGGCGGCACCCACGAGTGCTGTTCGAGATGTTTTTGCCAAGTCATATGTCAGCTGGCATGAGCTGAATGCATGGCTTGACGAGCAAGAACAAGAACCTTTTAAAAACAAAAGCCTGGAGGCTCTCGACCCCTTACCCAGGATCCGAGATTCGAGCTTTGTTTCTGATTTCATCGAAGGCAAGACATCACTCGCAACGTTTCAAACGGAGTTGAGTGGTTATTACCAATTGAAAAAACGCCTGAACTTTGTATACCAATGATGGCGGCAACGCAAGTGTTCATGAACTTTCTCAAATCGAGAAACACTGGTCTGAAACAAAAGAGCGCTGACTGGGTGAGAGCCAGACAAAACTCCATTGGTGCATCAGAGATCTCTGCCTTGACAGGATCGTCACCGTTTGAATCACGGCAAAGCTTGCTCTTAAAGAAAATACAGCCAACAATTATGCTCAACAATGCGGCTTGTACCTGGGGCAATCTGTTCGAACCGCTTATTCGCAAGTATTTTGAGCAAAAACATTCTGTTCCCGTTTTTGGTTACAGCATCTCTCTTAATCTAGCAAGAGATCATCCACTTTATCGAAAGGTCACTTGTAGCCCAGACGGCTATTTTCTAGACAAAGATAACACCTTAAGATTGTTAGAGTTTAAATGTCCGTTCAAGCGAAAAAATAGCTATTAATAGAATTCCTAAGTATTATAGTGATCAGATACAAACAGGTCTTGCTTTGAGCGGTGATATGGTAAACAAAGGTCTGTTTGTTGACGGCTATTTTAGAATGTGTTCTTTAAACCAGATTGATCCAAGTCTAGCACACAATCATTCTCTCAACGGAGGAAAAGAATATAAACTAAGTGTAACACGACACTTGCGTGGGGAGTTTGTTATTTATTTAGCAAACGGATGATAACAAGAAACCAAATGGCAATCATCGATGTCGGCTCACCCACATCGAAACAATTATTTGAGAGAATTATGTCTTCCATTGCTGAGAAGGATCTATGGTGTTGTTATGGAGCTGTAAGAATGTTGTTTAGAAAACAGGACGAAGACTAGGAGTTTTTGCGTTATAACCATATGCAAAAATTGTTTTCAGAGGGTTCAGAAAACCCTAAACCAGTAGCTATGTTCGCGTGGAAGCTTCTGGATATAACTGAGATTGGGGAGCCAAAGCAACCAAACTTTTTGAATAATATTCAAACGTCGGTCGAGCGTTTTCATAACAGCTTGGCAAGCCTTCGAAAAAAAATAACCGAACACTCTGAAGAGGCAGCTGAAAGCTATCACAGCCCTAAGAAAAATGCTGCCGCCGTAAGGGCTGGAGACGAAGAGCAAATGTTTGCATTTCTCATGGATAAACTTGCTCAAGGTTATTAATAGCTGCTGTCCAATACCATTCATTTCTTAGATGTGTAGCGGGATTCTGATGTCTTATGTATGATAAGATTTTGTGTTTTCTTTGCCCTTCTGTTAAAATTAGCTTTAAGAACTTATGAATTATGAACTCATAAGACATCACGCTTGGAAGATGATCTCTTATGCTTGAGTAAACAAAGTTAATTTGCTTAATTTCGTCATCGGTTAATCTCTGAGGGGGTTCCCCTAGGATGCAACTCAACAACATAGTTGTGTGTTTATTGAAATCACTGCGTTTTATTTTTTTAAGAATGTTTCGTAGAGCGTCAATTGTTAAAAATGATGGATGAATATTTCGTTTTGCCATTTCTTTACGTATTTCTAATAAAACCTTCTCACTGCCGCTTATGCTTTCTAAAGAGTAATTTCCGAGTAACTGATCAAGGCGATATTTAAAATTATAATTTATTCTGCATGGTGTTTTAACTTTCATATTTTTTTCTTTATCGTAGGGGTCTTTATGAGAAAAGACAGCTCCGTATATTGTTTCAATGCGGTTGCATTCTCTGCAGACAAGTTCTGTTGAATCACGAATGCGTGTAAACGATCCACCACAGCTTTGACACGATTCAATGCTTTTATCTGTGCTGCCTAGAATGATAACAAACTTGTTTTCGCGATATTGTTGGATTAATTCTTGTCTCGCTGACAAACTAAGATCTTCGAAAATGATTTGAAGTTTTTCTGTTAGTTGTGCTCGGTGAAGCTCTTTTAGATAACTGCTGTCATAGAAGCCACGCAGCATGGCTTGCTGGTGTTTTTTATCCAAGACATCTAGTTGAGTCTTGTATTCGTTATTTTCATCCATACGTCTAACAATAGACAGTTGCGTGATAAAGCGCTCAACATGTTGCGCCTCAGTCATGTTTATTTTTAGAAAATTACAAATGTTCAATTGGGGAACAATAGATTTACACGTGAAAAACAAATGACGTATGAAATTCTTGAGTGCCCCTGCGTTCCAGAGCGCCCCGTTTTCAGATTTTTCAAAAAGTAAAAAAAAAATTAAAAAAAATTATTTTTTTTTGCTTTCTGAAAAACCTGAAATCGGGGTCACTCTGGAACGCGGGGTCACTCAAGAATTTCATACGTCATTTGTGTGATTACGTCATATCAATACCCGCGGATCTAATGGCTTTATTCAAAAGACGTTCGTTCTTAAGTTCGTGTTGTCTATGATTTATCCTTCGAAATGTAGAGGGTAAATCCAGAATTTAATCTCTCAAATCGGACTTGGATGCTGCGGTGAGAAGATTTATCTTTTTTTGAAATTCTTGTTTGACTTCCTTGCGAAGTTCGTTTTTGAGTTTCTCTAGGTCTGGCGCTTGTGTTTGAGTGGCAACGTCTTTTGATGTCTTAACACCATCCCTGATTGCAACTTTGAGTTCGTGATATTTTTCCACCTCGCGAGTAATTATGGTGAATTCTGCATCACTGATCCTATTGTCTTTCAGAGCCTTTGAGACCAGTTCATTGACAGAGTTGCGTTTAGCCTGGGCCAGTGTGTAGATATTCTCGTGTTTAGTCACTTTACGCTCTAACCTCTTGTTGGCAGCTGTAAAGCCAACAGAGGACAGCCCACAGAGGGCCGCAACGCCGGCAAGTGCTGGACTTATAACAATTCCTAATCCGGTCAATGCAGTAGCTAGGGCCCCTGATGACAGCCCAACAGAAAGCGACCCAAGTCCAACCACCGAGTAATGAACTAATGATTGGGTCCGTTTGTATTTCTTTGCGACCTGACGGTAATGCTCGGCTTCGTCAGACAACTCCTTCAGCAAGTCAGAGATCTTTTTGAGCCGAAAGTCTTCTGCATTAATTTGAGTGATCTCACCATTTGGCAAAACTGGGTAGAGCTTTTCTGTATGGCGGTATTCCGGAGCCGATGGAAGCACGTTCGCAGAACTCATGGCAGATGTGAGTATATAAATGGTTTTATATTTTTAATTTATCTCAACTTCAAATTCCAAAGGCGCGTCATTGAAG
Source organism: Dendrophyllia cribrosa (assembly GCA_024195265.1). NCBI lineage: Eukaryota > Metazoa > Cnidaria > Anthozoa > Scleractinia > Dendrophylliidae > Dendrophyllia > Dendrophyllia cribrosa. The sequence continues at coordinate 17,876,831 of JAJLRJ010000010.1, forward strand.
TTGAAGAGGTCACCATTTACATCCTTCACTGACAGTGATATGCTATTTACATAATCACCAGACGAGACATCACGCAAGATGTTCTGCTGTGTTGTTTCGTAGAGAATTTTTTGAAACGGCTCCCCACGAACATCAAATCGAGCCAAAACTGTCGAAGGCTTACCATTGAGTAAGTTTTGTTCTTTATCAACCAGATCACAGTGGATAAAGTAAGTGCTTGGTGATGTGAATTTTTTAGTGGTTATATGAGGGGGTGTTTGTGTGTCATTGCCAAATAATAATCTAAGATTATTGGAAAGCCCTATTAGATATTTACCCCCTGGGTTCAAAATCACCATAGCGCCAAGAGATGTATATGGTTTTACATTTATCTCCATATTCTCTTCTGCGTATTTATCAACTATCGATCTTGCCAAAGTACTAGGAGTGTAAAAACCAGGCTCAATGTCAATTATAACGGATTGGGTCCCCGAGCTTAATGGTTTTACTGATATTTGTCCTCTTTGTTTCAAATTATGCCACGAGTTGAAAATTGAGCAAGAGACAAGACGGATATAACTCGGTTTCGGAAGCGGGTGATCGAAGTAGATCGTGTGAGGGTTCGAAGGTGTGACGATTGTTAGCACAACCATGATTGTATATATAATTACTTTTTTTAATATAAATATATACAATCATGTTTGGCAGACGGTCCGCTGGATTTAATCCTAATTCACTTGGTGTAAACATCGGCGGTCACAATTACGGACCCCCACCCCCTTTTTATTCGGCCCCAAACGCCTATAGCCATGTAAAGCCAAAGCCACACACAGATCCTGAAATGGCTTGGTTGAGTTCGCCGGAGGCAGCAAAGCTATCTGCCGCGGCCAAGGCCAAGGCAATATCAGACTTCAAAAAGCGTTTCCCTCGCGCCGATATGCCTCACTTTGAAGTGCAAGTAGAGTTTGGCGACGACCACAAAACCGCCACAGGCTCATTTGCACTCGTTACAAGAATGTCCCACAAAGATTGGACTCAAGCCATGAAAGACGCTCTTGGTCTCCATTATGACGAGGGTTTTCCCTATCAGTTATCGTTGGGGCAACCAGAAAAGTCAATCCCAGCTGTTGCTTTCTCCACCACAATAGACAAGGATATGATGATTGGCGCAATCTTGAACGACGAAGCGCAAAAGATTTACGTCACGCCAACTATCTGAAATATCTTCAGGGACACACAGATTTCATTCACAACCGCGAAATATGGTAGAAAGTGGATGGGTGGACCGCATATGAGTTTTTGGCCACAACAACTCTCCATCGCACTGTGGTGTGCAACAACCGGCTGCGGAATCTCGCGTGACATTCTCTTCGATAAGAACTCCAGTCTATCCTTAACCCCCCAGCTCCGGTCATTTTACCGGTTTCACGTTTATTTCACAACAAGGCGAATACTTTACAAGATGGGTGGGGAACAAAGCGTGAGTGCTTTGCCAGACGACCCTCCATTCAACCAGAAAGACAACAAGTACAACATCGACGCGTACAAGAAGATTTGCATAGAGTTCGGTATCGACCCCAGTTCTGACTTCCGTTTCACATACAGCAAGAAACACGGCCTTGGGAATGTCTACATTTGGGCTTATGGAGAGGGCAACATTTCTACCGATTACACCTATCCAGACCCCGATCTAGCTCTGTTCAATGATGAGCGAGTGACTGACAGAAAAGACCCCAACTTTCGCGCCAATGGAATATCTTTCGTCCGCAACGACCAAGGGGCGGACACCCAGTTCGAGCACTTTGTGCCAAATTACGCACAGGGGCTAACACAGCCAGGGCTCGCGCGTATGAACCAATCAATCGAGGCCTTTGTGTACTGCATTCTTGGTTCACAAGCCAAAACCCGCAGCAGCATCATTGGAAGAGGAGGACGGGCGTTCGAAACGCAGAGAGTCTTCCTCACCCATCTAGAGGAGGCCATAATACTGAACGACATCGCAACAAGCGTACAGCGATACCAATTTGCCATCCAAGCAACGAAAGTGCGCTTAGACTTTGCGACAGCAACCGGAAGCTGGCTCATGCCATCACGCATGATTATCAACACAGAGAGCGTGATCGGGTATAACAACAATCTACAGGAGGCAACGCAAGGGATGAAGCTGGGTGTGAACAATGATGTTAATCTGGGCACAAAAAAAGCCTCCCTTCGCCTCATGGACGGTGGACCGACAAAGATTAATCCACCAAACAGTCACCCAGCAAACCCGATACATAAACAGGCCACACAGGCACAGGGCATCGCACCCAAAACAATGACCACACCCACACCACAACCAGCACCAACACCCACACCCACACCACAACCAACCCCCACACCCACACCCCAACCAAACTCACATCACGTAAACAAGGCACTCATTGCTGTGGGTGCGCTTGCTTTGGCAGGCCTTTTCGTTTGGTCGAGATAAGTGTTCAAGACTTCGCCCGCTTGGTGATCCTTTCAACAAGGAAGGCCACCACGGCAAGGATGAGCAGCCAGGCGTGTTCACCCAGAAAGGAGATGACCGACCCAGCCGCTTTGAAGATGAAGCTCACAATTGAGCCGATGAGGCCGGGCAGGGCGTTGGCTGCCTTTTTGCCAAGCTCTTTAAGCCCATTTCCAATAGCCTTGGCGGCCTTTGCCAGGCCATTCAAGGTGGCGAGTACCACAGCGCTGATGGTGATGCCAGCTGCCAGAACAATCGCTTGCAGGGTCCATCCGTATTTCTTGAAGATCTCTCTGACCCTCTCTCTCAAAGACATGCTCCTTTCCCGTACCTCAATTTCTGTATTGTCCCTTGCTGGCTCTTCTTCACGTTCAGCAACCCGAGCTTCTGCGGCTGCTCTGTCAGAGGAGGAAGTGTCCTCAGCCTCTATGACGAGTCTGTCTTCAGCGTTCTGGTGTTCAAGCTCTTCTTTGTTCTGTTTCAGTCCGTCCAGTGTTTTCATGGCGTCATTTTTTGCTCTAAGTTCCTCTAAACGACCTGCTAAACCCCTTTTGTCAAGTTTGAGTTTGTCTATTTCTTTTTGTAGTTTGCCTGCTTGTTGAGCATCTTTTTGCCTCTTTTCCAGTTCTTTTCGTTTAGCTTGATGCTCTTCCACAAGCTGTTTCTTTTCATTTTTCAGTCTTTGTATTGCCTCCGTATCCAGGGGCCCATGTGCATCTTCCATCTCTTGAATCTGGACATCAAGCTCGTTGGTTTTATTTCTGTTGGCATCCATTTCTTGGCGAATTCCTTGTGCATCAGCGGCTCTTTGTTGTAATTGTTGTTTTTGCTTTTCTTTTGCAGCCACTTCTTTTTGTTTTGCTTGAAGTGCGACTTTGGCTGCTTTAATTTCTTTTTTTGTTGGTAATCCTAGAGCCACTAGGATCTCATCGCTAATCTTAGAAGTGTTGAGAGTCTTTTCTGTATCCCCAAGCGATTTTGTTAAAAGTGGATACCATGTATTTTTATCCCTCATACTCACCATGATTATAGCGCCCTTTGAATCAGCTGTCTTCACAGACTGAAATTTAACTCTCGATTTATCTGCATCTGGGAACTTTTCTCCAACCTCTTTCCATGCCGCGGCTTCGATTAATGACATGTTTTCCTGGGTTATAACCCGCTGTCCTTGAGTATCCCCTTCAATGAAAGAGGTTTCTTCAGTGCGGGAGCCTTGTTGCTCTTGTGGGAGTCTTGTTGCCAAAGGCACTTCGACAGGGGTGGAAGAAGCCCCTGGTTTACCAGGTTGTGGGGTGTCGGGAACAGGGACTTTCAAGGCGTCGAGCCATTCTTGTTTTTCTTCTTCTGACATTTCATTAACCATGGTGTTAAACCTCTCATCAACGTCGTCATCGTCATCCCCTGTTCTATCGATGAGAGGGGTTTCGTCAGTTGTCCCATCTTGATCGCCTTTGCCTTCGCCGAATGTTGCCATGATGATATATAAATATAAATTTTAAAAATACAAATATATACCATGGCTGTGCAACCGAATTTACTTCCATCTCACAGTGAAAAGACACTGGGCGCCATGAAGGCAGAGCGAACCGTTAAGCGCATCACATTCAACCCTTCTGAGGCCAATCCCGGTGAGACGCTGTACGTCTCGGTGCCCAAGCTGGGCGAGCACGATGTTATTGTGTCCGGCTCACTTGCACTGGTGTTTAACATCAACCTAGCCGGGGGTCATGCAAACAACTATCTCGTGCAAAATGTTTCTCGGGCCCTGGTGGACAGGTTCGTTGTTAAGTTTGCCGCCACCACTGTCCAGGACACGGTTGGTTACGACATCTACAAGATCTTCGAAGACCTATTCAAATCAACCGATGAGCGGGACAACATGATTATGGAGGGCATCCAGAGTGTCGATTTGTGTAAGATTCGCTCTGGTTCTGGTGATAAGAAGACCTCAGGCGTGGCTGCGGAAACCAAGCTTGAGACAATATACAAGAATAAGTATCGCATCAAGCTGGATCACCAAATCTTAACTGATCACGGAATCATATATCCTCAAACGTTATATAACGATCTGGTCTTCGAACTAACCCTTGCCCCCGCATCCCAAGTTGTCCGTGGCTCAGACACAAGCAAGCTCGTGTACAAGTTAGAAAACATCCAGCTGGAGTATGAGACGATCAGAAGTAAGGAGCTGGCCGACGAAGCAACAAGCGCTTACACTAGTGGTAAGGAGTTCGCCTATGACCTCGTAATGCGAGATCGGGTGCATCCCTTCTCAAAAGGTGGTGACACTCGGCTGAATCTTAGGGTTAACCCACAGCGCAAGTCTCTCAAGGGCATCCTCTTGCTGTTCAACAATCCCTATGAAGCGGGTGCCAGGGACTCTGAGAACTATTTCAATCCCGACATCACCAAAGTGAAGGTCACAGTCAACGGTGTTCTAAACAGGCTCTACAACGAGGGCATCAGCGGTACTGACATGTGGAATGAAATATACCGATACTTTAAGCCACACACGAGCGGCAGGCCTAACATGAACTTGACCAAATATCTCACAGGCAACAAGTTTGGGCTCTGGATTGACCTGCGGTCCTTGGCTGACACAGCCCTGCACGGCAACGGCCAACGGCTCGTCAACACACAGGATGGCGTGCAACTCGAGATCGAACGAAACGGCACAGGCTCTGGAAACACAAACTGCCACATCTTCACCATCTCAGACTCACAGATGAACATCATGGACAAGCAGCTGCATTCTGTACAGTACTAGGTAAACACACGCATACGCACAACACACGCATACGCACATATTATATACCCACAAGCCCAACACAAACCCCATGGCCACAAAACAACAAACCACAAGCAAGATCAACTTCTATACCAAGCCGGCTCCCCTGCCATCCACCGGACCATTATCACACAATAAAATACAAAGACTTCTGGCAATGGCACCCTCCCCACCAGTTTGCAAACCAACTAATATAGGTGTTGGTTATGGACCCAAGAAAGCTGCCATTCAACGCACTAATCGTGGGCCCCACTAACTCTGGCAAGACACAGTATCTTCTAAACCAACTGGGAGGCCCCTTTAGGGGTTGTTTTGATTACATCGTTTTATTCTGCCCCACATTTGTCAAGAACAAGACATACGATGGCTTCGTGGACCGCGATCCGCACATCTTCGTGATTATCTGCCAACAGCATGAAATCGAAGACTGGTTGAAGTTGGCGAGCATCATTCTCGATGACTGCGCCGCCTCCAAAGATGTCAAAGGCCGCACGAGCCAGCTGGTCAATCTGGGGTTCAGCGCAAGGCATGACGGCATATCCGTGTGGGTCTTGGCCCAGCAGATCACCAGCATTGCCAAGCCATATCGTGATAACATTGCAGCGATCGTGCTCTTTTACACGCCCTCCAGCAAGACCACCAAGGCCATATTCGAAGACTATGCCGGCGAGCTCTCCCATGAGGAGTACAAAGAGCTTATCGCAAGGCTCAAATCCCGCAAGTTCTCCCACCTGGTTTTCTCTCCGAGGCACCCGTATGGAATTGAGTACAAGATGTAAAACACAGTACACAAATATACATGGCTATGAATGCGCCAACCAGTCTACACAAGCTCACTGTGCTTTCACAGCTTTTGGATGAATTGCACAAACACACACTTGATGCGCAAAACAAAATTATCAAAGCCGCTGGTGAGGAAGATCTGCGCCTCATGCTTCTCAACAGATGTCCATTGCGGTTGAATTCTATGCCAGACACCATGGCGGGGCTTATACGAGAGCTTGAAACTCTTTTGCCCGACATCAAGAGAATTATTGAAAAATAAAAACACATATATATACCCTGATGATGGCACAAGCAGCTGAAGACCAGGCCGCCTTGAACGAAGTAATGCAGATGCTGGAGGTCACCCCTGATACCACACCTCCCACAGGGATAGTTGGTGACAATGGCATTCCTGCCAAACGTGAGAAGCTTGCAATCCTTGTTTCAACTGGCAAGGCCAAAGAAGCTATCGGCGTGCAGCTCACACACGATCATGTTAAGCGGTTGTCAGACAAGGACGTTGAGAAGTATTGCAAAAGGTACGAGGCCTACATAGGCAACAATCCCTAGTTGATTCCGCCATCAATCTCGTGTCCAAAGGCGTTGGTTTGGTGATCCCGGTTGATGATCTCAATGAGTTGCAGCAAGAACTCAAAAACGACTACATCATCAACCAGGAGCTGTCAAATCTTGCTGGGGGTCTTGCCATGCGATGCGGACGATTGCTGGCACTTGCCAATGCTGCTCTCATCACAACAAAACACATCAAGTTTGAACGAGAGCCTGAGCCCCAACCCACACATCCAACCAGAGACAGTGAAGGCTATCCACTTGACGGCTTTGATGAAGTTGGGCTGGAACCTGGGGTAACCTCGCAGGAACCTTGAAGGAACCTGGCTGGAACCTGACAGCAACCTGTCAGCAACCTGTCAGCACACTTGTCACATCTTGTAAAAATAAAATCATATATATACCCACTATGGCCACACCACTGGAGACGATCCCTGAAGAAACTCCAACTCCAACTCCAACTCCAACTCCAACACCTGCCCGTGTTACCTCTGAGGCCCCGAAAACAAAGCCTGCAACAGAAAAGAATCCCGGCCGTGTTGCTTCTGGTAAAAGGCTAGCAGAACGCAACCGCCTGGCCCGTGAAGCAAAGAAAAAGGCCGAAGCGCAAAAGCCTGCACCATCAACAAGCGGCACAACAAGTGACACAACAAGTGGTGCAACAAGTGACACAACAAGTGACAGCAACAGCAACTCAATCTCTTATATTCTAGGGTTTGGAGGGTTGGTTGTCTCTCTTGCTGGTGTTTATTACCAGCGCGAAGCCATAATGCAAAGGCTTGGACGCAAATCAAACACGCCAGCAACACCAGCAAACACCCCACCAGCAACACCCCCATCTCGAATTCCGGTAAGACAAGGAATTAAAAAAATGGAATAAAAAACAAAAACATATATATACTGACCATGAATCTTTTGTGGGCTGTGATTGATGCCGCTGCAATCGGAGGTGCGCTTATTTTCTTGGTTGAATTAAACGTGGCCGCCTTTGAAAAAATTAACAAATTGACAACGAACTTAGTAACGGACCTGAGCCCGAACCCGAGACCGAGACCGAGTCAGAGTCCGAGTCCGAGCCCCGAGTCCGAGAGGCCAAGGCCAGAAGCCGAAAGGCCGAGGCCCGAATCCGAAAGGCCGAAGCCCAAGTCCAAGTCTGAGTCAGTAAAATAAAAAAACATATGTATACTGCAGACAAACCATGTCTGACAACAAGCTTGTGAAGTCTATCCTCGAAGCCGCAACAATCACTGGCATTGCTGCTGGTATTGGTTGGATTGGGAAAAAGACCATCAAAGAAAACTTCACTGCCGACCCCAGTGCAAGCTTTATGAACTTAGTCAAGTTCACAACCGTCATGGCTGGCAGCATCGCGCTGAAGAAATATCTCGAGGACCAGAAAATCCTCCCAGACAACATGTAAAAACCATATGTATACACACGGCCACAATGGCTTCGATTGCAATAATGGCCCTTGGTGCTGTTCTTAATGCGGCAGCTTTCACGGGCGGTAATTATCTAGCGAAATATCTGTCTGGTGATAGCGGTAAGGCAGCAATGGATGAGAAAATCCGTCACGATAAAGCCCTGGAACAATACCAAGCGGCTTACGCCAAATACCAGAAGGACCGCACCAAGCTCCTCGACTGGATTGCAGCCAACGATCGGATTAAACACCAAGCTAGCAAAAACTTTCAAACCACCGACCAAGCCCTGGTCTTGTATAATCAGATGCACCAAACACAACCAGATAAACAAATCAAAGACTACAAAGAGCCTCAGTTCTCGGACTTCTACAAGCCCAGCCCACAACAACAGAATGGTGAACCTCTGTTCATTGGAGGCACCCTCCTTGCGGGTGGGTATGCGGCTTATCGCTTTCTGTAAACAAAAATCTATATACCCCCCTATGGAGGCGAAACTCTCAAAGATCTATTACAGTCCGAAAGGGTATTGGAAAGGTCTTGCCGCTGTAAAAAAGCTAGCTGCAGCAGCCAAGGTCTCTGATGATGTCGCAAAGAAATGGCTGGTCAAATAAGCCCTTTGGCAAATTTACCTCCCAGCGCCACGCCATATCCCTCGACCCAAGTTTGATGTCTCCTCGCCCAATGCAGTGCATCAAGCAGATCTTCTCTTCCTGCCCCACGACAAACTTCCTCATGGGAGAAAGATTTACAAATACGCATTAACCCTTGTTGATGTGGCAAGCCGTTTCAAAGCAGCAGAGCCCCTGACTTCGAAAGAGTCTGAAGAAGTGGCTAAAGCGTTTGCACGGATATATAGACGCGGGCCTTTGAAATGGCCTCAACTCTTGCAAGTTGACCCTGGGAAAGAGTTTATGGGGGCTGTGACTAAGGCCATGGAGGATAACAAAACGACCATTCGTCGCGGGCTGGTTGATATCCACAGAGACCAAGCAATTGTGGAGAGATTCAACAGAACCCTGGCTGAAAGACTGTTTGGTTATCAGTATGCCGTTGAAATGAATATGCCCTCTGGCCGGTCTACTGCATGGGTTAAAAGACTGCCAGATGTTGTCTCGGCCTTGAACAATGAAGTAACAAGACTCACTGGCAAGAAGCCTGCGAAAGCGATCAAAGAGAAATCAATATCTTCCAAGCCCGCGACACCTTATGCTAGACCTGTTGGGGTGAATGAGAAGAAGCTCCCACCCCGGGTGAGTGTGAGATATCTTTATTATCCCGGCGAGCTTGAGGGTGGTGGTAGGCGTGCGACTGATCCGATATGGTCTTTGAAGGTCTATAACTTTGAGAAGGTTGTTACCAAGCCAGATGCGCCTGTCGTGTATTATCTCTACGATGGGCCCAAGAGAGGGTTTGTTCGTGAGGAGTTGATGGTTGTGCCCCCGGGCACTCAGTTGCCCCCAGCTGGGTTGTGAAACTCGATTGGTTCTGTGTGGATGCCGTCTGGCAGCACCCAACGCCTGTCGTAATAAGCGGAAAGGCCCAGCTTGTGCTGCTCGTATGTGAACATGGACCCGTTGTGCATTCGAAAGCCCCTGTTGGTGGCCATGTCCCTGCCCAGTAGTATAGGGCGTTGGGGGTTCGGGACCACAAAAAATAAGCCCCCAAAGGCCCGAATTACCCACCCCCCGGATTCATTGCATTCATCCGTGGGGGTTGGTAATTCGGGCCTTTGGGGGCTTATTTTTTGTGGTCCCGAACGCCCCAACGCCCTATACTACATACTGCTTGAGAATGCTGATCCGGCATGAGATCACCCCCACAGTTGCTTGTGAATGCTGATCCGGCACGATACCACCAATTGCAGAAACCCCACCCCTGTTTATACCCACCCACATGGCAATGGCACAGAGTCCCGGCACGAGATCACCAATTGAAGAAAATAAAACCCCTGTATATAACATGGCGGCTCAACGTCTTGACTTCAACCCAAGGAACCAAGATTACTTTGGTGATTGGTTACATGGTTATAAGATGAACGTCCCTGATGATTATCCAATCACCTTCACTCTTCATAACTAATCGGGCGGCTTTTCTCCAGAAAATTGCACGCGAAGTCACAGAGCTTGGCGGGGTGAAGGTCACTATGTCATTCGATGTTCACTTTTCAATGGAAGGCGATGATGGGCGACGAGAAATTAATCACTTCTTTTGGAACACCAATCCACTGATTGTAACACATCTCTATCAGCTTCGAGAGGAGGGCACCCTGGAAGGCATTGTCAATGGTTTTGAGGAAGAGATTGCCAGATGGCAGCAGTTGGGTTCTGGTTGGGTGATTGATAACATCAAAACTGTTTACCTTGAGTTCGGGACATACCATCCTCTACGAGGCGGCACATTTATCCCAACACCATCAAAACTCAGATCAAAGCAGGCAATCATCAATGTAAAAAACAGAGATAACCAGTGTCTCCGCTGGGCACTGCGATCTGCATTGTTCCCTGCAAATGCAAATGTTCACTCAGACAGGCCAGGCAGTTATCCCACTGATGATGGTCTAGACTTAACTGGAGTCGATTTTCCAACGCCATTGAGTCAGATTTCCAAGGTTGAACGTCAAAACAACCTTCCAATCAACATTTATGGCTGGAAGAACAACAAGGTGGTTGTAATTAGAGTCAGTGAGCTAGAAAATCCCAATCTGCGAAGGATTAATCTGATGCTGCTCGCAAACACTCACACCTCACATTATTGTTTCATCAAGAGCATGAGCAGACTTCTACACAGTGATTTCAACGCAAGGCGCCGCATGCATCACTGTGACAGGTGTCTCCAAGCCTTTTCCTCAGAACGGGTTCTCACCGATCATCTATTCTATTGCAGAGGAGTTAAAGGCAGACCGACACGAGCTGAAATGCCAAAAGAAGGCGAAAACTTCCTCCACTTCGAGAACTTCCAGAACCAGATGAAGAAGCCTTGGGTCATATATGCTGACTTCGAAAGCATTGTCGAAAAAGTCCACGGCTGTATACCAGATCCCCAACAGAGCAGCACCACTGAAACATCCGTACATAAACCCTGCGGGTTCTGCATGTTAGCTGTTCGCTCTGATGGAGAGACAAAGGGCCCTTATCTTTACAGAGGAGAGGACGCTGTGCCAGTCTTTCTTAACAGTCTTCAACAGTTGGAAGGAGTGATCAGAGACGAGTTGAAACACAAAGCACCACTCTCCATGACAAGAGCAGACTGGGCAGAGTTCAACCATGCAACAGATTGCCACATCTGTGACAAGCCTCTCATCAAGGACAACTTCAGGGATGCCATTGCAGTCTATAACCTAAACACCGGAGAATACGAAGGCTTCGTTCATCGGTTCACCAACAAATGCTACAAAGATTCATTCAAAGTCTTTCTCAGCAGCTATGATAGTGAACCGGAAGTGTACCCATTCATCGGGCCATGGAATCAAAGGAAGGCACCTCCAAATGACCTACCAGAGCAAGTCGATTGTCTCTACTGTCATGAGCCCCTTATACAAGACTCTGTTCGAGACGCAGTCAAAGATCATTGCCACATCACAGGCAAATATCGGGGTGCGGCTCACAGTTCTTGCAACATCAACTATTTCCGAACCAACCCGAAAACGGAAATAATCCCGGTAGTCTTTCACAACTTGAAGGGCTATGATGCACACCACATCATGAGTGGAATTGCAGATGTTAATTCCGATTTGAAATGCATCCCAAACAACATGGAGAAATACATCTCTTTCTCCCTCGGCAAGCTGAGGTTCATTGACAGCTTGCAGTTCATGCAGCAGTCAAGCCTCAGTGCCCTGGTTGAAGCAAACAAGCCAGAGTCCTTCACAATCACGGCAAGCCATGAGAAGAACCAAGCCAGACGCGGCCTTCTCCTGCAGAAAGGGACTTACCCATACGAATACATGGACTCTTGGGCTCGATTCGATGAGGCCTCTCTCCCCCCGAAGGATTCCTTCTACAACGAGCTCAAGAAGGAAGGCATCTCAGACGAAGAATACGCCCACGTGCAGAAAGTGTGGGAGGTATTTGGATGCAAGACTATGGGGGATTACCACGACCTCTACCTTGAGACAGATGTGCTTCTTCTGGCCGATGTTTTCGAGAACTTCAGAAAAACATGCCTGCAACATTACAAGCTTGACCCGGCACATTATTATACAAGCCCTGGTCTCTCATGGGACGCTCTTCTCAGGTATACGAAAATCAACCTGGAGCTTCTCACAGACGCCAACATGCACCTCTTTGTTGAAAGAGGCTTGCGAGGCGGCATATCCATGGAGAGCAGGCGGCACTGTAAGGCTAACAACCCCTATCTTCGTGACCACAACCCCAACGAAGAGTCAAGTTACATCATGTATCTCGACGCGAATAATCTATATGGGTGGGCCATGAGTCAGCCTCTTCCAGTTGGCAACTTCGCATGGTGCCCTGTCTTTCCAACACAACACCAGATCAGGAGGTGGAGGCCAAACAGAAAGATTGGTTACATTCTCGAGGTTGATCTTGAGTACCCCGAGGAGCTGCATGACGAGCACAACGCTTATCCTCTTGCCCCAGAAAGGCAGCTCGTTCCAAAGGAATGGATGTCGCCATACCAAAGGGCCTTGACAGAGGGACAGCCAAAAGACAAGACGCAGAAGTTGCTCCTTACCCTGAACAACAAATCCCGGTACGTGCTGCATTACAGAAATCTCCAGCAGTACCTGGATCTTGGGATGAAGTTGACGAAAATCCGCAAAATGCTCAAGTTCGAGCAGAGGGCTTGGATGGAGCCATACATCTCCCTGAACACCGAGCTCAGGAAGAAGGCCACTTCCGACTTTGAGAAGAACTTCTTCAAGCTCATGAACAACTCAGTCTTCGGTAAGACAATGGAGAACCTCAGAAATCGAATCGACATGAAGCTTGTCCGGGCGCACCAGCGAGACAAGATGAGAAAGCTTATCGCAAGCCCACTGTTTTCCAGAGCAACGGCCTTTGGACCCAAACTGGCGGGGATCCAGATGCACAGGGAGAAAATCAAATTCAACCGCCCAGTTTACACAGGCATGTGCATCCTTGATCTATCCAAAACACTGATGTATGACTTTTATTACAAACATCTCAAGCCATCTATGGCCAGTGTGTAGACCTACTCTACACAGACACAGACTCTCTGCTACTCGAGATCAAGACGGATGATGTATATAAAGACATGGAGAACCTTCTGGATGAACTCTACGACACAAGTGATTATCCCAAGGACCATCCACTCCACAGCCAGAAGAACAGGAAGATCATCGGCAAGATGAAGGACGAGTGCGAGGGTGTGCCCATCTCAGAGGTAATCTGCCTTCGCTCGAAGATGTACAGCATCTTGAAAGACGACAGCAGGTGTGTTAAGAAGAAGGACAAGGATAGCAAAGAAATCAAAGCTAAGCTGGACATTAAGAAAGCAAAGGGCACCACCAAGGTTGTCACAAAGAAAGAGATCACCCACCAGAATTACAAGGACGCCCTCTTCGACCGGCGAACCTTCAAGCACGGGATGGACAGGCGCAGAAGCAAAGGCCACCAAATCTTCGGTGAGCATCTAAACAAGACAACGCTCTCTCCCTTTGACTCCAAGCGCTGGATCAAGGATGATGGCATCCACACGCTGGCATATGGTCACAAAGATATCGGCGGCAACTGAGTGCCCGGCGGCACAACCATCAGCTCCTCACGAACGAAGCCTCGCTTAGGTCCATCGTAAAGGTAATAAACGACAGGCTCATTCGGCTTGGTGACAATCCTTTGTATTTGGTAGACCTTCAAAGACCATATCGGATCGGTCGCACGCCTACCACCCCCTTCTAGCTCACCAGGCTGATACAAATATCTCACACTCACCCGGGGTGGGAGCTTCTTCTCATTCACCCCAACAGGCCTAGCATATGGAGTCTCAGGCTTGGAAGAAACGGCTTTCTCTTTGATCGCGTCCTTTGGCTTCTTGCCAGTGAGTCTTGTCACTTCATTGTTCAAGGCCGAGAGAACTTCTGGCAGTCTTTTGACCCATGCAGTCGAACGGCTAGAGGGCATATTCATTTCAACGGCATACTGATAACCAAACAGTCTTTCAGCCAGGGTGCGATTGAATCTCTCCACAATTGCTTGGTCTCTGTGGATGTCAACCCGCCCGCGACGAATGGCCGTTTTGTTGTTTTCCATTGTCTTAGTCACAGCACCCATAAACTCTTTCCCAGGGTCAACTTGCAAGAGTTGAGGCCATTTCAAAGGCCCACGTCTGTAAATCTTCTGAAATGCCCTTGAGACTTCTTCAGACTCTTTCGAAGTCAATGGCTCTGCTGCTTTGTATCGGCTAGCCACATCCACAAGGGTTAATGCGTATTTGTAAATCTTTCTCCCGTGTGGAAGTTTGTCGTGGGGCAGGAAGAGAAGATCTGCTTGATGCACTGCATTGGGTGATGAGACATCAAACTTGGGTCGAGGTATAGCGCGTGGCGCTGGGAGGTAAACTTGCCAAAGGGCTTGTTTGACCAGCCATTTCTTTGCGGCATCATCAGAGACCTTGACCGCTGCAGCTAGCTTTTTGACAGCGGCAAGCCCTTTCCAATACCCTTTCGGGCTGTAATAGATCTTAGAGAGTTTCGCCTCCATAGGGGTGCGCGTGGTATATATGTTTGTTTAAAGAAAGCGATAAGCAGCATACCCACCAGCAAGCAGGGTGCCTCCAATGAACACAAGTTCACCATTCTGCTGTTGTGGGCTGGGCTTGTAGAAGTCAGAGAAGACAGGCTCTTTGTTGTCTTTGATTTGTTTATCTGGTTGCGTTTGGTGCATCTGGTTATACAAGACTAGGGCTTGGTCGGTGGTTTGGAAGTTTTTGCTAGCTTGGTGTTCCTTCCGATCATTGGCTGCAATCCAGTCGAGGAGCTTGGTGCGGTCCTTCTGGTATTTGGCGTAAGCCGCTTGGTATTGTTCAAGGGCGTGGTCGTGACGGATTTTCTCATCCATTGCTGTCTTTCCGTTATCGCCAGACAGATATTTCGCGAGATAATTGCCACCCGTGAAAGCGGCCGCATTGAGAACAGCGCCAAGAGCCATTATTGCAATCGAGGCCATTGTGTATACATATGGTTTTACAAGTTGTCTGGGAGGATTTTCTGGTCCTCGAGATATTTCTTCAGTGCGATGGTGCCAGCCATGACGGCTGTGAACTTGACGTAATTCATTAAGCTTGCACTGGGGTCAGCAGTTAAGTTGTCTTTGATTGTCTTTTTACCAATCCAACCAATACCAGCGACAAGGTCAGTGATTGTTGCGGCGTCGAGGATAGACTTCACAAGCTTGTTGTCAGACATGGTTTGTGTCCAGTATACATATGTTTTTTTATTTTTCTGACTCAGAATCGTCCTCTGCCTCGACCTCGGGTTCGGACTCGGGGCTCCTCGACTCGAACTCGGGGCTCCTCGACTCAGGGCATCTCGACTCGGACTCGGGGCTCCTCGACTCGAACTCGGGGCTCCTCGACTCGAATGACTCGGGCTCGGACTCGGACTCGGGGCTCCTCGACTTCGTCCTCTGACTCAGACTCAGACTCGGGCTCGGGCCTGGGCTCGGATCTGTTGTGCCTATTCAAGGCTAAACCGCAAACTGTGTCAAAGGCGGCCGAAGAAAGTCCAAACCAAAGAAGAACCACACCTCTGATTGCAGCAGAATTCATCAAAGCTTGGAAAGGATTCATGGCGCAGTATATATATGTTTTTTTATTCCATTTTTTTAATTCCTTGTCTTACCGGAATTCGAGATGGGGGTGTTGCTGGTTGTGTTGCTGGTGG
This sequence comes from Dendrophyllia cribrosa, assembly GCA_024195265.1. NCBI lineage: Eukaryota > Metazoa > Cnidaria > Anthozoa > Scleractinia > Dendrophylliidae > Dendrophyllia > Dendrophyllia cribrosa. Next base: position 17,892,709 of record JAJLRJ010000010.1, read on the forward strand.
TGTTGCAGCGGGTGTTGCTGGTGTGTTTGATTTACGCCCAAGCCTTTGCATTATGGCTTCGCGCTGGTAATAAACACCAGCAACAGAGACAATCAACCCACCAACCCCCAGAATATAAACGATTGAGTTGCTGTTGCTGTCACTTGTTGTGTCACTTGTTGCACCACTTGTTGCAGAATTGTTTTCACTTGTTGAGGGTGCAGGCTTTTGTGTTTCGGCCTTTTTCTTTGCTTCCCGGACCAGGCGGTTGCGTTCTGCTAGCCTTTTACCAGAAGCAACGCGGCCGGGGTTCTTTTCTGTTGCAGGCTTTGTTTTCGGGGCCTCAGAGGTAACACGGTCAGGTGTTGGAGTTGGAGTTGGAGTTTCTTCAGGGATCGTCTCGAGTGGTGCGGCCATCCTGTATATATGTGAGTTTTATTTTTTACAAGATGTGACACGTGTGCTGCCAGGTTGCTGCCAGGTTGCTGCCAGGTTTCTTCAAGGTTTCTGCGAGGTCGACACAGGTCCCAGCCCAACTTCATCAAGACCCTCAAGTGGATAGCCTTCACTATCTCTGGTTGGCTGGGGTTCCAATTCTATCAAGTCAGTCTTGTGATCAGGCTCTCGTTCAAACTTGATGTGTTTTGTTGTGATGAGAGCAGCATTGGCAAGCGCCAGCCATCGTCCGCATCGCACGGCAATAGCCCCAGCAAGATTTGACAGCTCCTGGTTGATGATGTAGTCGTTCTTGAGTTCTTTCTGCAACTCCACCACATCCTCAACCGGGGCCACCATTCCAACGCCTTTGGATATGAGCATGATGGCTGAATCAACTAGGGATTCGGTTGTCTTGTTGCCGATGTATGCCTCGTACCTTTTGCAGTACTTGTCAACGTCCTTGTCTGACAACCGCTTAACATGATCGTGTGTGAGCTGCACGCCGATGGCTTCTTTGGCCTTGCCAGTTGAAACAAGGATTGCCAGCTTCTCACGTTTGGCAGGGTGGCCTCCAGCATCTGCATTACTTCGAAAACGGCCTGGTCTTCAGCTGCTTCAGCCATCAGGGGTATACATATGTGTTTTTATTTTTCAATAATTCTCTTGATGTCGGGCAAAATGGTTTCAAGCTCTCGTACCACCCCCGCCATGGTGTCTGGCATAGAATTCAACCGCAAGGGATATCTGGCCAGAAGCATGAGGCGCAGATCTTCCTCACCAGCGGCTTTGATAATTTTGTTTTGCGTATCAAGTGTGTGTTTGTGCAATTCATCCAAAAGCTGTGAAAGCACACACAGTTTGTGTAGGCTGGTTGGCGCATTCATGGTATATATATGTGTGTATTTGTGCAATGCATTATTTACGCGGCTGTGTGCCCGTGTTTAAACCTTGTACTCAATTCCATACGGGTGCCTCAGAGGGAAAACCAGGTGGGAGAACTTGCGGGATTTGAGCCTTGCGATAAACTCTTTGTACTCCTCGTGGGAGAGCTCGCCGGCATAATCTTCGAATATGGCCTTGGTGGTCTTGCTGGAGGGCGTGTAAAAGAGCACGATCGCTGCAATGTTGTCACGATATGGCTTGGCAATGCTTGTGATCTGCTGGGTCAAGACCCACACGGATATGCCGTCATGCCTTGCGCTGAACCCAAGATTGACCAGTTGACCCGTTCGACCTTTGACATCTTTGGAGGCGGCGCAGTCATCGAGAATGAATAAAGTGTTGGTGCATGTGAAAAAGAAGCTCGCCAACTTTAACCAGTCTTCGATTTCATGCTGTTGGCATACGATGACGAAGATGTGTGTATCGCGGTCCACGAAGTCATCGTATGTCTTGTTCTTAACAAATGTGGGGCAGAATAAAACGATGTAATCAAAACAACCCCTAAAGGGGCCTCGCAGTTGTGAGAGAAGATACTGTGTCTTGCCAGAGTTAGTGGGGCCCACGATTAGTGCATTGAATGGCAGCTTTCTTGGGTACATACCCAACACCTATATTAGTTGGTTTGCAAACTGGCGGGGAGGGGGCCTTTGCCAGAAGTCTTTGTATTTCATTGTGTGACAGATATCCGGTGGATGGCAGGGGAGCCGGCTTAGCATAGAAGTTGATCTTGTTTCTTGTGGCCATGGGGCTGGTGGGTATATATATGCGTGTGTTGTTCGTGTGCGTGTTTTGTGTGTTTACTTAGTACTGAACCGATTCCAGCTGCCTGTCCATAACGTTCATCTGTGAGTCTGAGAGGGTGAAGATGTGGCAGAGTGCGTTTCCTGAGCCTGTGCCGTTTCGTTCGATCTCGAGTTGCACGCCATCCTGTGTGTTGACGAGCCGTTGGCCGTTGCCGTGAAGGGCTGTGTCGCCCATGGCCCGCAGGTCAATCCAGAGACCAAACTTGTTGCCTGTGAGATATTTGGTCAAGTTCATGTTAGGCCTGCCGTCCGTGTGTGGGGTAAAATGCCGGGTTATCTCTCTCCACATGTCTGTACCACTGATGCCCTCGTTGTAAAGCCTGTTTGGAACACCGTTGACTGTGACCTTCACTTTGGTGATGTCGGGATTGAAATAGTTCTCAGAGTCCCTGGCACTAGCCGTGTAGGGGTTGATGAACAGTAAGAGGATGCCCTTGAGAGACCGGCGCCGTGGGTTAACCCTAAGATTCAGCCGAGTGTCACCACTTTTTGAGAAGGGATGCACCCGATCTCGCATTACCAGGTCATAGGCGAACTCCTTGCCACTGGTGTAAGTGCTTGTTGCTGCGTCGGCCAGAGTCTTACTTCTGATCGTCTCATACTCCAGTTGGATGTTTTCTAACTTGTACACGAGCTTGGTTGTGTCTGAACCTCTGACAACTTGGTTTGCGGGGGCAAGGGTCAGTTCGAAGACCAGATCGTTATACAGTGCTTGAGGATATATAACACCGTGGTCAGTTAAGATATGGTGATCCAGCTTGATGCGATACTTATTCTTGTATATTGTCTCTAACTTATTCTCCGCATCAACGCTGGAGGTCTTCTTATCGCCAGCACCAGAGCGGATCTTGCACAAATCCACACTCTGGATGCCCTCCATAAGCATATTTTCCCGCTCATCGGTTGATCGGAAGAGGTCTTCGAAGATCTTGTAGATGTCGTACCCAACCGTGTCCTGGACAGTGGTGGCTGCAAACTTTACAACGAAGCTGTCCACCAGGGCCCGAGAAACATTTTGTACGAGAAAGTTGTTTGCATGGCCGCCGGCTAGGGAGAGGTTAAACACCAGTGCAAGTGAGCCGGACACAATAACATCGTGCTCGCCTAGCTTGGGCACCGAGACGTACAGTGTCTCGCCGGGGTTGGCCTCAGATGGGTTGAATGTGATGCGCTTGACGGTTCGCTCTGCTTTCATGGCGCCCAGTGTCTTTTCACTGTGAGATGGAAGTAAATTCGGTTGCACAGCCATGGTATATATTTGTGTTTTTTTAAAATTTATATTTATATACCCACGATGGCAGAAGACGAATATGATCCTTGGGAAGACTGGGACATAGACCACAATGATGACGATGACGACGAACAAGAAGTTGACACAACAACACCTTTTCAACCAGGCGGCACATCCACTCCATACCATGGCGGTGAGCAGCATGAAATGCATACAATGCCTCGCGAAGAAAGTGGGCAACCTTATCAACCAGGTGCTGCATCCACCCCATATCATGGCGGTGAACAACATGAAATGCATACAATGTCTCGCGAAGAAAGTGGGCTGCCAGGTGACCCTGAAACCGTCCCTCTGCTTGGAGAAATCATAGACGGAAATGAAAAAGCAGAGATAATCGATAAAGCCATTGACTGGATCAAAAAGAAGTTTCCAAAAGTAAACATCGCGAAATTAGGACCAATTGATTTTGGTAAAAAACCAGCAAATTCTGGCAAAATAGTTTCCTTGGGGCCAAAGGGCGGCGAATCTCTTATTTTCAAGCGAGATGGGAGCTTTCTTAAATCGTTCACAGACAAGTTCAAAACATCCCTTGGCCCAAGTGCTGAAGAGCTTGTCTCTGAAGACAATGCATCAATAAGGGAAGAAAGACAAAGACTGAAGGAGGAAGAAAAACAACTGAAGGAGAATGAAAGGGTTGCCGTGGAAAAACAACGAAAAGCAAATGAGGTGCAAAACCTCAGAAACAAAATTGAGCAAACTCAAGCGAGGGTGGAGGCTCTGGAGCAAGAAGACGGTTCAATAGTTGAAAATCAAGCCGAGATAGACCGCCTAAAACTGGTGGAAAAGAATCTTCAACGGGATCTTAAAAATGAGGAAAAAGAATTAGGGGCCCTGCAAAAAATACAAAAACAACGAACCCAAAAACAGGCAAAGGTGGACAAAAGAAGAACACGCCTTTCTGAGAAAACAAGAGAAAGAAATGAAGTTGAAGCAGGGCTAAACTCAACTAAACCCCTTGATGAGTTAAACGAAAGAGAAGTCGAGCTTGAACAGCAGAACGCTGAAGACAGACGCGTCATAGAGGATGAGAACACGTCTCCCTCTGACAGAGCACCCGCGGAAGACCGGGTTGCTGAACGTGAAGAAGAGCTGGCAAGGCTCAGAACACAGGTTCAAGAAAGGGAACAAGCCCTGTCTTTGAGACAGAGGGTCAGAGAAATCTTCAAGAAATACGGATGGACCCTGCAAGCGATTGTTCTGACAGCTGGCATTACCATCAGCGCTGTGGTACTCGCCACCTTGAACGGCCTGGCAAGGGCCACCAAGGCTATTGGAAATGGGCTTAAAGAGCTTGGCAAAAAGGCAGCCAGCGCGTTGCCTGGCCTCATTGGCTCAATTGTGAGCTTCATCTTCAAAGCGGCTGGGTCGGTCATCTCCTTTCTGGGTGAACACGCCTGGCTGCTCATCCTTGCCGTGGTGGCCTTCCTTGTTGAAAGGATCACCAAGCGTTCGAAGTCTTGAAGACTTATCTTAACCAAACGAAAAGCCCTGCCAAAGAAAGCGCACCCACAGCAACGACTGCCTTGGAGACGTGATGCGGGTCGGGCTGTGGTGTGGGGGTGGGGGTTTGGGCTGGTTGTGGTGTGGGTGTGGGTGTTGGTTGTGGTGTGGGTGTGGCTGGGGCTGTGGCTGTGGCGATGCCCTGTGCCTGTGTAGCCTGGAGATGTATCGGGTTTGATGGGTGACTGTTTGGTGGATTAATCTTTGTCGGGCCACCGTCCATGTGGCGAAGGGAGGCTTTTTTTGTGCCAAGATTAACACCACTGTTCACGCCCAGCTTCATCCCTTGCGTTGCCTCCTGTAGATTATTGTTATACCCGATCACGCTCTCTGTGTTGATGATCATGCGTGATGGCATGAGCCAGCTTCCGGTGCTGTCGCAAAGTCTAAGCGCACTTTCGTTGCTTGGATAGCAAGCTGGTATCGCTGTACGCTTGTTGCGATGTCGTTTAGTATTATGACCTCCTCTAGATGGGTGAGGAATACTCTCTGCGTTTCGAACGCCCGGCCTCCTTTTCCAATAATGCTGCTGCGGGTTTTGGCCTGTGAACCAAGAATGCAGTACACAAAGGCCTCGATTGATTGGTTCATACGCGCGAGCCCTGGCTGTGTCAGCCCCCTGTGCGTAATTTGGCACAAAGTGCTCGAACTGGGTGTCCGCCCCTTGATCGTTGCGGACGTAAGTTATTCCATTGGCTTTAAAGTTGGGGTCTTTTCTGTCAGTGACGCGCTCATCATCGAACAGAGCTAGATCAGAGTCTGGATAAGTGTAATCGGTAGAGATGGGGCCCTCTCCATAAGCCCAAATGTAGACATTCCCAAGCCTGTGGTTCTTGCCATATGTGAACCGGAAGTCAGAACTGGGGTCGATGCCGAACTCGATGCAAAGCTTCTTGTATGCGTCGATGTTATACTTGTTGTCTTTCTGGTTAAATGGGGGGTCGTCTGGCAAAGCACTCACGCTTTGTTCCCCACCCATCTGGTAGAGTATTCGCCTTGTTGTGAAATAAACGTGAAACCGGTAAAACGACTGGAGCTGTGTGGTTAGAGATAGACTTGAGTTCTTATCGAAGAGAATGTCACGCGAGATTCCACAGCCGGTTGTTGCACACCACAGGGCGAAGGAGAGTTGTTGTGGCCAAAAGCTCATATGAGGACCACCCATCCACTTTCGGCCGTATTTGGCGGTTGTGAAGGATATCTGTGTGTCCCTGAAGATATTTCTGTATTTCGTTGTGAAATACTCAGTTGGAGTGACGTAGATCCTTTGCTCTTTGTCATTCAAGATTGCGCCAATCATCATGTCTTTGTCTATTGTGGTGAAGAAAGCAATGGCCGGGATTGACTTTTCTGGTTGACCCAACGATAACTGATAAGGGAAACCACCATCATAGACAAGGCCAAGAGCGTCTCTTTCGGCGCCAGTCCAATCTTTGTGGGCTATTTCTGTGATTAGCCCCCAGGAGCCAGGGCCCTTTTTGTAAAGCACTTCCCCCGTGGCTGTTTTGTGGTCGTCACCAAACTCTACTTGCACTTCAAAGTGTGACATATCGGCGCGAGGGAAACGCTTTTTGAAGTCTGAGAGCGCCTTGGCCTTGGCCGCGGCAGAGAGCTTGGCAGCCTCCGGCGAACTCAACCAAGCCATTTCAGGATCTGGGTGTGGCTTTGGCGCGACATGAGTATAGGCGTTTGGAGGCGAATAAAAAGGAGGTGGGGGTCCGTAATTGTGTCCGCCGATGGAGATGCCAAGATTTGAATTAGGATTAAATCCACCAGGCTGTCTGCCAAACATGATTGTATATAATTATAATTATAAAATGTGTAATTATATACTCGCATCTGTCATGGTTGTGTTAACAATTGTCACGGCTTCGAACCCTCACACGATCTATTTCGACCACCCACTACCGAGGCCCAATTACATCCGGCTTGTCTCTTGCTCAATTTTCAACTCGTGGGATACTTTGAAAGAAGAAGCACACATTTCACCAACAACCCCCACTAGTAGTTCACGTGGTGCAACCTTACTTCCAGGGCATCACACCCTTGAGAGTTTAGCGAAAGAATTTGAAAACCTAAAAACCTATAACAGCAATTTAAATCTAACAATCGAAACAAAGGCGCCATACGGAGCCATGGTCATTCATAATAACGGCAGCAGTGTGACGCTTAGTAACAATCTGGCAGCATTGCTTGGCATAAGACCTGTATTGATGTTTATAACTTTCGCCAAACGTTTAAGGGCACCAAGCACTTACTTCATCCATTGTGATCTGGTCGATAAAGAACAAAACCTACTCAATGGTAAGCCTTCGACAGTTTTGGCTCGGTTTGATATTCGTGGAAAAGCTTTTGAGAAAATTCTCTACGAGACAACACAGCAGAACGTCTTGCGTGACGTCTCGTCTAGTGATTATGTAAACAGCATAACACTGTCAGTGAAGGATGAGAACAATGACCTCTTTAACTTCAATGACGCGCCTTTGGAATTTGAAATCGAGATAAATTAAAATCATATATATACCCACACCATGAGTTCTGCCAATGTGCTGCCATCGGCCCCCGAATACAGCCATACACAAAAGATATACCCTGACCTTGGGATCACTCAAATCAATGCAGAAGATTTCCGGCTCAAAAAGATCTCTGACTTGCTTAAAGAGCTGTCTGACGAAGCCGAGCATTACCGTCAGGTCGCAAAAAAATATAAACGAACCCAATCCTTAGTTCATTACTAGGCGGTTGGCCTTGGGTCGCTTTCTGTTGGGCTGTCATCAGGGGCCCTTGCCACTGCATTGACTGGGTTCGAAATTATTGCAAGTCCAGCACTTGCCGGCGTCGCGACCCTCTGTGGGCTGTCCTCTGTTGGGTTTACAGCTGCCAACAAGCGATTAGAGCGTAAAGTGACCAAACACGAGAATATCTACACACTGGCCCTGGCTAAACGCAACTCTGTCTATGAACTGGTCTCAAAGGCTCTGGAAGACAAGAGGATCAGTGATGCAGAATTCGCCATAATTACTCGTGAGGTGGAAAAATATCACGAACTCAAAGCTGCAATCAGGGATGGTGTTAGGGCTAAAAAAAACGTTGGCATTCAAACACAAGCGCCAGACCTCGAGAAACTCAAAAAGGAACTTCGCAAGGAAGTCACACAAGAAATTCAAAAAAAGATACTTCTCGCCGCAGCCTCCAAATCCGATTTGAGAGATTAAACTCGGGCTTTACTCTCTACATTTCTAAGGATAAATCATTTGCGCCCAATTGAATACATAACCCGGCTGTGTACAACCATGGAGAAGTTCGCTAAACAACTGGCTGATGTTCGGTCCTTGGACATTAAAGGCGAATACAAAGCCAAACTCGATGAGCTTGATAAAGAATACAAATTTATCCTCCTGCGCTCACTCGAAAGCTACACCAAGGAAATACGGCGTTCAAACCTGTCAGAACGCCTTCATATCATCAAGGAGTATCTTTCTCCCGAGGCACAATATGCCCAACACTCACCTTTCACCCTTGTGAATGAAAGGACAAAATTTTGCCAAAACTGCAAAGGCAAATTAAACCTCAGGATGTTTTCATCAGAACTTTGCTGTGAGGACTGCGGACTCTTAGAGCCTCTGGATGGTGTGACCTTCGATTACAACGGGCTCTATGGTGGTGATTACGCAATTACCAAAAAAAGAATGACCACCAAACACTACAACTTCAAAAGCTATCTCAACAAACATCTGAAAATTTGTGAACACCACGTCTGCTTGTCCAATGATGAAATACAACATGCAAATGATTCTTTCAAATTCATCGAAGAACATCTACCGAAAAGAATCTCCATGCCCTTTGTGGCCCACAAAATCTTGGATGCGATAAAAGGGCCACAACGGCTTGTCAATTACTTCTGGCTGCAAGTCCCAGAAAAATCAATGTGGAAGCACGAACAAAGCTGGAAGATCATGCTTGAAAAGATGGATCACGTTGAGTGAGCACTGCCCACTTTTGAGAGTAAGAAGGCTTCCATAACTGCACTGTCATCAACCAAATTGTTTGGATAGGTTTCGACAGGGGTGGTTTGTTTTTGTTTTGACAAATTTTCATGGAAGCTGTTGACTGATTCCTGAATGCCATCCAAGAAATTTGGTTGTTTTGTTTCCCAAATTTCTGTTATGTCTAGCAGCTTCCATGCGAAGAAGGCTACTGCCTTATAATAGTTTGGGGGCCAGTCTTCACTGAATGTCATTCTGTCTATTTTCTTCAAAAAATCTATATCGTCTAGTTTCTGATCCTCAATATATGTCATATAAAACCAATTTCCGCTACACAAGATATCTCCCGATGAAATTCCTCTCATAATTTTTTCGAACATTGCTGTTGATTTTGTTGCACCGAGGTTAAGTAATTTTGTTTGACCTGGAAATAATTTTTGCTTGCAAGATAGAATGTAAATACCACAGGCGAGTGCTGATGGGTTTTTTGTTTTGTGTACAACCCCTTTGTTTGGCAAGGAATTGTGTTCAAGGCTAAGGCTAAGCTGCTTCAAAGAACACATTCTGAAATAGGCATCGACAAACAAGCCTTTGTTAACTCTCTCGCCACTGAGGGCAAGACCGGTTTGTATTTGATCACGGTATTGTTTAGGAATTTTATTGGCTGTGATCTTTCTGGTGTAAGGGCACTTGAACTCTAACAAGGCTATCGTCTTGTCTTTGTGTGAGAAGTATCCGTCTGGACTGCAAGTGACCTTCCCAAAGAGAGGGTGATCCTTTGCAAGATTTAGAGAGCCCTTATATCCGAAAACTTTGACAGAATGTTTCTTCTCAAAGTATTCACGGACTAGAGGTTCAAATAATGTGCCCCAAACGCAGGCCACATTGTTGCTCATATCGATGGGCTTTACTTTTTTGCGAATTAGGCTTGACTGGCTCTCAAATGGCGAAGATCCTGTCAAGGCAGAGATCTCCGATGCACCGAGTGTGTTTTGTCTGGCTTTGACCCATTCTTCGCTCTTTTGGATCAGGCCTGTTTCACGCGATTTCAGGAATCTCTTGAAAGCTTTCACGTTTGCCATTGCCATGTGGGTGGGTATAAACAGGGGTGGGGTTTCTTCAATTGGTGATCTCGTGCCGGATCAGCATTCACAAGCAACTGGGGGGGTGATCTCGTGCCGGATCAGCATTCTCAAGCAGTATGTAGTATAGGGCGTTGGGGCGTTCGGGACCACAAAAAATAAGCCCCCAAAGGCCCGAATTACCAACCCCCACGGATGAATGCAATGAATCCGGGGGGTGGGTAATTCGAGCCTTTGGGGGCTTATTTTTTGTGGTCCCGAACCCCCGACGCCCTATACTACTTGCCCCCCTGCAGGGCACTTTCGTACCTTTCCCAGCGAAGCTCGTTCTGCTTCTTGTTGACGCCCTTGGAGGACATCTTGGCCTCGCCGCTAGCCTCGTTTTCTACGTAATAGCACTTGCTGCACAGGGCGATGGCCCGTGTGCCTTCCTTCTCAAGCTTGAACAAGCCCGGCTCTCTGCCGCTCCACTTGTCCCACGCCAACCAATTCTTCTTCTCCGCCTCGAACTGGTCGCGAAGTTCCGGGCGAACGGCCTCTTCCAGAGTGTCGTGAGCAAGAGCGAAGTACATGCTGTCCGTGTCCATCTGGATGAGCCCGAAGTCGCGCCTGTCGATGAAGTAATCTAGGAAGTCGTAATAGCACTCCAGCATGCGGAGCTTGGCAAGATGGTACACAACAATGCCCACTTGAAAAGGGCGGTCGATTGTGACCTTTGGCTTGCGCAGCTCGATCTTGTAAGCATCTCCGATCTCTTCGAGATCATCGAACAAGGGTGAGCGGAGATTCTTGTCGACCTCGTCCTCGTTAGTTGTGTACAACGTTCTTGTCTGGCGCTCCACGGCTTCGATGAACTTGCCGTAAGCACTGTTGCCAAGGAGCTTGAACACTTCAGCAAGCAGTGCCTTATCCTTGTCAGCGTCGCCTTTCCTTCGGTTGTCGGCGACCTCGCGAACGAACCAGTCGAAGAGCTTTTTAGGGTTGTAATCGATCGTGCGGTAGACTGCCGTGATCTTGAGCCCGCTGTTGAGATACCATTTCAAGAGGGGTGCGTAGATCAGCATCTTTTTCGCTGACAGTACACCCAGAAGCTTTTTCTGGTCGGGAAAGCGGGTTCGGCCACTTTCTTGGAGGTATTCGTGCATATGCTGTGGAACGCATTCGTTAGGCACTGCTTGGTTGATGAAGAGCGGTGGAAACTCTTCGAACTTCTCCCACACCTCTCGAGGGACTTCGATGTCCACTTCCGCAAACCCGAACCACCTGCCTGTATTCAGATTCATTTCAAGAACTCTCGCTGCCTGCTCCGGGTCATTGTAATGCACAACCTTCTCTTTACCACAGGGCATCTCCTGCAGCATCGTGCTTGGATAAAGGGAGTTAGCATCGAACCCCACAATCCGTTTCGTGATGCGGGCTAAGTCGTCTTTGTGAGAACGGATGCGGGTTTCGCCGCGCACGTGTTTGCGGGTGAAGACCAGGCTTGGGCCGCCAACCACAGCCCCCTTCAGCATGGCGTACGCTTCTGGGCCAGGGGCGTATAGGGCTGGAGCCTTGCGGCCTCTCAATGAGCCTCGCAAGACGTATTGCATTGATACTCCTGGCAAGGAGACCGCGTCTTTGAAGATGTCAACCCCGAGGCCCGTGTAAAAGCCCTTCATCGTTTGGAGAGCTTCGAGGAAGGGAGACACGTCTAGACTGTTGTAATACTCCAGCCAGTCTCCGAATGTCTTCATGCCTTCCTCGTGGAAGAGGCGATTGCATTCTTCGTGCTCCTTGGGAGAAAGAACGAAGGCGTTTTTGAGTTGTGAATACCAGCACTCGTATGGGGGGAGACAAGGGTAATCCAGCTTGTCAGCGCTGTCAAACCACTCGTATGGGAGCCAGGACTTGGTCTGTGTCGCTCCATACGTCTTGACCCACTTGTCGTACGTGATGCCTGGGGCCAAATAATTCATGATGTCCAAGAACTTGTAGCTGGGAGTGTTGATGAACATGATGCGACCCTCTTTCTCCGCGGCGAAGACCCCGTTCTCTTGAGCGAAATGAGAAACAAAGTACTTGCGGATAAGCTTGAGATCGTAATGGCCTGAGTTGAAGCCGACCACAGGCACTTGGTTGCACCATTTGTCGATGAGCTTGAGTTGCTTCTCAGGAAGATTCTCAAGGTCTGGGGGCATATATTGGCCAGCCACATCCTCTCGGATGGCTGCGCTTGGCCGCTCCAGAGAGGCATAAAACAGCCCGATAAGCTCGTCAGGATCTTTGGAGCAAATGTACTCAGGCTCAGGGTTCAACGTGTCGGCAGTGGAGACTGAGATAGGCACATGCTCGCTTTCATAAGAGAGATCGCGTGTCGGGCGAGCTGCCTTGGTCTTGTCCTGGTACGCTTCGAAGTCGTAGACGATCGCGTGGGGATATGTTTTGTTTCTTTTCTGTGGGCAACGGTCATTCCACCAGGGGGAAGGCTGTTCGTGTTCCCACCTTTCCACCACGTTGTACCCACCGTCTCGAAGCAACTGAGTTCGTTGCAGAGTCTTTTGGTAAGCAACCATCCTTGTGATTGTATTGCCCCTTCGGTCAGTATAGACACCTTCGTCCCTCGTTCCCCCGGGGTAACATTCCTCGCAACCGTGCAAGAAACAACCGTGGAACTGGAAAACTGTCTTGCTTTCTGGGTGATAGCCGTCGACTGGAGCCCCACAAATATAGCTCTCACCACCATGGCCACATCTGTGATGGTGGATGTGAATGTCACGCTGCTTCGTCTCCCACTCCAGCCAGCACACTGCCTTGACACCGAAACCGCCTTCTGAGTAAAAGGCTTTCTCAAAAGCTGACTCCGGAGGGAGGACACGTTTCCCGGGGCAGTCGATTTTGGTTTGGCCACGAGTACACGTCTTGGAGTGGCGCTTCAAGTTATCAGCCCGTGTGAACCTCCCGCCGCACTCGCCACAAGTGTAATTGTTTGTGACTTTATTGATATTGGTGATCAAGAAGGAGTGGCCCGCATGAATACCGATAGTCATGGTTGAAGCGCCCACCTTGTCGTAATTCGCAGGGGTGTGAGATAAAATGAAGTCACCATTGGGGAGAACAAGATATGCGGCAATTCCTTGCTTGAAATGCATTTCGATTTTAGAGAAGTGCCGCAAATTTAGCTGGCCTCGAAGCCCCGGATAAACTGCGAAGAAGCTTTCCGCGAGTTCCCTGGTTCTGCGAGTGTTGTCCCTTTTATGAGCTCCCCAATGGACAGCCAAGCAACGAAAGAGACAAAGATTGTCGTTGAAATTGTCAAGGGCAATGACTTCTCTTTTGTTGCGAATCCAATCAGGAAGACGTCCGAGTCCTATTTGCAAGGGTTGTCGATCCAGCACGACTTTAAGATCAAGCAGCACAGTGCGTTCGTAAACCCATTTGGTGTCAGGCCTGTTGAGTCTTGCGTTTTGAAGACGAAACTCTTCCTGGGCTTGCAGCCACTGTCGTGTCTCGGAAAGAGTAGCTAGCCAACGACTGTTGTGGTTGTTTTGATAAAACATTCTCAACTCCTCGGTTTCAGTGTTTCGTAACTCGAATGTGAAGCGTAAATTGATTTCGTGTCGTGTGTGAACATTTTGCTTGATTTTGTTCAAAATTCTGCCGACAAGAGAGTTTCGAGATTGTTTACAAAGCGGAACCGGATTATTCGTCTGCCGTGTTCAACCCATCGGTCAACCCGATCATAGATTTGAACAAGTTGTTCAAAATCTAGATCCGGTGGGTTGTTTTGAGGCCCGACCTCAGCATTATTGTCGTCGGCAGGCTCGATCCGCTCGACATTTCGTGCCTGTTCGTCCAGCCAGGCAATCAGCTCGCGTTGATTGGCATCACGTCGTCTTCGCCGGGGTTGTGCCATTGCGTATATACAAAGGGTAAGAATTTCTTCAATTGGTTATGTCTCGCTTGCCGTTGCGGGCGGGCTCGGGAAAAAACGCATTTGGCCCCCTCTTACGGGGTTTGCGGGAGGGGTATCCAGAGTAGTGAGTAGAGAGGCACGTCAAATGCGGGTTTTTCAAGTTCATAGAGAAGCTGGCCGAACGCGTGAGGCCAGCTTCTCTATGAACTTGAAAAACCCGCATTTGACTGCCTCTCTACCCACTACTTACCCAAAAGAAATAAGTCGGTCAGCAGTGTAGAGAACGCCATGGGCAACCTTCCAAGGTCAATACACTGACGGTCTAAGGGCATAAAGAACGGAGACCGCCAAGTGGTGGCCCAATCAAGATCGCCAAACACAGGCCGAAACTTTGACATGCAGTGAGGCACACTCGAGTTGAGAGTTAAAAGAATCTCATAACACATTTTGCAGGAGAAAGTTTCAGCCAAAAGACGAGGTCGAACACCCACGGCGAGACCAGCAGGGGAAGATGAACCTTGCAAAGCCCTCCAAGCACGAAGAAGAGCAGCGTAAAAAGGGGGAAGACGAGTAGGGCCAAAACGGAAAGGCTGGGCGAATACCTCAGCAGGACGAGCCCCAAAACGGTCCTGAATAGGTCATCAGATAGACCCACCAGTTTGGAGCCACCAAAGAACGACGAACCCACTGGGCCAGATTTAATGTAACACATTTGAAATATTACAGCAGTTTGTTCAGAGATTCAACTTGTTAAATATGGGACGGTTTTCCGAAGCCAGAGGCGCCGTAGCTCAGTTGGTTAGAGCGCCTGTCATGTAAACAGGAGGTCATGGGTTCAAATCCCATCGGTGCCTAAAATGCTTTTTTTTGTCGTGGCCATGAGTTGTTACAATGTTGCTGTCATTACACAATCTATTGTCTTTGCCGCTGCTGCAGTGTCAACTCTTTGGTCGCAAATAATCAAAACATTTATCAGCGGCGTTTTCTGGCAATTCTAGGTATGTACTTCATGTATTCCTTATTATAAGGGATGCATGATGTTGAAACGCAAATGTACTCATTGATTGGAAGATCCATGCATGTGCGAACTCTACGCCACATGACTGCAATCAGTCCAACTGCTGTTTTTACTCGTAACTCATAAAGCTGGACTACTTAAAAAGGCTGAAATCCTCGGTAGTATAGTGGTGAGTATCCCCGCCTGTCACGCGGGAGACCGGGGTTCGATTCCCCGCCGGGGAGAAAGGCTGTTTTTTTTCCTCATCGTGATAATTCTTAGACGAAAAGGACATTAACTTGGGACATGTTTAAGGGGTTGCGTTATTTCTTGCGTAAAATTTCGGCAGCTCTGTTAGACATTTTTTTAAGTACTACTCTTTTTTAATTTAGTAATTTTTTTCGCAACGGCTGACTTTGTCGAATTAATTTAGATGCAATTGATGTTTGATAATAGTAATGGGTTACT
Source organism: Dendrophyllia cribrosa (assembly GCA_024195265.1). Lineage (NCBI taxonomy): Eukaryota > Metazoa > Cnidaria > Anthozoa > Scleractinia > Dendrophylliidae > Dendrophyllia > Dendrophyllia cribrosa. The sequence continues at coordinate 17,908,090 of JAJLRJ010000010.1, forward strand.
CTGTTACTTCATTGTGGCGTCGATAAGTGAATGTTTTTCGCTTCCGACTCAGTATAGCCAAACAAATAAGCCCGCTTATAAACTAAAATACATATTCATTGAAAAAAAAATGAAAGTCGTTGATTGATTGAGGTGGAAACTACTGTATTTGCTAAAGGGTTAAAAAATTACATCGAAATCAGACAGGATTAATCAAAATTAGGAAAGGAAGTAACGACTTTGGGTTCTGTTAGCTTGAAATAAACAAATTTTCCCCAGAACCTTAAGAGAAGCAGATTTTGATTGACAGCTGTGCGGGGGCAAAGAAAGAACCTTGTTTCTTTTTTTCCAGTTCTTAGCTCAAAAAGACATCGCGAGCAGACCTTCACAACACTCATTTGACTCGCACAGAACGCTTTGAATAGTATTTTGTTTTGGTTGAGGTAAAGAACAAGATTGGCGGATAAAGATAGCTAATAACCATCCAAACCACAACAGGTTATATACCACCAGGTAATCAGCTAATTAAAGAGGGCATGTTAATAGTATCTATCAAGCAATGGCCTGTTGGTCTAGTGGCATGATTCTCGCTTAGGGTGTGAGAGATCCCGGGTTCGACTCCCGGACAGGCCCTTACAAGCTTTTTAAATTCTTTTATTTATTAGTCATAGCGATAAACTGCGGGGTATCATCGCACTGAACTCCTTCAACATCCACCACTTTGTTTTTTTGTATTCACATGCGAATAGACTTTAAAATTTGTTTCGAAGCGACCGAATAATCTATCATGCAAGGTCAATCAATGCACCGCTCTATGCAGTAACTGTCAAACTCTAAAAAAATATCGTGAACGTTTGGCGGAAGAATGTTTTCTTGTAATAAAGGCGACAATATTACATATGTTAAAAAATCACAGATTGTATGAACTTTGGGCGTCTCTTTGGAAACAGAGCTGTGGAGGGTTTAACTGTTGGATTTTTAAACAGGCACTGAGTAACACCCCACCGAAAGGCGATATTTCTGGGACGCGTTAGTGCACGAGGGGTACGCGCGCCCTTCCATATCGTATTCTTATTATTATTTTGCACCTCCTTGCATGTCATTATTCTAACATAGAAAGAAATCTTAAAAAATCGTTTGTCTGTTCCACTTCCCATTTGCTTGTAATGGTTTATTAGTATATAGCGCTTACGCGTCTGATGTTTATAAGGGAAGGTTGGAAGCTAAGAGAGAAACAGCGATGACAAAGTGAAATTTATAAAGATCACAGAAATAAACTAGAGGTTCAATGGCCAGCAGTTACTAGTATAGGTGGTTTTCATGTTACGTCATCGCCGCCATGCTGGTGGACGTAAACAATAGTTCTCTCGTTAGCTCCTTTTGTTCGTCCACCAGCATTTGTTCGTTTCACTATTGTTATCTATGTCTCTAGAGATTGGTTGCAAACCACCTATAGCTTTTACAAAACTTGATCAAATTCAAAATTGCACTGAGAATAATCCGAAAATGTTGTCTTGTAAATAACTGTTAAACAAACAGTGCTACAGGAAAGTAGCGCTCAAGAGTTTTAATTCTCTAACATTATGTCCATGCAGCAAGATGGCACCTAATTTGTAAAATTAGGCCCAAATCGCACTTGCAGACAACTTTTGAATTGTCCGCGACAATTTGGACAAAAATTGGCATACAAAATTGTCCGAGACAACTTGTCAATTTCGGAGCTAAAATTTGCAAGACAATACGAAAATTGCACATTACGGTATGGAAACAATTTTAAAGGTGTGGAGCACTTCGACTTTCAATCTGAGCATCAAGCCTTTTCAAAGCGCACGTGGCTTTAAATTCATTAGTATGTATTTTATGCAGTATGAAACTGGCTTGTCATTGAACACCGTCATTGAACACCGCTAAACATGATTCGATTAAAAAATAACGCAAAGTAGTTTTTTATTTCTAAGCCTTTTCAAGGGTTTTTCTACTTTTAGTGATTAAATTGTTTTTGCACATTGCCATTTGCCGTGATAAATTTGAATAAAAAGAAACATGCTGCATATTGATTTGTTTTTCTTAAGGAAGAGCACAATGGTTAATCAAGAAGGCATTGTTATCTGGATTCGCGGGTGCGTTAGAATGTATCAAACAAGCGTGTTGTCCTGCCAGGACGCAGGACTTCGGCTCCTTTGAAAATTCGGCTGTTTTGTCGGAACTTTTTCGACTTGGCAAAAGTAGGTCGCACTTGTCTTTGCGTTGATTTTCCGTTATAATGACGAACGAATTGCACGTGCAACGTGGACCAATCAGCGGGCGGCGGTGTTTTTAAAGTTTTATTTGTCTGCCCAGTTCGTTTCTCTGAAAAGTGTAGGTCGCACTTGTCTTTTCCAAGTCAGACACTTAAATAAATTGAAATTCGATAAAAATGTACAAAATTGTCCCAAGTGCGATTTGGGCCTTAGGCCCCGTTTACACGGGTCCGGACAAATTTTTGCACGGACAAAAACTTGCACGGTTCCACCTTGCGTTTACACGGGACCGGCGGAACTGGACGAATTTTTGAACGGCTAAGTGTGCAAGTTCCGTGTAAACACCACTGCAATCTGTAACAAAATTTGCACGGATCCATGTAAACACCTGGTCTAGGAACAAAATTCGTCCGTGCAAAAATTTGTCCGGACCCGTGTAAACGGGGCCTTAGAGTCAAAAAAGCATTACTTAAAAAATAAAACAAAGCTTTTATTTAACTGACGGCTCCAGGAAATTTTTCACACACGTTCGCTGAACGTTTTCAAAAAATACACTGGCTTATCAACTCAAAATGATAGTTAATATTAAAATACAAGAGATTACAATATTAAATCCAATTATTTTCTCTTAAAAAATATCAAAAACGTAGTTTTTACGAGTCTGACTAAGTTCAGTGAAAATTTAGTAGAAACGACAGCAAGATAAATCGCGACACAGAGAGAATGTAGAGGTCATGGTCTCAATGGTCATCTTTGCCGATGTCTCCTGATCTGCCTCAAACTATTTCGTCCTATTTGTACTTTTCTTATTACTGTTATTTATGTTATCGCTGCATGCAGGCCTCCTTGGACACCGTTAAGATCCACTGCTAATTTTAAGAACATAGAAAGCCATGACCCCGGTCAAATTTGCCTCGAGCATCCGGCTTCGGGGCCCTTACATCATGAGTAAAGCAGTATATTTCTAGGTGTAGCCTCGTCTTTATGATGCTCGAGGCAAATTTGTCCTCGGTTTCGCTTCTTGGGTTGGAAAATGACGTTAAAACTCTTTCAGGTAAAGTTATTGCAAGCCTTCAAATATTTTTCTTCTCTTAGTTAATCATTTGTCAGTTCATGGACAATATTGAACTAACAAGAAGTCAGTCCGGTCGGACAATTTTGCTCTGGATGGTTCATCTTTACTGTAAAGTGCACTGACCAGTCAAAATACTAAATTTAACGGACATTTGTCCGGTAACAGGCTATCTTATATTCGGTCGGCCTTCGGGCTGACTTCGGGCTGATTTTTGAAATATAAAACTTATAAAAGTACAAAAGTTTAAAACAACTTGAACTCGTTAAATATCTAAAGATATTTTGCAACCAGAGGCGCCGTAGCTCAGTTGGTTAGAGCGCCTGTCTAGTAAACAGGAGGTCACGGGTTCAAATCCCATCGGTGCCTAATATATATATATATATATATATATATTTTGTCCTGGCCATTTGTCAGTTGTAACAAATTTTGCTGTCTTAACACAATTAATCTTTGAGCTGCTGCAGTTTCATCTAATTTTTTGGTCGCAAATAATCCAAACATTTATCAGTGGCGTTTCGCGGCAATTGTAGATATCTACTTCATGTATTCTTTATTATAGTGTATTTAACTGAAACTGACACTTTTAAAAATAATTTAAAAGGGATTGTCACGTAATACAATCAACTATATTAAGTCCTTTTTTCTTTTCCCATATATATATTTCGTTTATTCGCTGTTTTCGTCGCAATTAGCAAGTTTACTACTATTTATTATGTTTGTTCGCTGTTTTCGTTGCAATTAGCAAGTTTATACCATATGTTATTAAACCTAATTGTTATAAGATAATCCTCGTTACGTAACTTACGTTATAAAATATTTGCTTTACAATTACCTTTGTTTTAAATTAGTCTGTATTCAGTATTAGTAAAACGACTGTATGGAGTATTATCATTGTAATTTACGTTCTAATTCACTACGTTCAAACGAACGTAAATTATTTTCACCTTGAACACCCTGTAAAACAGATATAAAACAGCAACAAGAATATGGTTGGATTCTCCCAAGCAGAATCGAGAATATTACAGTCGAACTTCCCGTAAGCGACCACCCAAAATGTCAAGCCTAGGTGATCGCTTATGGGAGGTGGTCGCTTACGAGAGTTCAGACCATATTGGGTTAAAATTTTGCCTTATTAGCATATGGTAACTGCAGAGACTTATCCCATGTGCCAATGCCCATCTAAACTCATGTAATAACTTTTAGTAGTCACAAAAATATTTAAGCTTTCCAAAATATTTATTCAGAGTTTCATGGTTCGCTTCTGTTAATTTACCTAATAAGGCGAATGGAACAAGTCTCACGATAGTTACAAATTGAATCTTTAATGTTGTCTAAACGTTAAGGGGAACTGAACATGAACTAATAAGGATTGGATTGCTAGCTTTAAATTTGACAGCCCTTTTATATTACTGGTGATTTACATGTTAACAAGCGTAAAAACTGTACATTAACCCTTTAACACCCAAATTTCCACCAAAAAGACCCTTTTTCAGGCTACAAATGCCATTTTATGGCCATTATCTAACCAAATTGAGGCCGAACAGTCAAAAACATCGTTCACAGCTCGGAAATTAAACCCTCCTACCATTTGTAGAAGAATTTGAGAATATGAGTTCGGCATAGGTTTTGAACGAGAAAAACAGGACTTGTCTTGAGGAATGCGATAATGTTACAATACCTCATTATCCAATTTCCGCTCTATTATCTGTCAAGTAGCTTCAACTGGTCGCTTACGGGAGGTTAAAAACAAAAGAAAATTTCAAACTTTTAGCTCTAAAAGTGGTCGCGTTCGCTTACAAGAGGTGGTCGCTTACAAGGGGTTCCAAATATAGTGATTTGACCTGGAAACTTTTGGTATTTTGGAAAACTGGTCGCTGAGGAGAGGTGGTCGCTTACGAGAGGTGGTCGCAACCGAAGGTTCGACTGTAATTATGGTCGATTTACAAATCAATGTTAAGGTTAAATCATAAACCGAGAAAATTTGTTATCTGTAATCTTTTACAAACGTCTTCTTATACATACATGTCTTTCGCAGCATCTGTTTTCCAACGGCCATGCATGCAGCTTTAACAATCGATCGGAAATTGAATTGTTACTATTACGAACAACTGAGGTTATGGCCCCAACTCTTAGACTATGTAAACCAAACATTTCAGGGTTATACCCTAACTCTTTAAGTGAACTTTTAAATATTTATCTACATCTTGAATAGTATGTTTTTCACTGTATTTATAATCCCCAAAACTTTCATCCCCAAAAATTTCTAAAACGCTCTCATACAAATTAATTTGTTCAGTCTTTGCCATAACTGAGGCAGCTCCCTTAAGCGATTGCCGAAAAAACCTCCTGATGCCGAGAAATACGACGGCAAGTATAAAACGTCATGGAGTCATTACGTTGCTATGGCAACTCCGATGTTAATATAACACTGGTCTTAACAACAACAACATGTTGTTGTTGTTGTTTATGAAATGAGTATATACGAAGTGCGACGACTGATACCGGCTTCAGCAACACCAACAAACACCCATAATTGCACCTGAGGAAATATTCACGCTGAGGCTGCGTAATGTTTCTGCATCAATAATTGCACCTTAGGAGTCAACAAATGACTCAAAAGTTATGACCAATAAACAATCTATTTCTCCATCTCACAAACATTAACTAAGCAAATGCAACTAAGTGAAGAAGCTCAAAATAACGGAGCGGTTATAACGCACGCATTTTGGTTTGAGATAAACGACACGATTGACACTGCTTCTCAAACAAACAAAAGCAATGTTGATTTCAAACTAAACTGTAATCCACTTTAATCCTTGCAATCCTGCACTTTATCTCCAAACAATTCTTTTTGCTTTGCTCTATAGAATCTTTTTATCCAACTTAGTTGTATATTTTGTGGCATTTGACGATATAACAAAGAAATAAGCGAAGAGAAATTTTACTATTTTCGCGGACCAGTGAAATCAGTATTCGTTTATGAAATGAGTATATACGAAGTGCGACGACTGATACCGAACTTACCCGAAATAATAATATGTCGGGGTTACCCCGGTTTAGCACTGTACTAACTACTAATTGTTAGCAATCCGGTTATCCACGGGCCTCAACCCGGCAGCACAACCTGCACTGGCCTGGTATAACCAATTGAAGAAACGTAAACCCTGTATATATAACCCCCACATGGCAATGGCAAACGTTGCACCCAACTTCAACAGAGCGCATGGATGCTACCACGGATGGCTTGCCAGTTACCGAATGGATGTTCCACCTGATCTTGGTAAAAAGGATCTTCTTCTGTTTCACAATGAAGTCCTTGACAATATGCTCGACGTCATAGAAGAGCAATCCTACGATCTTGGACCTTTGAAGTTTCAATACACAGTCTTACTAGACATTAAGAAGCAGACAGACGAAGGTGAAGTGAGGGAACAATGTTACGTAGGAGGAGATGGCAACCCAACCATCCAAAACGTTTTCAATCGCAAAGAAGTAAAAAGAAAACTTAGGGCTAGAATAGACCAACTTAGAGAGAAAGTCGCTGGCTGGACAGAAAGAGGTTCAGGATGGGTCTTCGACGGTATCAGAACTGTCTTTCTAGACTTCTCTAGAAACAATCCAATAAGAGGCGGTTCATATATCCCTCTCCCACCAAAACTCAAGGCAAAGCAAGCAATCATAAACGTTAAAAACAGAGATGATGCTTGTATTAAGTGGGCTTTGAAAGCAGCATTCTTCCCTGCCATTGCACACTCTGACAGGCCAAGCCAATATCCTCGAGAAGACGTCTTCAACTTCACAGACATCTCCTTTCCAACACCCTTGCATGAGATTCCAAAGATCGAGACGCAGAACGACATTGCAATCAACGTTCTAGGCTGGGATGGCAGTAAGGTAGTGATCTACCATGTGAGCGAGATGGATGCCCCTGACATACCAAGTGTCAACCTCATGCTCATCACAAAGACTGATAACCACACCGGCAATACGAAGTTTCACTACTGCTACATAAAGAGCCTAAGCAGGCTTCTTTATAGCCAACAACAATGCATTGGCCACTGTTTGCACTTCTGCACTAGGTGCTTGCAGGGCTACACATCGGAAAGAGTCCTCGAGAAACACCGCACTCTATGCATAGGAGCTGCCTCTCGCCCAACAAGAATCGATATGCCTGAGAAAGGTAAAAACACTCTGCAGTTCACAAACTACCAGAGGCAGATGAAGGCGCCGTTTGTCATCTACGCTGACAGCGAGAGCATCATCGAGAAGGTTGACGTATGTATACCAGCACCCGGCAAAAGCAGCACAACACAGACAGAGATCCACAAGCCCTGTGGCTTCTCCTTCATAGCCGTGCGATCTGATGGAGAGGTGGTGAAAGACTTCCTTTACCGTGGTGAAGACTGTGTGCAAAGGTTTCTTGATGCTCTTGTTGAAACTGAACTCGAGTTAAGGGAAACACTCAAGCAGGAGGTGCCGCTGCAAATGACAGGACAAGACCGGCATGACTTCTACACCGCAACCATTTGTCACATCTGCAAGAAGGACCTTGTCAAGTACAACCAACGTGATGAGGCTGATTTCTTTCACCCAGACACGGGCGAATACATCGGTAAGGCTCACAGGCACACAAAATATCCTGGTAGCCGAATACCTTGCTTTTTCGAACTCTACAATCGCTACAAACCAGATGACGGTAGGTGGGTCAAGAGGCAGCCTAAGCCAGACGATGCTGAAGATAACAGTGACTGCATTGAATGTGGCCAGCCTCTTTTACGCCCACAATTCAGAGACGCTGTCAGAGATCACTGCCACATAACTGGTAAGTATCGCGGAGCAGCCCACAATGTGTGTAACCGGAGTTACTTCCGCATCGACCCAAAGAAAACAATCATTCCGGTTGTCTTTCATAATCTGAAAGGCTACGACGCTCACCATCTGATGCAGCACATCGCCGAGATCGAGGGCACACCCAATCTGAGATGCATTCCAAACAACATGGAGAAATACATCTCATTCTCTCTCGGCAGACTCAGGTTCATTGACAGCTTGCAGTTCATGTGCTCTAGCCTAGACAACCTTGTAGGCTCCAACAAGCCAGAGGACTTCGATATCACAAAGCGGCTTATAACTAACCAAGCCAAAAGAGGCCTATTACTCCGCAAGGGCGTCTATCCCTATGAGTACATGGACTCCTTCGAGAGATTCAACGAGACACCTCTCCCGCCTAAAGAGGGTTTCTACAGCAAGCTCACAAAGTCTGGTATAGACGATAAAGATTTCGAGCATGCCAGGCAAATCTGGGAAGCATTCGAATGCGAGAATCTCGGGCAGTACCACGATCTCTATCTGGCAACAGACACAGTTCTCCTCGCGGATGTGTTTGAGAACTTCCGAAAGACATGTCTAAAGCACTACGGTCTTGACCCTGCGCACTACTACACAAGTCCTGGTCTAAGTTGGGACGCGCTACTCAAACACACGGGAATCCAGCTCGAACTCCTCACCGACTACAACATGTATCTCTTCATCGAGAAGGGAATGCGGGGCGGCATATCAACAGAGATGAAGCGCCACTGCAAGGCAAACAATCCATATCTGCAAGACTACAATCCAGAGGAAGAGACCACTTACATTCACTACCTCGACGCAAACAACCTCTATGGTTGGGCCATGAGCCAGCCTCTCCCAGTTGGCAATTTCTCATGGGCGCGCGTTATGCCCACTGAAAAACAAATTATGAGCTTGCAGCCAGACAGAAAGAGAGGATGCATTCTCGAGGTGGACTTGGAGTACCCAGAGGAGTTGCATGACGAGCACAACTCTTACCCTCTCGCCCCAGAGAGCACAGAGGTCCCAGAAGAGTGGATGTCGCCCTACCAACTAGCCCTTGCAAGAGAGCTGAATCTAGGGAAGGACAGAACTAAAAAGCTACTCCTCACCATGAGAGATAAGAAGAATTATGTCCTCCACTACCGCAATCTCCAGCTCTATCTCGAGCTCGGTATGAAACTGAAGAGGGTGCATAACGTTCTCTCCTTCGACCAGAAAGATTGGATGGAGCCATACATCACCTTGAATACCGAGCACAGGAAGCAGGCCAAGACACAGTTTGAGAAGGACTTCTTCAAGCTGATGAACAACTCCGTCTTCGGTAAGACAATGGAGAACCTCAGAAACCGAACCGTTGTCAAGCTCGTACGAGCCAACGAGGAGGCAAAACTTCGTAAGCTCCTATCCAGCCCACTTTTCGCAAGAGCAACGGTCTTTAGTGACAGCCTGGCCGGCATCCAGATGCATAAAGACAGCATCCTGATGAACAGGCCAGTATACACGGGTATGTGCATCCTCGATCTCTCCAAAACCTTGATGTACAGGTTCTACTACCAGCACCTCAAGTACAAGTACGGCGCACGGTGTGAGCTACTCTACACCGGCACAGACTCTCTCCTACTCGAGATCAAGACGGAGGACATCTACAAAGACATGAGGCGCAGTCTCTGGCGCTATGACACGAGCGACTATCCCAATGACCATCCCTTGCACAGTCAAGTAAACAAGAAGGTCATCGGCAAGATGAAGGATGAGTGTGAGGGTGTGCCCATCTCAGAGGTAATCTACCTTCGCCCGAAAATGTACAGTATCTTGAAAGACGATAGCAGGTGTGTTAAGAAGAAGGACAAGGATGGCAAAGAAATCAAAGCTAAGCTGGACATCAAGAAAGCAAAGGGAACCACCAAGGTTGTCACAAAGAAAGAGATCATCCACCAAAATTACAAGGATGCGCTCTTCAGCAGGCAATCCTTCAAGCACGGGATGGACAGGCTTCGAAGCAAAGACCATCAGATATTTGGCGAGCATCTAAATAAGACAACACTGTCACCCTTTGACTCCAAGCGCTGGATCAAGGATGATGGTGTCCACACGCTGGCATACGGACACAAAGACATACACTAACACGCGCTATAGCCCAGCTGGTGGTAACTGAGTGCCCGGCGGCACAATCATCAACTCCTCACGAACAAACCCTCTCTTGGGCCCATCCTAGAGATAATACACCAGTGGCTCATTCGGCTTGGTAACAACTCTCTCAACGTTATAGACCTTCAAAGACCAGATCGGATCGGTCGCCCGCCTACCACCACCCTCAAGCTCACCGGGGTAATAAAGATATCTCACACTCACCCGGGGAGGGAGCTTCTTCTCATAAACCCCAACAGGCCTAGCATATGGAGTCGCGGGCTTGGAAGATATTGCCTTCTCTTTGATCGCTTTCGCAGGCTTCTTGCCAGTGAGTCTTGTTACTTCATTGTTCAAGGCTGAGACAACATCTGGCAGTCTTTTCACCCAACCAGTCGAACGGCCAGAGGGCATATTCATTTCAACGGCATACTGATAACCAAACAACCTTTCAGCCAGGGTGCGATTGAATCTCTCCACAATTGCTTGGTCTCTGTGGATATCAACCCGCCCGCGACGAATGGTCGTTTTGTTATCCTCCATGGTCTTAGTCACAGCCCCCATAAACCCCTTCCCAGAGTCAACTTGCAAGAGTTGAGGCCATTTCAAAGGCCCGCGTCTGTAAATCTTCTGAAAGGCCCTTGAGACTTCTTCAGACTCTTTCGAAGTCAGGGGCTTTGCTGCTTTGAAACGGCTAGCCACATCAACAAGGGTTAATGCGTATTTGTAAACCTTTCTCCCATGAGGAAGTTTGTCGTGGGGCAGGAAGAGAAGATCTGCTTGATGCACTGCATTGGGTGATGAGACATCAAACTTGGGCCGGGGGATATGGCGTGGCGCTGGGAGGTAAACTTGCCAAATGGCTTGTTTGACCAGCCATTTCTTTGCGACATCATCAGAGCCCTTGGCCGCTGCAGCTAGCTTTTTGACAGCGGCAAGACCTTTCCAATACCCTTTCGGACTGTAATAGATCTTTGAGAGTTTCGCCTCCATAGGGGATATATATAGAGTTTATGAATCGGTGAAACATGCTCATGCCTTATGCGGCATCCGACCATGCTGTGCAAAGAAAAGGCGCAGCTCTTCAATAACTCTGTCAGCAGCTTCTTCGTACTCATCAATTTGTTTTAAAAGGTTGAGATAAATGTTTCTAGCTAGTTCATTCATTTTCTGCTGTGCTCGGTCTATTTCCTTAGCTTCTTGAGCCGTGAAGATTGTTAGGAATGAGTGGTCTACATCACTTTCTTCAGCAAGTTCCCGAGTTATTTTCGATAGTTCCTTATTGTATTTATCCGAGGGGGATGTTGGTAAAAGGCTCAATACTTCCATAAAGGCGTTACGATCTCCTTCAGAAAAGGGTGTAGCCATGGTATATATATGTGTTTAAATATTTTAAAAAAATTAAAGAAAGCGATAAGCCGCATACCCACCCGCAAGCAGGGTGCCTCCAATGAACACAAGTTCGCCATTCTGTTGTTGTGGACTGGGCTTGTAGAAGTCCGAGAACTGAGGCTCTTTGTAGTCTTTGATTTGTTTATCTGGTTGTGTTTGGTGCATCTGATTATACAAGACCAGGGCTTGGTCGGTGGTTTAGAAGTTTTTGCTAGCTTGGTGTTTAATCCGATCGTTGGCTGCAATCCAGTCGAGGAGCTTGGTGCGGTCCTTCTGGAATTTGGCGTAAGCCGCTTGGTATTGTTCAAGGGCTTTGTCGTGACGGATTTTCTCATCCATTGCTGCCTTTCCGTTATCACCAGACAGATATTTCGCGAGATAATTGCCGCCCGTGAAAGCGGCCGCATTAAGAACAGCGCCAAGGGCCATTATTGCAATCGACGCCATTGTGGTCGTGTATACATATGGTTTTTACATGTTGTCTGGGAGGATTTTCTGGTCCTCGAGATATTTCTTCAGCGCGATGCTGCCAGCCATGACGGCTGTGAACTTGACGTAGTTCATTAAGCTTGCACTGGGGTCGGCAGTGAAGTTTTCTTTGATGGTCTTTTTCCCAATAAAACCAATACCGGCGACAATGCCAGTGATTGTCATGGCGCCGAGGATAGACTTCACAAGCTTGTTGTCAGACATGGTTTGTGTGCAGTATACATATGATTTTGTTTTTTTATTCCATTTTTTTAATTCCTTCCCTTACCGGAATTCGAGATGGGGGTGTTGCAGCGGGTGTGGCTGCTTGTGGTGTGTTTACTGGTGTGTTTGCTGGTGTGTTCGATTTGCGTCCAAGCCTTTGCATTATGGCTTCGCGTTGGTAATACACACCCGCAGCAGAGACAGCCAACCCTCCAACCCCCAGAATATAAAAGATTGAGTTGTTGTTGCTGTCACTTGTTGTGTCACTTGTTGCACCACTTGTTGTGTCACTTGTTGAGGGTGCAGGCTTTTGTGCTTCGGCCTTTTTCTTTGCTTCACGGGCTAGGCGGTTGCGTTCTGCTAGCCTTTTACCAGAAGCAACACGGCCGGGGTTCTTTTCTGTTGCAGGCTTTGTTTTCGGGGCCTCAGAGGTAACCCGTGCAGGTGTTGGTGTTGGAGTTGGAGTTGGTGTTTCTTCAGGGATCGTCTCGAGTGGTGTGGCCATAGTGGGTATATATGTAAATTTTACTTTTTACAAGATGTGATAAGTGTGCTGACAGGTTGCTGTCAGGTTCCAGCCAGGTTCCTTCAAGGTTCCTTCAAGGTCGGCCCAGGTTCCAGCCCAACTTCATCAAACACGAGAATTTAGTTTTATCGACTGAGTCGATAAGGTAAATTGACCACCGTAAAAAGACTCAAATAGCTGACGTTTCGAGCGCTAGCCCTTCGTCGGAGCGAACCGGGTAGGGTTCGCTCCGACGAAGGGCTAGCGCTCGAAACGTCAGCTATTTGAATCTTTTTACGGTGGTCAATTTACCTTATCGACTCAGTCGATAAAACTAAATTCTCGTGTTTCATCCCCCCACCGACGCAGCACCACAGTTTCTCTAGAAACTAACCCCATTCAACTTCATCAAAGCCCTCAAGTGGATAACCTTCACTGTCTCTGGTTGGATGTGTGGGTTGGGGCTCAGGCTCTCGTTCAAGCTTGATGTGTTTTGTTGTGATGATAGCAGCATTGGCAAGTGCCAGCAATCGTCCGCATCGCATGGCAAGACCTCCAGCAAGATTTGACAGCTCCTGGTTGATGATGTAGTCGTTCTTGAGTTCTTGCTGTAACTCCTTGACATCCTCAATCGGGAGCACCATACCAACGCCTTTGGACACGAGCATGATGGCGGAATCAACTAGGGATTCGGTTGTCTTGTTGCCTATGTAGGCCTCGTACCTTTTGCAGTACTTCTCAACGTCCTTGTCTGACAGCCGCTTGACATGATCGTGTGTGAGCTGCACACCGATAGCTTCTTTGGCCTTGCCAGTTGAAACAAGGATTGCCAGCTTCTCACGTTTGGCAGGAATGCCATTGTCACCAACTATCCCAACCAACTATCCCTCCCTGTGGGAGGTGTGGTTTCAGGGGTGGCCTCCAGCATCTGCATTACTTCGTCAAAAACGGCCTGGTCTTCATCTGCCATCATCAGGGGTATATATATGTGTTTTTATTTTTCAATAATTCTCTTGATGTCGGGCAGGGCAAAAGAGTTTCAAGCTCACGTATAAGCCCCGCCATGGTGCCTGGCATAGAATTCAACCGCAATGGATATCTGTTGAGAAGCATGAGGCGCAGATCTTCCTCACCAGCGGCTTTGATAATTTTGTTTTGCGCATCAAGTGTGTGTTTGTGCAATTCATCCAAAAGCTGTGAAAGCACAGTGAGCTCGTGTAGACTGGTTGGCGCATTCATGGCATGTATATATATGTGTTTAAACCTTGTACTCAATTCCATACGGGTGTCTCAGAGAGAAAACCAGGTGGGAGAACTTGCGGGATTTGAGCCTTGCGATAAGCTCTTTGTACTCCTTATGGGAGAGCTCGCCGGCATAGTCTTCGAAGATGGCCTTAGTTGTCTTGCTGGAGGGTGTGTAAAAGAGCACGATCGCTGCAATGTTATCACGGTATGGCTTAGCTATGCTGGTGATCTGCTGGGTCAAGACCCACATGGATATGCCGTCATGTCTTGCACTGAACCCCAGATTGACCAGCTGACTCGTGCGGCCTTTGACATCTTTGGAGGCGGCGCAGTCATCGAGAATGAATAAAGTGTTGGTGCATGTGAAAAAGAAGCTCGCCAACTTCAACCAGTCTTCGATCTCATGCTGTTGGCAGACAATCACGAAGATGTGCGGATCGCGGTCCACGAAGCCATCGTATGTCTTGTTCTTGACAAATGTGGGGCAGAATAAAACGATGTAGTCAAAACAACCCCTAAAGGGGCCTCTCAGTTGGTTTAGAAGATACTGTGTCTTGCCAGAGTTAGTGGGGCCCACGATTAGTGCATTGAATGGCAGCTTTCGTGGATCCATAACCAACACCTATATTAGTTGGTTTGCAAACAATTGGCTCATGTGTTGGTGGGGAGGGTGCCTTTGCCAGAAGTCTTTGTATTTTATTGTGTGATAATGGTCCGGTGGATGGCAGGGGAGCCGGCTTAGCATGGAAGTTGATCTTGTTGTTTGTGGTTTTTTTGTTTTGTGGCCATGGGGCTGGTGGTATATCTAGAACTCTACAGAATGCAGCTGTCTACTCATGATGTTCATCTGTGAGTCTGAGACGGTGAAGATGTGGCAGTTTGCGTTTCCCGAGCCTGTGCCGTTTCGTTCGATCTCGAGTTGCACGCCATCCTGTGTGTTGACGAGCCGTTGGCCGTTGCCGTGCAGGGCTGTGTCAGCCATGGACCGCAGGTCAATCCAGAGACCAAACTTGTTGCCTGTGAGATATTTGGTCAAGTTCATGTTAGGCCTGCCGCTCGTGTGTGGCTTGAAGTATCGGAAGATTTCATTCCACATGTCAGTACCACTGATGCCGTCGTTGTAGATCCTGTTTGGAACACCGTTGACTGTGACCTTTACTTTGGTGATGTCGGGATTGAAATAGTTCTCAGAATCCCTGGCACCCGCTACATAGGGATTGTTGAACAGCAAGAGGATGCCCTTGAGAGACCGGCGCTGTGGGTTAACCCGAAGATTCAGCCGAGTGTCACCACCTTTTGAGAAGGGAACCACCCTCTCTCGCATTACGAGGTCATAGGCGAACTCCCTGCCATTAGTGTAAGTGCTTGTTGCCTCGTCGGCCAGACTCTTACTTCTGATCGTCTCATACTCCAGCCGGAGGTTTTCCAACTTGTACACGAGCTTGCTTGTGTCTGAGCCTCGGACAACTTGTGATGCGGGGGCAAGGGTTAGTTCGAAGACCAGATCATTGAATAACGCTTGATGATATATGATTCCGTGATCAGTTAAGATTTGGTGATCCAGTTTGATGCGATACTTATTCTTGTATATTGTTTCCAGCTTGGTTTCCGCTTCCACGCCTGAGGTCGGCTTGTCACCAGCACCAGAGCGGATCTTAAACAAACCCACACTCTGGATGCCCTCCATAAGCATATTTTCCCGCTCATCGATTGATTTGAATAGGTCTTCGAAGATCTTGTAGATGTCGTACCCAACCGTGTCCTGGACAGTGGTGGCGGCAAACTTTACAACAAACCTGTCCACCAGGGCCCGAGAAACATTTTGCATGAGATAGTTATTTACATGCCCCCCGGCTAGGTTGATGTTGAACACCAGTGCAAGTGAGCCGGACACAATGACATCGTGCTCGGCCAGCTTGGGTACCGATACACGCAGTGTCTCGCCGGGATTGGCCTCAGATGGGTTGAATGTGATGCGTTTTACGGTTCGCTCTGCTTTCATGGCGCCCAGTGTCTTTTCACTGTGAGATGGAAGTAGATTCGGTTGCACAGCCATGGTATATATTTGGGTTTTTAAAATTTATATTTATATACCATCATGTCGAGTGAAGTCGACGTCAATCCAGATGAGACAACTGAGGAAACCCCTCTCTTCCCAGACACAGGGGATGACGATGACACCCAATGGCCTCCAATGACAGAAGAAGAAGCCAAACAATGGATCCAGGCCCTCGACGACTTGAAACCTCCTGACCCCAACGCCACGCAACCCTTTGAACCAGGTTCTGCTTCCACACCGGCTGGCGAACAAGTGCCTATGATCACAAGAACAAGGTTGCCCCCAAAACAACAAGGCTCCCGCACTGAAGAAACCTCTTTCATTGAAGGCGTTGCTCAGGGGCAAACGATCGAGGAAAAAACGGGCTACATGGCCTATTCCGAGGTTAAGGCAGAGTTTCCCGACTTAGACAGAAATCAACTTGATTTTCGGTACGAGAAGACACCAAGATCAGGTGGGGCCATCATCGAGGTAAAATATCATACTAGAAAGAAATGGTATCCTGTTTACACAAAAAGCCGTGGGAATGCCGAAAAGACTCTCAACTCTGCTCTTACCAAAGAGATCAGAGAGGCTCTCGGAAAGTCTGTGGATGAAAACTTCAATGAAACAAATGCTGCACTTGAAGCAAATCAAAAAGAACTGGAAGCAAAACAAAAACAACAATTAGAACAAAGGGTTGCTGATACACAAAAACTTCGCCGCGACATGGATGCCATCAGAAATAGAATCAAAGAGGTTGATGCCCAGAGGCAAGAGATGGAAGATGCACAGGGCCCGCTGAATAAGGAGGAAATAGAAAGACTGAAAAATGAAAAGAGAGCTCTTGAAGCTGAGCACCAAGCCAAACGAAAAGAACTGGACAATGCGCAAAAAGCTGCCCAACAAGCAGACAAACTACAAAAAAACATTGACAAACTCATGCTTGACAATAGAGGTTTAGAAGGACGCTTAGAGGAACTTAGAGCAAAAAAGGACGCCATAAAACCACTGGACGAACTGAAACAGAACAAAGAAGAGCTTGAACAGCAGAACGCTGAAGACAGACTCGTCATAGAGGCCGAGGACACTTCCCCCTCTGACAGGGCAGCCGCAGAAGCCCGGGTTGCTGAACGCGAAGAAGAGCTGGCAAGGCTCAATACAGAAATTGAGGTGCGGGAACAAGCCCTGTCTTTGAGAGAGAGGGTCAGAGAAATCTTCAAGAAATACGGATGGACCTTTTAAGCGATTGTTCTGGCAGCTGGCATCACCATCAGCGCTGTGGTACTCGCCACCTTGAACGGCCTGGCAAGGGCCACCAAGGCTATTGGAAATGGGCTTAAAGAGCTTGGCAAAAAAGCAGCCAACGCCCTGCCTGGCCTCATTGGCTCAATCGTGAGTTTTATCTTCAAAGCGGCTGGGTCGGTCATCTCCTTTCTGGGTGAACACGCATGGCTGCTCATCCTTGCCGTGGTGGCCTTCCAGGTTGAAAGGATCACTAAGCGTTCGAAGTCTTAAACTTCTTATCTGGACCAAACGAAAAGGCCTGCCAAAGCAAGCGCACCCGCAGCCATGAGTGCCTTGTTTACGTGATGTGTGTCGGGTTGGGGTGGCGTGGGTGTTGGTGTGGGTTGTGGTGTGGGGGTTGGGGCTGGTTGTGGTGTGGGTGTGGTCCTTGGTTTGGGCGCGATGCCCTGTGCCTGTGTGGCCTGTTTATGTATCGGGTTTGATGGGTGACTGTTTGGTGGATTAATCTTTGTCGGTCCACCGTCCATGAGGCGAAGGGAGGCTTTTTTTGTGCCCAGATTAACATCATTGTTCACACCCAGCTTCATCCCTTGCGTTGCCTCCTGTAGATTGTTGTTATACCCGATCACGCTCTCTGTGTTGATAATCATGCGTGATGGCATGAGCCAGCTTCCGGGTGCTGTCGCAAAGTCTAAGCGCACTTTCGTTGCTTGGATGGCAACTGGTATCGCTGTACGCTTGTTGCGATGTCGTTCAGTATTATGGCCTCCTCTAGATGGGTGAGGAATACTCTCTGCGTTTCGAACGCCCGTCCTCCTCTTCCAATGATGCTGCTGCGGGTTTTGGCTTGTGAACCAAGAATGCAGTACACAAAGGCCTCGATTGATTGGTTCATACGCGCGAGCCCTGGCTGTGTTAGCCCCTGTGCGTAATTTGGCACAAAGTGCTCGAACTGGGTGTCCGCCCCTTGGTCGTTGCGGACGAAAGATATTCCATTGGCGCGAAAGTTGGGGTCTTTTCTGTCAGTCACGCGCTCATCATTGAACAGAGCTAGATCGGGATCTGGATTGGTGTAATCGGTAGAAATGTTGCCCTCTCCATAAGCCCAAATGTAGACATTCCCAAGCCCGTGGTTCTTGCCGTATGTGAAACGGAAGTCAGAACTGGGGTCGATACCGAACTCTATGCAAATCTTCTTGTACGCGTCGATGTTGTACTTGTTGTCTTTCTGGTTGAATGGAGGGTCGTCTGGCAAAGCACTCACGCTTTGTTCCCCCCCCCATCTTGTAGAGTATTCGCCTTGTTGTGAAATAAACGTGAAACCGGTAAAACGACCGGAGCTGGGGGGTTAGGGATAGACTGGAGTTCTTATCGAAGAGAATGTCACGCGAGATTCCACAGCCGGTTGTTGCACACCACAGTGCGAAGGAGAGTTGTTGTGGCCAAAAACTCATATGTGGTCCGCCTATCCATTTTCTTCCGTATTTCGCGGTTGTGAATGATATCTGTGTGTCCCTGAAGATATTTCTGTATTTCGTTGTGAAATAATCAGTTGGCGTGACGTAAATCTTTTGCGCTTCGTCGTTCAAGATTGCGCCAATCATCATATCCTTGTCTATTGTGGTGGAGAAATCAACAGCTGGGATTGACTTTTCTGGTTGCCCCAACGATAACTGATAGGGAAAACCCCCGTCTTGATGGAGACCAAGAGCGTCTTTCATGGCTTGAGTCCAATCTTTGTGGGGTATTCTTGTAACGAGTGCAAATGAGCCTTGGCCCTCTTTGTAAAGCACTTCTCCTGTGGCGGTTTTGTGGTCGTCGCCAAACTCTACTTGCACTTCAAAGTGTGACATATCGGCGCGCGGGAAACGCTTTTTGAAGTCTGATATTGCCTTGGCCTTGGCCGCGGCAGATAGCTTTGCTGCCTCCGGCGAACTCAACCAAGCCATTTCAGGATCTGTGTGTGGCTTTGGCTTTACATGGCTATAGGCGTTTGGAGGCGAATAAAAAGGGGGTGGGGGCTCGTAATTGCGGCCGCCAATTTTTATACCAAGATTTGAATTAGGAAAAATTCCACCGGGCCGTCTGCTAAACATGATTTGTATATATTTATATTTTTAAAAGTAATTATATACAATCATGGTTGTGTTAACAATCGTCACACCCTCGAACCCTCACACGATCTACTTCGATCACCCGCTTCCGAAACCGAATTACATCCGTCTTGTCTCTTGCTCAATTTTCAACTCGTGGCATAATTTGAAAGAAGAAGCAAAGATTTCACCAACAAACCCTCCCCCTAATGGTTCATCACGTGGCGCAACCTTACTTCCAGTCCATCACACTATTGAGAGTTTAGCGAAAGACTTTGAAAACCTAAAAGACTATAACAGCCAGTTAAATCTAACAATTGAAACAAACAGGCCATACGGGGCCATGATCATTCAGAATAACAGCAGCGGTGTGAAGCTTAGTAACAATCTGGCAGAATTGCTTGGCATAAGACCTGTATTGCTTCTAATTACTTTCGTCAAGCGTTTAAGGGCACCAAGCACTTACTTCATCCACTGTGATCTGGTCGATAAAGAACAAAACCTCCTCAATGGTAAGCCTTCGACAGTTTTGGCTCGGTTTGATGTTCGTGGAAAAGCTTTTGAGAAAATTCTCTACGAGACAACACAACAGAACGTCTTGCGTGACGTCTCGTCTGGTGATTATGTAAATAGCATATCACTGTCAGTGAGGGATGACAACAATGAACTCTTCAACTTCAATGGCATGCCCTTAGAATTTGACGTTGAGATAAATTAAAAAATCTTATATATACCCACGCCATGAGTTCTGCCAATGTGCTTCCATCGGCCCCCGAATACAGCGAGACGCAACAGCTCTACCCTATGCGTGAGATCACTCAAATCAATGCAGAAGATTTCCGGCTCAAAAAGATTTCTGACTTGCTTAAGGAGTTGTCTGACGAAGCCGAGCATTACCGTCAGGTCGCAAAGAAATATAAACGAACCCAATCCTTAGTTCATTACTCGGCGGTTGGACTGGGGTCACTTTCTGTTGGGCTGTCATCAGGGGCCCTAGCCACTGCATTGACTGGGTTTGGCATTGTTGCAAGCCCCGCACTTGCACGCGTTGCCACGCTTTGTGGGCTGTCCACAGTTGGTTTTACAGCTGCAAACAAGAGGCTAGAGCGGAAAGTGACTAAACATGAGAAGATCTATACACTGGCACTGGCTAAACGGAACACTGTCAATGAGCTAATCTCAAAGGCTCTGGAAGACAAGAGGATCAGTGATGCAGAATTCACCATAATTACTCGTGAGGTGGAAAAATATCACGAACTCAAAGCTGCAATCAGGGATGGTGTTAAGGCAAAAAAAGACGTTGGCACTCAAACACAAGCTTCAGACATCGAGAAACTCAAAAACGAACTTCGCAAGGAAGTCAAACAAGAGTTTCAAAAAAAGATAAGTCTTCTCACCGCAGCATCCAAGTCCGATTTGAGAAACTAAATTCTGGCTTTAACCTACAAATCTTGAGGGATAAATCCTTTGCGTCCAATTGAATACACAACACGGTGTATATCCATGGAGAAGTTCGCTAAATAACTGGCTGAAGTTCGGTCCTTGGACACTAAAGGCGAATACAAAGCCAAACTCGATGAGCTTGATAAAGAATACACCAAGGAAATACGGCGTTCAAACCTACCAGAACGCCTTCATAACATCAAGGAGTGTCTTTCTCCCGTGACGCAATACCCCCCACACTCACCTTTCACCCTTTGGAATGAAAGGATAAAAGCTTGCCAAAACTGCAAAGGCAAATTAAACCTCAGGATGTTTTCATCAGAACTTTGATGTGAGGACTGCGGGCTCTTAGAGCCTCTGGATGGTGTGACCTTCGATTATAACGGGCTCTATGGTGGTGATTACAAAATTACAAAAAAAAGAATGCCCACCAAACGCTACAACTTCAAAATCTATCTCAACAAACATCTGAAAATTTGTGAACCCTACGTCTGCTTGTCCTCCGAAGAAATACAACATGCAAATGATTCCTTCAAATTCATCGAAGAATATCTACCGGAAAGAATCTCTATGCCATTTGTAGCCTATAAAATCTTTAACGAGATAATAGGGCCACAACGGCTTGTCAATTACTTCCGGCTACAAGTCCCAGAAAAATCAATGTGTAAACACGAACAAAACTGGAAGATCATGCTTGAAAAGATGGGTCCAGTTTAGTGACATTGCCATAGAAACTTTCGTGAGCACTTGAACCGTCATAGTCTTCCTCGTCATCACTACCGATGTCTGTATGCATTAATGCCCACTGTATGCATCTATAAGGCGGCATGCCAGGGCAAATGGCTCGGTGTCTGCCCATGTCCACTTCTGGTGAGAAGAGTTCTTGACATTTATCACATGTTTGTGAAGTGAATATAGGGAAATAGCAATCGTTTTGCCAGTGATGATGCTTTTTTATTGAACGGCATACATATTTCATCCTGTCTTGATGAAGGATCCTTGCAGCCAAGTCACGCTGGATACTCCTTTCAACCAGTTCAAGGATGTAGTCTTTGATCATGTCTGGCAAGTAGTCCCAATTGGATTCACCAAAAGACAGCAACCATTTGCCGAAGTAGTCTTGGTTCTTTGGATTGAAGTCAAGACCTTGAGCACCCATTGCCATGTTGGCATATACAGGGGTGTGAGCTTTCTCCAATTAGCAATGCATCCTTCAAGGTTTCTCAGGAGGGCAGTTGCTAGACTTAAGTTCCTCAAACTTGGCATGCATGTACTTGACAAACTGAATTTCTTCCTCATACTCATCATTCATAGCCTTGACACACTGAAACCCTTTCTCAAGCTTTCCATGCCATGCATAACCATGTAAGAGCGGTATTCATTCTCAATTCTCTTATCCTTGCCATGAATAGCCTTGGAAGCGCGGTATGCGTTCTCAACCTCAGTCTTGTCATTCTGAAATTCTTTTCCTTCATTATATGCCAATCTTTTTAGATACTGAAGTTCTTCCTCGTACATGGCAATGTGCGCATAAATCCCCTGAAGGGCTTTCTTGAGTTTATTCCACCTGAATTCCCAAGGTACATTCTGTGATGAGGCGCCAGCGAGATCAGTCGCCATGTTCATACCGCTCTGTTGTGTCATTGCCATGTGGGTGGTATATACCAAGGGTAGGTTTTCTCCAATTGGTTATGTCTCGCGTGACACATTGCGTTGTCCATTTCAAGCAACAAGGGCTGTCTGGGGTAGCCTACTCAGTAAAAAGTCTTCCAACATGGCACTGTCATCACCGATGTTGTTTTCAAAGGTTACAATAGGCCTGGTTTTGTCAAGGTGTTTTTGTTTTGACAAATTTTCATGAAAACTTTTGACTGATACATGAATACTTTCTAAGAAATTTGGTTGTTTTGTTTCCCAAATTTCTGTTATGTCAAGCAGCTTCCATGCGAAGAAGGCTACTGCCTTATAAAGGTTTGGGGGCCAATCTTCACTGAATGTCCTTCTGCCTATGTCATTCAAAAAATCTAAATCGTTTAGTTTCTGATCCTCATCATATGTCACATAAAACCAATTTCCGCTACACAAGATATCTCCCGATGAAATTCCTCATAATTTTTTCAAACATTGCTGTTGATTTTGTTGCTCCGAGGTTAAGTAATTTTGTTTGATACGGAAATAATTTTTGCTTGCAAGATAGAATGTAAATACCACAGGCGAGTGCTGATGGTTTTTTTGTTTTGTGCACAACCCCTTTGTTTGGCAAGGAATTGTGTTCAAGGCTAAGGCTAAGCTGCTTCAGAGAACACATTCTGAAATATGCATCGACAAACAAGCCTTTGTTAACTCTCTCCCCGCTGAGAGCAAGGCCGGTTTGTATTTGATCACGGTATTGTTTAAGAATTTTATTGACTGTGATCTTTCTGGTGTAAGGACACTTGAACTCTAACAAGACTATTGTCTCGTCTTTGTGTGAGAAGTATCCGTCTGGACTGCAAGTGACCTTCCCAAAAAGAGGGTGATCCTTTGCAAGATTTAGAGAGCCCTTATATCCGAAAACTTTGACAGAATGTTTCTTCTCAAAGTATTCACGGACTAGAGGTTCAAATAATGTGCCCCAAGCGCAGGCCACATTGTTGCTCATATCAATTGGCTTTACTTTTTTGCGAATTAGACTTGACTGGCTCTCAAATGGCGAAGATCCTGTCAAGGCAGAGATCTCCGATGCACCGATTGTATTTTGCCTTGCCTTGACCCATTCTTCGCTCTTTTGGATCAGGCCTGTTTCACGCGATTTCAGGAATCTCTTGAAAGCTTGCACGTTCGCCATGTGGGTGGGTATATACAGTGGGTAGAATTTCTCCAATTGGTTATACCAGGCCAGTGCAGGTTGTGCTGCCGGGTTGAGGCCCGTGGATAACCGGATTGCTAACAATTAGTAGTTAGTACAGTGCTAAACCGGGGTAACCCCGACATATTAAAATAAGGGGTCCGAGCCAGCGAGGACCCCTTATTTTAATATGTCGGGGTGGCCCCGGTTTAGCACTGTACTAACTACTCTTCTCAAAGAAAGAAATTCAACGTTGATTTCAAACTAAACTGTAATCCACTTCAATCGTTGCCATCCTGCACTTTATCTCCAAACAATTCCTTTTGTTTTGCTCTATAGAATCTTTTTATCCAACTAAGTTGTATATTTTGTGACATTTGGCGATATAACGTGGAAATAAGCGAAGAGAAATTTTACTATTTTGGCTCATCAGTATTCTTTTATAAAATGAGTATATACGAAGTGCGACGTCTGATACCGAAGATACCCGAAATATTCACGATGAGGCTGCGTAATGTTTCTGCATCAATAATTGCGGTAGTTTCTTGGTGTTACGGATGGTGTGATCACCAAATAACGTAAACTAAAAGATTCAAAAGACACAGAACAATACTCACACCACAACACAAAATCTAACCAACAATGGCTTCAGCAACACCAACAAACACCCATAATTGCACCTTAGGAAATATTCACGCTGAGGCTGCGTTATGTTTCTGCATCAATAATTGCACCTTAGGAGTGAACAAATGACTCAAAAGTTATGACCAATAAACAATTTATTTTTCCATCTCACAAACATTAACTAAGCAAATGCAACTAAGTGAAAAAGCTCAAAATAACGGAGCGGTTATAACGCACGCATTTTGGTTTGAGATAAACGACACGATTGACACTGCTTCTCAAACAAACAAAAGCAACGTTGATTTCAAACTAAACTGTAATCCATTTCAAACCTTGCAATCCTGCACTTTATCTCCAAACAATTCCTTTTGGTTTGCTCTATAGAATCTTTTTATCCAACTTAGTTGTATATTTTGTGGCATTTGGCGATATAACGTAGAAATAAGCGAAGAGAAATAACTATTTTTTTGGCGGACCAGTGTCATCAGCATTCGTTTATGAAATGAGTATTTTCCAAGTGCGACGACTGATACCGAAGATACCCGAAATATTCACGATGAGGCTGCGTAATGTTTCTGCATCAATAATTGCACCTTAGGAGTCAACCGATGACTCAAAAGTGGTGACCAAAAAAACAATTTATTTCACCATCTCACAAACATTAACTAAGCAAATGCAACTAAGATAATAAGCACAAAATATACGGATCAATTCTAACGCACGCATTTTGGTTTGAGATAAACGCCACCTTTGACACTGCTTCTCAAAGAAAGAAATTCAACGTTGATTTCAAACTAAACTGTAATCCACTTCAATCGTTGCCATCCCGCACATTATCTCCAAACAGTTCCTTTTGTTTTGCTCTATAGAATCTTTTTATCCAACTAAGTTGTATATTTTGTGGCATTTGGCGATATAACGTGGAAATAAGCGAAGAGAAATTTTTTGCTGTTTTGGCAGAACAGTGTCATCAGTATTCTTTTATAAAATGAGTATATACGAAGTGCGACGACTGATACCAAAGATACCCGAAATATTCACGATGAGGTTGCGTAATGTTCTGCATCAATAATTGCGGTAGTTTCTTGGTGTTACGGATGGTGTGATTACCAAATAACGTAAACCAAAAGATTCAAAAGACACAGAACAATACTCACACCACAACACAAAATCTAACCAACAATGGCTTCAGCAACACCAATAAACACCCTTAATTGCACCTAAGGAAATATTCACGCTGAGGCTGCGTTATATTTCTGCATCAATAATTGCACCTTAGGAGTCAACAAATGACTTAAAAGTTGTGACTAATAAACAATTTATTTCTCCATCTCACAAACATTAACTAAGCAAATGCAACTAAGCGAAAAAGCTCAAAATAACGGGGCGGTTATAACGCACGCATTTTGGTTTGAGATAAACGACACGATTGACACTGCTTCTCAAACAAACAAAAGCAACGTTGATTTCAAACTAAACTGTAATCCACTTCAAACCTTGCAATCCTGCACTTTTTCTCCAAACAATTCCTTTTGTTTTGCTCTATAGAATCTTTTTATCCAACTTAGTTGTATATTTTGTGGCATTTGGCGATATAACGTAGAAATAAGCGAAGAGAAATAACTATTTTTTGGCGGACCAGTGTCATCAGTATTCGTTTATGAAATGAGTATTTTCCAAGTGCGACGACTGATACCGAAGATACCCGAAATATTCACGATGAGGCTGCGTAATGTTTCTGCATCAATAATTGCACCTTAGGAGTCAACAGATGACTCAAAAGTTATAACCAATAAACAATTTATTTCTCCATTTCACAACAATTTATTTCTCCATCTCACAAACAGTAACTAAGCAAATACAACTAAGTTAAGAAGCCCAAAATATACGGGGCGGTTATAACGCACGCATTTTGAATTGAGATAAACGACACGATTGACACTGCTTCTCAAACAAACAAAAGCAACGTTGATTTCAAACTAAACTGTAATCCACTTCAATCGTTGCCATCCTGCACTTTATCTCCAAACAATTCCTATTGTTTTGTTCTATAGAATCTTTTTATCCAACTAAGTTGTATATTAAGTGGCATTTGGCGATATAACGTAGAAATAAGCGAAGAGAAATTTTACTATTTTGGCGGAACAGCGTCATCAGTATTCGCTTATGAAATGAGTATATGCGAAGTGCGACGACAGATACCGAAGATACCCAAAATATTCACGATGAGGCTGCGTAATGTTTCTGCATCAATAATTGAACCTTACGAGACAACAGATGACTCAAAAGTTATGACCAATAAAAAATTTATTTCTCCATCTCACAAACAGTATCTAAGCAAATGCAACTAAGTTAGGAAGCTTAACATAACGGAGCGGTTATAACGCACGCATTTTGGTTTGAGATAAACGCCACGATTGACAGTGCTTCTCAAACAAACAAAAGCAACGTTGATTTCAAACTAAACTGTAATCTACTTCAATCCTTGCAATCCTGCACTTTATTTCCAAACAATTCCTTTTGTTTTGCTCTATAGAATCTTTTTATCTAACTAAGTTGTATATTTTTGTGGCATTTGGCGATATAACGTGGAAATAAGCGAAGACAAATTTTACTATTTTGGCGGAACAGGGTCACCAGTATTCTTTTATAAAATGAGTATATACGAAGTGCGACGACTGATACCGAAGATACCCGAAATATTCACGATGAGGCTGCGTAATGTTTCTGCATCAATAATTGCGGTAGTTTGTTGGTGTTACGGATGGTGTGATCACCAAATAACGTAATTCACAAGATTCAAAAGACACAGAACAATACTCACACCACAACAGAAAATCTAACCAACAATGGCTTCAGTAACACCAACAAACACCCATAATTGCACCTCAGGAAATATTCACGCTGAGGCTGCGTTATGTTTCTGCATCAATAATTGCACCTAAGGAGTCAACAGATGACTCAAATGTTATAACCAATAAACAATTTATTTCTCCATTTCTTTCTATTCTTTTAGGCCTTTTGTTTTCTTTGTTTTACGTCACTCGTGAGTTTCACAGGTTCTTACACCGAGGATGAGCCAAACAATTCCTTTTGTTTTGCTCTATAGAATCTTTTTATCCAACTAAGTTGCATAAATACAAAACTGAATGCAAGGCTGGTACTACGGCAAAGGGCAGACTTATTAATGGCCAATATTTCGACTAATAGTATTAGTCTTCCTCAGGGCCAGGGCTGTACTGAAAGAAAATATTGTAACGGCTCCTTAAATTTTAAAATTACATGGTTAAAGGAAGGAAGGAAGGAAGGAAGTAGGAAGGAAACTGGCAACTACCAGCACGTTTAATTTCTGCGTCGTGTGGACCTCTGCATTCAAAGGTTTTTCTAAGTTGTATATTTTGTGGCATTTGGTGATATGATGTGGATATAAGCGAAGAGAAATTTCACTATTTTGGCGGAACAGTGTCATCAGTATTCGTTTATGAAATGAGTATATACGAAGTGCTACGACTGATACCGAAGATACCCGAAATATTCACGATGAGGTTGCGTTTTGTTTCTGCATCAATAATTGGACCTTAGGAGCAAACAGATGACTCAAAAGTTATGACTAATAAACAATTTATTTCTCCATCTCACAAACATTATTTAAGCAAATGCAACTAAGTGAAGAAGATCAATATAGCCGGAACGGTTATAACGCACGCATTTTGGTTTGAGATAAACGCCACGATTGACAGTGTTTGACAAACAAAGAAGGGCAACGTTGATTGCAAACTAAACTGTAATCCACTTTAGTCCTTGCTATCTTGCACTTTATCTCCAAACAATTACTTTTGTTTTGCTCTATAGAATCTTTTTATGTAACTAAGTTGTATATTTTGTGGCATTTGGCGACATAACGTGGAAATAAGCGAAGGGAACGTTAATTATTTTGGCGGAACAGTGTCATGAGTAATTATTTATGAAATGAGTATATACGAAGTGCGACGAAACATTCACGAACAGGCACCGTAATGTTTCTGCATCAATAATTGCACCTTAGAAGCCAACAAATGACTCAAAAGTTTTGACCAATTAGAGGCGTAGCCAGACATTTTTTCCGTTTAAGCCCGAGATATAATATTTAAGGTATAAAATAGAAGCCTCTGTGGGGGTATGGAGGCATGCCCCCTAGGAAATTTTGAAATCTAGATGCTCGGAAATGCTATTTTCGGCATTCTGCACTATATATTTCGTCTAAAAAACGATCTTGATTCTGTGGAAAACGACAGGTATTTTTAGTGCTTATTCAACATGTCCGAGGTTTTGTTAACTTGATATATATTCTGGCCTTAGTACACTAAACAACGTTTTATAAAAGCTCAACGTATGCAAAGAGGAATATCGGCGCAAGGACGAAATCTGGTAAGGAATTAATCACCAATTGCGATGTGTGAAGAATTCCTTTGGCAGCGCGCCATCTTGTAATAGCGTACAAATCGTGCTCGCGCAATGTTCAGTTTTTATGTTTTACGTTTTATTATTTTTTTTTTATGATGTACGGTGAAAATTGAGTGTATCAACTTTTGAACTTAAGTTTGAACTTAAACTTGAGTTTAAGGCTTTTTTAAGCGTCGTGTGTTCACGTTCTCCACAAAACCTATAATTTGATCATTTGACGTTGTTGTTCTGCAGCCGAACGGCAAAGAAATGTATCGAATGTAAAACGCACGTGCAGAGGCATTGTTTTCGTTCATAAACCTATTGTTTTGTGCCACTCTCGCTGCCGTTGCCGTCGTGTTTGCTATAACTCTCTCATGAACCTGGTGCGACGCCGTGAAGAAGAGAGACCCTGGGAACGAGTTTGTTGGTGAACAGGACAATATTAAACGGCCAGTGGTGACTCTACAAATTCGTACCAACTAACTGTTCAAAGGTCTGGAATTTGAATAGGAGCATAAGGAAAGTAGTAAAAGCAAGTTCATTTGACGAATTGTGAGGGGAGGGGGCGGGGGGTAAACTTTTCAAATTGTAATTGCAGTGGGGGGTATAACTTTTTATTAAAAGTTTTTTGTGGGGGTACAATTTTCATACACCAGATTTTTTAGAAAACTACCGCCCACCCCCCTCCCCCGACAACATGAATAATCACTACTGCATGGGTTTCTATCTATTTTGCTGGATTTTTTTGTCAAGCGAACTTTCTTTATCGAGATATAAAGATCCTCATCTTTATCAACCCGGGGATCGCTCCATCGTTTCCGAATCGGACAAGTTGTCTCAAGACTGGTACACTATATGTTACCATACATGACATATCAACATACTTGAGGATATGTCTGCTGGTATCAGCGAGTGTTACTGTGGGCACAACTTTCAATATGGCGACTTTGGAGATCCGCCTGAAAAGGGTGAACAAGATTTATTACGAGGGAGTAAGTACGCAGCATCTTTTGCTTGTTATTGGATTAATGTAAACAATTGTAAAGGACGTCTATATTTTTATTTCTTTGAAAATACTCAGTCTGTATAATTATATGTAGAGGTATGGAATTTTTTTATAGCGCCAAACTGGCTGCAGAAATTGCTATGCTACACCGCCCAGGTGTGTTAATTTGTACGTAAAATTTCTGAGAGTAACCCGAGGAGATTATATGTTATATATACAGAAACTAAATAGATTTTTTTAAGGGGCACAGCAATGGCCAAGTATGTCAGAATAAAATGTAGAATGCAGACTAACATGTAGGTACAATGTAATGGATACAAAATGCAGAATGAGTATAAAGTGTAGACTGCAGACTGGGTATAAAATGCAGAATAAGTATAAAGTGTAGAATACAGACTGGGTATAAAATGCAGAATGAGTATAAAGTGTAGACTGCAGACTGGGTATAAAATGCAGAATGAGTATAAAGTGTAGGCTGCAGACTGGGTATAAAATGCACAATGAGTATAAAGTGTAGACTGCAGACTGGGTATAAAATGCAGAATGAGTATAAAGTGTAGACTGCAGACTGGGTATAAAATGCAGAATGAGTATAAAGTGTAGACTACAGACTGGGTATAAAATGCAGAATGAGTATAAAGTGTAGGCTGCAGACTGGGTATAAAATGCAGAATGAGTATAAAGTGTAGACTGCAGACTGGGTATAAAATGCAGAATGAGTATAAAGTGTAGACTGCAGACTGGGTATAAAATGCAGAATGAGTATAAAGTGTAGACTACAGACTGGGTATAAAATGCAGAATGAGTATAAAGTGTAGACTACAAACTGGGTATAAAATGCAAAATGAGTATAAAGTGTAGACTACAGACTGGGTATAAAATGCAGAATGAGTATAACGTGTAGACTACAGGTGACACTTGATTTGTGACAAAATGTACCTTTCCCTCCGGTGGAGGGTCGTGTTGTCAGCGCGTGACTTTGTTCAAATGCACCAATCAGAGTTGAGGATGAAACCAGATACTTGTCGTTGAGTAACGACCGTTGGCGCGAGGTCGATCACAAGCACATCTGGAAAGCCGAATAGGCGAATTTTAAGCAAAATATCTCGTTCTTTACGAGTCTTTCGACCGCCGAAGCACACGTATGTGGAGTGAAATTTATTGGGCTCTATGGAACTGTTGGTTTTATTGCGATTCGGGACTTTTCCTTTTGAGGAGAGAGCGATTTGTGGAGTGACCTCTGGCCAGCGATCGATGCAGTGAAGAAGAGAGACCCTGGGAACGAGTTTGTTGGTGAACAGGACAATATTAAACGGCCAGTGGTGACTCTACAAATTCGTACCAACTAACTGTTCAAAGGTCTGGAATTTGAATAGGAGCATAAGGAAAGTAGTAAAAGCAAGTTCATTTGACGAATTGTGAGGGGAGGGGGCGGGGGGTAAACTTTTCAAATTGTAATTGCAGTGGGGGGTATAACTTTTTATTAAAAGTTTTTTGTGGGGGTGCAATTTTCATACACCAGATTTTTTAGAAAACTACCGCCCACCCCCCTCCCCCGACAACATGAATAATCACTACTGCATGGGTTTCTATCTATTTTGCTGGATTTTTTTGTCAAGCGAACTTTCTTTATCGAGATATAAAGATCCTCATCTTTATCAACCCGGGGATCGCTCCATCGTTTCCGAATCGGACAAGTTGTCTCAAGATTGGTACACTATATGTTACCATACATGACATATCAACATACTTGAGGATATGTCTGCTGGTATCAGCGAGTGTTACTGTGGGCACAACTTTCAATATGGCGACTTTGGAGATCCGCCTGAAAAGGGTGAACAAGATTTATTACGAGGGAGTAAGTACGCAGCATCTTTTGCTTGTTATTGGATTAATGTAAACAATTGTAAAGGACGTCTATATTTTTATTTCTTTGAAAATACTCAGTCTGTATAATTATATGTAGAGGTATGGAATTTTTTTATAGCGCCAAACTGGCTGCAGAAATTGCTATGCTACACCGCCCAGGTGTGTTAATTTGTACGTAAAATTTCTGAGAGTAACCCGAGGAGATTATATGTTATATATACAGAAACTAAATAGATTTTTTTAAGGGGCACAGCAATGGCCAAGTATGTCAGAATAAAATGTAGAATGCAGACTAACATGTAGGTACAATGTAATGGATACAAAATGCAGAATGAGTATAAAGTGTAGACTGCAGACTGGGTATAAAATGCAGAATAAGTATTAAGTGTAGAATACAGACTGGGTATAAAATGCAGAATGAGTATAAAGTGTAGACTGCAGACTGGGTATAAAATGCAGAAGAGTATAAAGTGTAGGCTGCAGACTGGGTATAAAATGCACAATGAGTATAAAGTGTAGACTGCAGACTGGGTATAAAATGCAGAATGAGTATAAAGTGTAGACTGCAGACTGGGTATAAAATGCAGAATGAGTATAAAGTGTAGACTACAGACTGGGTATAAAATGCAGAATGAGTATAAAGTGTAGGCTGCAGACTGGGTATAAAATGCAGAATGAGTATAAAGTGTAGACTGCAGACTGGGTATAAAATGCAGAATGAGTATAAAGTGTAGACTGCAGACTGGGTATAAAATGCAGAATGAGTATAAAGTGTAGACTACAGACTGGGTATAAAATGCAGAATGAGTATAAAGTGTAGACTACAAACTGGGTATAAAATGCAAAATGAGTATAAAGTGTAGACTACAGACTGGGTATAAAATGCAGAATGAGTATGAAGCATAGGCTGCACTTTGGGTATAAAATGCAGAATGAGTATGAAGTGTAGACTGCAGACGGTATAAAATGCAGTTTATGTGTAGGTACTATTCTTGATTTTCACATGACGTCATAAAAATAAAAAAATCTAAAGTATACGTCCTACAAAGCTGTTTCTAACATGGTATGTGTATGCAAGTGTTATAATCTTTCACAAAAAGTTTCAGGTTTTAACGATCTTTTGCTTCCGATTTACAAACGTTTTAAATTGGTCACGCTATTTCAGATAAGCTGCAAAAATAAACAAAATTGAATCAGCTGAAAGTTATTGTTTGCATTATAAGTGCTTATAAGCCGAGTTAATAAAGCTTATAGCAAATAAAATATTTTTTTATTTGATTTTTGGTGTAATTAAGACTTTGAATTTTTGGCTGCCATCTTCATGCCCCTGAGTGGGGCACAAAGATGGCCCCTCCATACATTTGTTGCTAAAAATGTCTAATACTTGTTCGCCTATAACTCTTGAACAAAATGCTTTTGCATTTCAAAATTTGGTCAAAATGTGTAGTTTTAAACTCTCTACAATTCCATAAACATTTTGGATTCGAAATCTATTTTTTAATGCTTCTGAATTTTGATATGACGTAAGTGAAAACCAAGAATAAAATGCATACTGGAGGAGGGAGGTTTGCAGTTTTAGGCAATCTTTCATGCAGTATGCAAATGCAGTATAACAGTTCTATTCAGCCCTTTGGTGCACGATCAATAGAGTTTCTTTGGCTCACTAGTTTGCAAGATCAATACTGAGTTGCACTAGAAATGTAAATTATGCTACATGTATTATCAGATATTTTCTCAGGTCATGATTTAAGCCTGGGCCCGTTTGTTCGAAAGCCGGTTAACGCTAACCCAGGATTAAACCTTAACCGAGGATTTAATTTCTCTTGTAAGAAGTGTTTTCAAAAGCTAATTATAGTGGAGCTCTGCGGGCCGAAGGCCTGCACGGAGCCCCATACTCATAGAACTAAACCTATGCCCGTCATTTTTCATGGTCATGGCTAGCGGAATGTTTCACGGGCGCGTGCGTGTGCCCGTGTTGGACAGGGCTATTTTACGGGCGTGTATGACATCACAAAACATGCGCATGTGATGCCAAACAACATCTGAGATGTTTGTTTTCATAAGGGAGTTCACAACCAAAGAAGCGGAGATTTATTAAAGAATTTCCAAGCAAGCGAGGGACTTAAAGATAAAACATTACATTTTTCGATGGGAACTTATGTTGATATCAATCTGTGATTGACTTTTTCTTTGTTTTCTCGCTAGTTTTGGAGAATTGTTTAAAAAACGTGCTAAATTGAATTCAGTTGTTTTGATTTCTTTCATCGGAGACATCTCGGCCTCGATGAGCTATAAATGGTTCGCGTTTTGCTTTAAACATAAACTTATGGAGATTTGAATAAAATTTTTCAAAAAAAGATTGTGTTGTCAATTATTTTTATGTGTTTGTTCATTCATTACATAGGTTGAAAAGCGATTTTATGTAAATGTTGTAGTTAATTTATTATTTCAGGTAATTTTTATTTTTCCATTGTTTTTGGGTATGGTAATATATGCTAATGAATTTGAAACAAAGGAAAAACAAAAATTACCTAAAATAAAAAATTAACTACAACATAAACAAAACAAGACTTGGATTTTATAGTTCTAAACTTCACTCGCGTGGTCTTATGCAAATATGTTTGTGTATTTTTTGCAATTTTGATTTCCAAATCAGTTTCTCGGACAATTTTTTTATAAGCAACAGGTGTATTTTATTTGGAAATTAGTTGTACTAGTTATTCTAGACGGAGAAAAAGTTGTTATTTTGAACTTTTGCATGGTCTAAATGTGCTGTGCAAACGGTCGCCTATGTCTGTTTTTGAGAATTGCTAAAATTAAAAAATAGCTCTGTTGTCGATTTGTATTCTTGTGCTTCCGACCTTTCACCTCAGTTAAGTTTATCATCGGCTTTCCGTTCAAAGAGCGATGCTGTTAGGCTCAGCCTATCTATATATATTAAGTTACATGCAAAGACAAGTCAGAAACGAAACTAAAGGGGAAAAATACTTCAGAAAAATTTCCATTGATTTAATGTTTAACTGGAATCAAAATTGATACTAACCCTGGGTTAGCTTAACCGCACTTTGAACAACCCAGTTCTGGATTTAATATGCAGCTATACTCGATGTGATGGTTGGGAATCCTATTTTGTGGGTGTGGCTACTGAATATCAATTTAATACCCCTAAGAGGTACCAATTCTTTCTTAAAAATTGTTCCTGTCAGCATATGTTTCTGGTATTTTACCTTAAAAGATATCAGAACAACTCTCACTGGCAGCTAGTGGTCATTTTCAATTCAAACTCCCTTTAGCAGTACCAAGCCCCATCACCTTTATATGGGAGTACCCCCTCTATCCCCCCTCTATGAGTTAAGCAGTGCAATAGTCAGTATGTTTGTGACCCATCAGAACATGGGTAGTATCTCAGTTATAATGTAAATCGGAATAAAGAGTTAATTCTGTGTTTTTTGTGTCTTGAAGCTAGGCTGTATTGATTCTCTATTTTTTTCTTAATTAATGTAATATGGTGTTATTGCTACCTGCATAAAATATATGAATTTCCAGCATGACTGCTATTTTACAATTTTTATGGATGCAAGTGATTATTCTATAACTTCGATGAACCCCATCACAGTTGCTTCAGGCATGTTGAAAGATCTTGTAGAATGATGTGAAATCATTTTGTTGTATACCGGTATTATTACCGGTAGATGAAGTGACAGTTTTGGTCCCAGTCTGCAATTTGCATTTTATACCTACAATCGTCGACAAAAGTCTTTGGGACACTTCAATAAAAGTGCATTCTTGACTATTTCTTCAAGAATTATTAAACATTTCAGCCACCGGGTTAGTAGAAATGATCCCCTCCCCCCTCCCCCCTCGGACAATGTTGTTTAAACTAGTTTTAAGCGCCGAAATCAACTTTGTGATGGGGGGGAGGGGTATTTAGCAAGAATTTCTCTTGACGGTTAAGAAAAGGTAAAGAGCGTCCCAAAAATATTGTCGAAGATTGTAGTCTGCATTTTACTATACCCAGTGTGCAGTCTACAGTCGGCTTTTTATACACAGTCTGCAGTCTATGGTCTGCATTTTAAACCCATTCTGCATGCAGTTTACAGTTGGCACTTTATACTGACTGCTGGCCCAATGTGGAAATGAGTGTCTGAGCTCTCTGATCAATAGACAATA
Source organism: Dendrophyllia cribrosa (assembly GCA_024195265.1). NCBI lineage: Eukaryota > Metazoa > Cnidaria > Anthozoa > Scleractinia > Dendrophylliidae > Dendrophyllia > Dendrophyllia cribrosa. The sequence continues at coordinate 17,943,922 of JAJLRJ010000010.1, forward strand.
TTCGTATTCTCGGTATTGAACTGGAACTAACTTGCAATGGAGGCTCATGCGGGGGAATATCATTAAAAATATTTGCATGTGAAAAGAATGCCCCGCATGAGCCTCGTCTGCAAGCTACAACCACTTGCAAAAATAGTTGAGACACTGCATAAAAACGGCAATTCTACAAATTTAACACTTTAAACATGGAATACTCCCCCCTCCCTTGTCAATGTTGTCTGAATGTCGGAATTCCATTCAATCCGTAAGCAAAATAACTTTGAAAGGGGGAGGGGGGGTCAGAAGAGAACTAAGTTGTTTATTTTTCAAATTCTTATCCTTTTTATAAGGAAAACCCGCTTTTTTGGGAGACTGTTCCAACCATTTTGCAACTGGTTGTAGTTCCAGTTCAATACCAAGAATATGAATATCGTCTATTGGAGCTGTCTGTATTCCATGTGGGTTATGATGAAGATGTTTGGCTTGGGTTTTTAAAGGGTCCTGGTGTACTAGCATAGTATTGCAGTCTTTGGCATTTTCCAATGTATGATCAATGATTAATTCATACATGTATTTTCATAGACGTTTGCTGCTTGGCATATATTTCAAAAGCCTTTGTTGCATTTTTGGCATAGGATTCACATGGGATCAGACTGGACTATAATGCATGGTTCAATTCCTAATTTTACCAGAAAGAATAGAGCTGTAATTGTCAATTTTTTTTTTTAGGATATTGTCAAAGGTGTAATAGTTGTACAGAGCCGTGGGGAGCTTACTCACAATGGCATCACTCTTGCCATGGAAGGAGCAGTGAATCTGCAGCTCAGTGCCAAAAGTGTTGGAGTATTTGAAGCATTTTACAACTCACTCAAGCCAATCCAGCTTGTCAACTACTCACTGGAGATTGCTAAACCTGGCAAATTATACCATTCATCCCTGTTTTAGTTATATTTATTATTTCAGTTGTCATTGTAAGGACTGTATGTTTAGTGCGCAAGCAGGAACGTAGAGTTGTACAAATGTAATTGATCTTCTCAAAAGTGATCAGTAATGAATTATAAAAGCATGTCAGAGTGCATTGTCACACATGCAGTATCAGAGTGCAATGTCACACATGCAGTATCAGAATGCATTGTCACACATGCAGCGTCAGAGTACATTGTCACACATGCAGTATCAGAATGCATTGTCACACATGCAGTATCAGAGTGCATTGTCACACATGCAGTATCTGAGTGCATTGTCACACATACGGTATCAGTACATTGTCACACATGTGGTATCTGAGTGCATTGTCACACATGCAGTATCAGAGTGCAATGTCGCACATGAAGTATATGAGTGCAATGTCACACATGCAGTATCTGACTGCATTGTCACACATGCAGACTGTATCTGAATGCATTGTCACACATGCTGCATCAGAGTACATTGTCACACATGCAGTATCTGAGTGCAATAATTAATGTCACCTGCAGTATCAGAGTACATTGTCACACATGCAGTATCAGAGTGCAATGTCACACATGAAGTATATGAGTGCATTGTCACACATGCAGTATCCAAGTGCATTGTCACACACAGTATCTGAGTGCATTGTCACACATGCTGTATTAGTACATTTTCACACATGCAGTATCAGAGTACATTGTCACACATGCAGTATCAGAGTGCAATGTCACACATGCAGTATCTGAATGCATTGTCACACATGCAGACTGTATCTGAGTGCATTGTCACACATGCTGCATCAGAGTACATTGTCACACATGCAGTATCTGAGTGCAATAATTAATATCACCTGCAGTATCAGAGTACATTGTCACACATGCAGTATCAGAGTACAATGTCACACATGAAGTATATGAGTGCTTTGTCACACATGCAGTATCCAAGTGCATTGTCACACACAGTATCTGAGTGCATTGTCACACATGCTGTATTAGTACATTTTCACACATGCAGTATCAGAGTACATTGTCACACATGCAGTATCAGAGTGCAATGTCACACATGCAGTATCTGAATGCATTGTCACACATGCAGACTGTATCTGAGTGCATTGTCACACATGCTGCATCAGAGTACATTGTCACACATGCAGTATCTGAGTGCAATAATTAATGTCACCTGCAGTATCAGAGTACATTGTCACACATGCAGTATCAGAGTGCAATGTCACACATGAAGTATATGAGTGCATTGTCACACATGCAGTATCCAAGTGCATTGTCACACACAGTATCTGAGTGCATTGTCACACATGCTGTATTAGTACATTTTCACACATGCAGTATCAGAGTGCATTGTCACACATGCAGTATCAGAGTGCATTGTCACACACAGTATCTGAGTGCATTGTCACACATGCTGTATTAGTACATTTTCACACATGCAGTATCAGAGTGCATTGTCACACATGCAGTATCAGAGTGCAATGTCACACATGCAGTATCTGAATGCATTGTCACACATGCAGACTGTATCTGAGTGCATTGTCACACATGCAGTATCTGAGTGCAATAATTAATGTCACCTGCAGTATCAGAGTACATTGTCACACATGCAGTATCAGAGTGCATTGTCACACATGCAGTATCAGAGTGCAATGTTGCACATGCAGTATCTGAATGCATTGTCAGACATGCAGTATCTGAGTGCATTGTCACATATGCAGCATCAGAGTACATTGTCACACATGTAGTATCAGAGTGCAATGTCACACATGCAGACTGTATCTGAGTGCATTGTCACACATGCAGGTTGTTGACTCCCAGGTAAACAAACAGCTACATTATGCAACATAAGCTGGTCAGCCTAGAAAGCAAAACTTCCAGCAGCTAGAAAAATTGCTCAAAACTGCATGAAGGTTAAATCATATCATTCTACACTGTTCTTAAGATCCTATTTGTCCCATCCTGAGTGTGCAATGTGCAAAGATAGTAATAGCCAAGGGATCGTTGATTTTTATGTGAGGCAAGTTGACATCCTAGTAAAATACAGGCTAGACAGTAGTACTTAATTGGTAAGGCTCAAGGTTCAATCATTATTCGCTCCTTGCTTGTAATACATTATACACAATATTATTGTGTACAGAGATAAATTAAAATAATATTATTGTATGGAGCAGGAGCTCTCAACAAGCCCTTTTGCGTTTATAACTAATGGGGAGATTATCTCTGTTATAGGGCTTTAGATACTTAACAATCAATCAACTTGTACTTCTTTGCACTCAGTTCCTTTGTTAAGCTATGTAAATAGATTTAAATGACTGTTATGTTTACACCTAATGGGAAGACTGAACTTCCATTTGAGATCCCACTGAAACCAAAGGGAAGCAAACCACTATATGAGACGTACCATGGAGTTTTTGTCAACATTCAGGTATTCCCACAGTTAACATTTTGTTATTATGCTTATACCAAAAGTAACTTAAATAATTAGTGCCTCAGTCGAAAAAAGTTGCCTTTTAAGATGGCTCCATATAGTTATTGGCCAGTCTTCTAAATAAAATATATGTTGCTGTTTATTTTTGTATTCAGTTAATTTACTTGTTATTTTTTGGCTAACTAGTTAATCTTTTTAAGCTAGTAACAAATGTTGTTAAGGTTTTACTGTATATGTTGTAGTTAATTTTTTATCTCAGTTAATTTTTGTTTTTCCATTGTTTTTGGGTATGGTAATATATGCTAATGAACTTGAAACAAAGGAAAAACAAAAATTAACTGAGATAAAAAATTAACTACAACACATACATGTATATATATATTTAGTATATACTGAAACAGTGGATAGCATTGTTGGCGCGCTCTGATTGGCTACTGAAACTCGGAATAGCAAGACAGTGCTATTCACCTCCCAGCAATTTGCGCGCGAAAATTGTAATCGTTGACAGGAATAAATGAGTTAAAAAGCATAATTTTTATTATATTATCTCACTGTTCGAGTATATACTAAAACAACTATTACCTCAGTGTAGGTGGAAAGTGGTGGATATTTACCTCGCCGCTTTGCGGCTCAGTAAATATCCACCACTACCCACCTCCACTTCGGTGAATAGTTGTTAAATATACAATATATATGCATGCATACAATGTACCAGTGGTTTGGTCAAGCTTTAATGTCATGAAATCAAATGAGTAGTGAGTGTGTTGAAAACCCATGTCAGTTGTTTTAACTTTAAACAGCATTTACATGAGGATTAATGGTTGGGTTGGTCAGTGCACATTACAGTTAAATATACAGATTAGATTTTATTTACTAATTTCTTATTATTTTTTCTGTTGTTGATTTTATTTGTATAAATTATTGTTTTTAGTATTATCTTAGAGCTGAGATGAAAAGATCATTGCTAAACAAAGATCTTCAGAGTCAAGCTGAATTTATAGTTGAGAGCAAGGTATGTTGTACTTAGCTGTTTCCTGTATGCTGCTATTGTATTGTGGATGCACTAATTATTATTATTACTGGGCTACCCCCCGCAGGGGGAGACCAGTCTTGGTTTACGTTGAATTTCTCCTGTGTCACAAAATTGCAATTATGACACCCCCCTCTACATAAAGTCACCATTATGATAGCCTCCCTACCATGTGCTCACTCTCCAAGAAGAATGTAAACATACACTGGGATGTTTCTCCTCAGCTCTCGGTGAGTTCAATGTCTTCAATCTCAATCCTTTTTCGCAGTTAATGAAATGTTTTTTAAAAAGTATTTTGTTGTAATACAACGAACGAAGCCTGATCGTTTCGCTCACTCTCGGCACAGCACTTGCACTTTTGAAACAGAAAGAAACCGAAACTATAAAATTCAAATACCGTGTTCAAATGAATTTCTCTTCTTTCGATTGTTTGCCTTTCATGAATTTTTATTTTGCCAGGTTGAAGAGGGATAGAACAGCCAACAGAAACTTCAGCTGCAAAAAATTCACCGCAAGATGTAAATTGCACGTGTCTTGTGATCCATTTCTCGTTGTCAAACAATCAAGTTGCTGAAAAAGACTCGAGAAGATTTGAAGATTTTCCACTGAATGCTGTACTATTTCTGAGAAACCAGTCATCATGAGTTTCGCTTGCGCTAGTGAATGTTTCTCGGGCAAAAATAACCATAAAGCGATCACTTTTTCATTTAATTTTCTTTTCTGTGTTACAGATATAGAGGAATAAAACTGGAATGTTTTCGTTGTGTCTGATTGCGAGATGTTTTATGAAATGGTCACGTTGTGTTAAAACTTTCAATTCGAAAAGTTGTTTTGACCCTGGGTCCGGACCAGGCAAAACAAACAAAAGATTCACGGCTTCAAGTGTCGGAAACACAAACCAGTTATACAAAGATCAATTTAGCTAGATACAAGATAACTAAAACTAATAACAACCACCAACCACCAGGAAATTCAGATATAGGCCTTTTTTTTCATCAAGAGCAGTATCAAAGTATAGGCTTCGATTTGTATAAATATATACGGGTAGCCCAGTTTACGCTCATAAAGCATCTAGTTAACAATAGCATTTATGAATGGTGCCAATGGCATCAAACTTTGTTTTCTTTGTTGGTACATGTAGCTTAGTCCTGTTATCTCTTGTATTTTTGTATCTCATATAATACAGGTAGAGCTAGTGCTCTTATTTTACTTTTCAGCATGTTTTATTTCAATTTACTAATGTCAATTCTTCTGGTAAAAAATTACAACTATTATTTGTTTTTTATTTATATGACTGTAGGGGGCAATTATAAAAGGAGATATGAAGCCAGTGGAGTTTTCTATCACGCCAGAATCTCTTGAAAATGTAAAAGAGGTAATTGATTGGATAAACCCTGCCAATTACCTACTGTCTGAAAAGCTGGGGCAGCATTGATTGTACCAAGGGAGAGTGGGGCGGATATTCCCCTAGGGGAATATTACATTGAATATTCCCTTAGGGGAATATAAAAGCAAATAATTGTAAATTAATATATATAATGCTGCACATGATCATGTCAAACTAATCATGTTGTAGATAATTATTTACTGAAGGGAAAGTCAAAATTCTTAGATGCAAGTTTACCACATGGAAATCCCAGAGCGTACTTAAATTCTCTGTTCTTCTATTTTGCATCCCAAGACAAATTTTGGCATATCCAATGAACAAAGGACTTTGTTTACAATTGGCATATCAAAAGACAACACCAATATTTTTTTTTACAAAACAAACATCGATTGAAATCCCAGTGGGCAGTAATCTGTATTCTTTTTTCTGGCATATGAAATGTACATGCACTGAATTGCTGTGTTAAGCTTGCACCTGTGGAAAATAAGCTGGTTATGTTAAAGGGGAAGTATCATGGGAATTTTGATGTTTTTTGGGTCAAAGCCATTTTACAATACCTTTACTTATTTACAAAGTAATACTAAAACACCAAGAGAGTGAAATCAACCAATTCTTGAAAGAGAGACAGATTATGGTCTGTTCTAGCCCATTTGGAGATGAAAATGTGGTAACTTGAAAAAGATTAGGCTAATTTTTTTCAAGTTGTATTTCATTGAGACCCAGTCCGTCTATGACCAGAGACACTAATCGACAGTTTTGATATATTTTGTGATAATTTATCACACCATTGGAGTTTTATTTTTCGGTTTCTGATCATACAATAACATTTTTTGCTTTTCGAAATGACACTAAATCCCCGTGATACTTCCCCTTTAAGGAACCTTGTGAATATGTGATTATTCACCTGGGGCAAAATACAGTATATCACATATGCTCTTGTTCCAAAAAGATAACCCTTATGTGCATCCAGATAAAATTTATCTGGATGTCCCCTACCTATAATTGCTTATGGAGCTGTTAAATCAAGAAGGGTTTCTAAAATAAGAGGAGGTAGTGACCTAATTTTAAAATTTGTGCTTGCCTGATTATGTTTGTGAAATGCTTACATGTAATATTAATCTTGCAGAGAGCAAGGATTCCAAAGTTCCTAGTGAAAGGCAGTCTGGACTGTGCTCAGTGTTGTATTACTAAACCTTTCACAGGAGAGGTAACAAGTTTAATAATAACTTAATTTTTTTTTAGTTTCAATAAAAGATTTAGCATTTCTGTTGGGGACACTTACTAGCTATTACTGTTTAGTGAAGCAATAGCCAACTACAAAAAGGAAATAAACACTACTGACCAGCAATTAAGTCCATTGTTTCATTTTGACCAGGCTGATACACAGCACATCAGAATATTATGTGGTTCATTAGCATGTAAAACATGGGTTACAACATTTCACTCTAATGCCAGTCACATATATTTCTCCACAGCTGGAAGTCGTACACTCAGACAAAGCAATCAAGTCCATTGAATTGCAGCTTGTGAGGGTTGAAACCTGTGGTGAGTAAGTGATCAATTTGAATTAATAATCGTTGCAGCGATGAGAGCAATTAAGGCAATTCTGATGAGAGCTGAAAAAATGTCAAGGCCTTGAATATGTGCAATGCTCTAACCAACTGAGCTGCCATGTTGGGAGTGGTTGTGAGTTCATATACAGTGTCACCCCACCATAAAAGAAATAAATATGATGACATTATTATAAAAGAATAGCCTGTTTTATGTTTGACAACCATTTTTATGTTTGCAATTTAATCAATCAATCAATCAATTTATTTTAGTCATAATAATAGATATGTACATTTTTACAAGAACACACTAAACAAGAAAAACTACAGATAATAATACTTATAAAATATAAATTAACATTAGAGCCTGGAGGCTAAATTAACCAAAGAGTTTTCATCGAGTTATCATCAAGTGCTCAAGGAGTAAAAGAATTTAGGGAAGGGAAGAAGAAGAGAGAAAAAACATTTGCCCATAATAGTTGTGAAAAGAGGAAAAATCCCTGGGTCTCCAACAGATTACCAGAGTTTATGTGTAATCTTAAATGTGACAGTAAAGTTCATAAGATTTTTAAAATACCCAGAGAATAATCAATATTTTTAGTGAGGGAGAATCTTAAGCTTATAATTACAGCCCATTATAAACCCTTTCAAAACATGTTTAAAAAAGTGCCAGAAACCGATTTGTAGCTTTGTCCATATGTCGTCCAACTCCAATAAACCATACTTGCTGCTTCCTTACATTGGCAGTTGTCTCAGTTAAGTGGTTCCGAGACTGCAGTATCTTACCCAATCCAGCCAGTAAAAGGAATTGCATAAAATTCCTCTTAATTACAGTGTCTTCTTCTCTTCACATACATTAAGCAGTTTAAAATCACAGATTTCATTTTAAGGGCTTTGCCATTATACCTTTTTTACGTGACAAATTATTCCAGAGTCTGCTAGGAAGAAAAACACACTACAGATTGAAAGGTATAAATCAATATACAACCCACTGCACCAATCAGGAACTCCATCCATGAAAGGAGTTTTCCGAACTGAATAATGACTATATGGGCAGGCATATTTTATTTATCCATCTCCTCCCTGCTCCTTCATCTTTTCACACCCCTGGCCATGTCTTTTGACTTACCCCAATTTGCAGTGCTCATTTGCCCGCAAAATATGCAGGCTAATGAAAGAAATCATAATATGAACTGACTGAAATATAATGAAGTGAAGAAATGTTCCTCGCAGTGATGAACTCTATTAATGTAATTGCAATAATTTTAAAGCTGAAGGCTTTGAACTCATGACCTTCACATTACTACTAAGGCCTTATGTGTGTAAGCTTATATGTTGAGAAAGGTCCTGTTATATAAAAATATGCTTGTCATGTTAGGCAGTTGTTAACCTCAACAGTTGCATGTACAAATGTTTTACTTTGAAGTTATTAGACGTTTCCCTTTGAAATTTACTTGTTTCCCACTTGTAGTTAACTTAATGTCGCCTGTCTAACACTAGTAATCTGTGTGTTCTATTTTTAGGTTGTGCAGAAGGATATTCAAAAGATGGTAAGACCTTTTGTCTGAAATCAGTTTTAATGAGTTTTAAATGTATTGGTTGACATTACTCAGTCTTATGTGAATCATAGCAACACGACGATTAATAACAACTGACTATGTTTTTCCCATTAAAAAATAAGCAGAATTTTCTTTCTTACTTGTTTGCAAGTAATTGGTTATAATGATCTTTTCATTTACAAAGGTAATGGAATGTTATCTTTCTCTGCAACAACTCCCCCCCCCCCCCCCCCCCCACTGCAGTGTTTAACTTATAACAACCCCATCTTCTACCCAAGAAAATAAGCAATTCAATGCACTTAGTAACTTAGTAACAGTTATCTGTCATTGTAATGATTACGTCTTTGTTTATGTCTTCAGCTACTGAGATTCAAAATATTCAGGTACAGAATTTACAACCTCAGTAATTTATATTTTACTATCATTTATTACCCAGTGTATTCTCTATTTTCGAATTACCCATAATACACTTTGTTTGCCCCCCAAATTTTACATAAACTATTGTTTGTAAATGCTCTTGGGAGGACTGCATATTCGAAAATAGAGAATTCATCAGGACATAGGTTTGTAGCTAAGCCTTTAATCCTGCTCCAGGTGTTGTTACTGATGGCTTTACTTTGGCTTAAATTACAAGAGGTAATACTCTGAATGCCTACTGGCTTCTCCCTGACACACAGACCGTGCTGCAGGTACTTAAAAAGGAGTATGGCAGCCCCATTGTTTTTTTGTGGAAAAATTTCCATTAGCTTACAGTTGACAAATGAACATGGCAGTTTGCAGTGGTGATTCGTGTTATGTAGTATATGGTAACCACATATCAATTTAAAATTTATTTGTCAAAGACAGTATAGTCCCCTGGGGGGATACTCTGCAATTTTTTGGGTGGGGGTGTGCCGCTGGGACTCTGAGACCCTTAACCTATACTAGACCATTTAAGCTTCATTTTGCAACCCTATACTAGACTAAACACCGAAAAACCCTACCCTATCCTAGACCTATTCCAGACTTTGGCGCGAGCCTGGGTGAAACGACCTCTGGTGCAGATGTTGGTGGTAGTATATATATATATATATATATAAAATTCCAGACCCGCTATTTTACCGTTTTTTAAATGCCATTTGCCAGTTAACCTTGTCTAGACTAAATTCTTCATTCTTCTCTGATAACTATACCCTATCCCAGACTAAACTGACTGAAAACCATACCCTTCACAGCGGCACATACTTATATAGCTGATAAATGGGAGTACCCCCCCCCCCCCCCCCCCACCCTCCCGGGGAGCATAGCACCCCGCTTCAATCCTCTTGTTTTTAGCACCGGTTGTTCTACGATGTATTTTTGTAATGATCGCGATGGTGAATTGATTATCACAGTAATTCTGTGTCTCAGATTGCACCACTTTTCTTTTCAGTCCCTAGCTACAGGACAACTCTTAACTGTCTCATGAAAGGCGCTGAAAACTAAACACTGCTCCTGTTTTCATTTCCTTCTTGCTGAACATGTATTTTTGACGTTTCAGATCGCAGAAGGAGATGTTTGCCGTGGTTTAAGGATCCCAATTTACATGATATTTCCGCGCCTATTCACTTGTCCTTCCTTGGCTACAGCAAACTTTAAAATTGGTAAGGATAATTACAGCTTTTATGCAAACAATGAAGAATGAATGACACTAGGCTACCTTTACACTACTGTATATACATGGGTGCTTTGGATTTAGTGACATGAAGCTTTGCTATTCATAAATAATAATAAGTTATTATTATTTTCACATTTTAGAGTTTGAGGTGAATGTGGTGATAGTTCTTCAAGATGATCATCTTATCACAGAGAATTTCCCAATTAAGGTTGTTAGATGTTAACACACAATGCAACGATGACGGTAAAATGAGCAATTTCTTGCCAATCACTGATTAAGCGGAGGACAATCGAACTCTGTACTCTAGCAAGTATCAATTATTCTAAGAAAAATGATCAACAGGCAGATAGGCAGACAGCGATGCCAGTTAAAACAAATTTTTGTTGAAGCTGCATTGTTTATAGAGCGTTTTCACTCAGTCCCGTGGGACTCAAATGACAAAGGCCATGGCAGCCATGTTGGTGTTCCTAACAAAGGAAGTTAATTAAAATTCTTTTGTACGGGAACATTAATATGGCGGCTATGACGTCAAGTGAAAACGCTCTATTGGAAGGCGTTGTAGGTACATGTAGGTAGCCCTTAGGCTTCAGTGGTTCTACTATAAGATAATTAAATCAGACAGTTTCCCTCTCCACCGAGATGTAGAAATGATTACCAGTGTATAGATAAGCAAATCTAACAAAGTGTTTTAAAGAGAAGAAAAAAAAACAACCTGCGAGTGGAGACATAAGAGGCGTGTAATATGAGAACGATGAAAGCCCAAGAAAAGCCCGTGTTGTCGCTGATTGTTGTGGGCCACTAATCGTACTGTGCTGAGCAAAGGCACATGTACACATTTTGACATTTTCTTCATTTTACTTGTAAGAGCTAAACAGTAGCACTTGTTTTGAAGTATACCTAATACCATGTAAAGAATCAATATTTTTGTTGTGAACAAACTACAGTAACTTTACAGAAGAAATTTCTTGAAATATAAACTATATATTAGGCCCCAGTTGTTCAAACGGTGGATAGCGCTATCCACCGGATAAATCATTATCCAGTGGATAACACAATTGGTTTTGCTAATGCCTTTCCACTGGATAGTGATTTATCCGGTGGATAGCGCTATCCACCTTTTGAACAACTGGGACCAGCACTGTCGTGTCCGTCTTCACCTTAGAATTCACCAGGAACTGTGAAACAATAAAACAGACACAAAGCACTTAGCAATACCTCCGAACTTTTTAATTGAATGAGAACATGTCTCGCGGGGTAACAAAATTGTGTAATTTTACGTGTCCAAACATTTTTTTTTGCTTTATTATGCAATTATGCATGGTTCAATTCCTTCAGTTACCATCCCCCCTCCCGGGCACACCCCCGGGGATTTGCCATTTTTTATTCACTTGGCGTCCTAATCCCCACCCCCGGGCACAAAGAATGAGGTAATTCCGCACCCCCGGGACACTCAACAGCAAGCTGCACCGTTTCTCAAGAATACAAAAATACTTATTATATAAATCCACCGAACAGTTTACAAAATAGACATGGACTGGACTAGACTTGCATGGTTACAAAGATCAGGAAGCATTCCTGCCATTGTTTTTCTTCCTTGCTCGCGTTTCTTTGGCTTTCGTCGCTCCTCTCTTTCGGTTGTTTCATGTACTGAGGATGTGTTCTTCCCAAAACTTCACATCATCCACTAACAGGCTTTAACTTTGCCAAATTGTTTTCGTCCAGCCAATTACTAACAAATTGTAAGGATTTCCCAGCAAAGAAGTCCGCTTGTTGAGTCAAGTCGTCCGCCATGGATCGCCATGTACTTCGACAAAATTTTCGCCCCATAATTCCTTGTGCACCTAGATTATCCCCGCCCCCTACCCCCGGGACAAGACTGCTTGCAAAATTCCCCACCCCCGGGCCACAAGGTCCGACTTTGTCCCTGGGGTTGCCGGGGGGGGGGGGGGGGGGGGATGGTAACTGTAGGAATTGAACCATGAATTAATCTGGAAGCAAATTTGGTGAGGTTAGATCCATCTTAACGTTTTTCCACCGTTTTTTTGGCAGTTTCTTGGTGTTGCGATCACCAAATGACGTAAAACAAAAGATTCAAAAGAAAGTGAACAATACCCACACCACAACACAATAGCTAACCAACTTTAGTTTCCGCAACACCAAGAAACACCCGTTTTTTTTTTGGAGGTATAATAAAACACGTATGCTGGGCTCTCACTTGTGTGATAAGCACAAGCTCAAGCCAAAAGAAAATCGTGTGGGATCCGGCATTAGATGCGCAGTATCGTATTTATTGTAATTAACGTCCTGTGGCTAATAGACGCCTCTCTCTATTGAACGCCTCCCACCTTCCAAAAAAAGCGGAAAATTCAACAAACGCCTCTATCTCTTAAACGCCCCCTCGCTCGCCTTCGACCCCCAAATCCTGCTTGAAAAATATAAATGAATGAATGAAACTAGTTTTAAGGATGCAGTAAGTTGTGTTCCAACCAGAAGTTTTGGCAGAGAAATGAAACAAACGCCTCTCTCTCTAATAAACGCCCCCTCTGAAAAAGGAACATTAATAAACGCCCATAAGAACAAATATGTATTTTCTTTTCTAAAGCATGCTTGTGCTTATGTCACTCTAGTTTCTTGCTTCTCACACGAGTGGGAACCAAGCTTTAATGACTGACCCGTGTACGCGGGAAACAGGGAGTTTTGTTTTCCTTCCACTCCCAATGTTCCTCTCGGTTTTACACGACCCCACAAGCAGTGATGCTTAAAGTTTCATCGTGTTTAAATAAAGATTATTGTATTGTAGTGTACCTTATGTAGCACTTTAGTGTCTTGGAGAAGTAAAACTCACTGTATTTCTAGACATGGGTCACTTTCATTTAATGATGCAAACTTGAACAAGAATAAGATAGAAATAAATATGCAGGCAAGCACTGAATTGATCATGAGACTAACGCAAATGAAGGGAACATTCTTGTGGAACATACAGGAAGATGAAGCAGAAAGAGAACCAGTGTTCATTGGTGCTAACGTTCCGCTTCCAAGGCCAAGGAGACGCTATTCGTCTGTCCGAGAGATTTCCGTCAAAAGATAACACATGGAGCCCAGTCTCATAACAGGACTCCTCGATGGAAAAATACGAGGATTTGTATATGCTTATATGATTTTATCGTGAGTTAGATAGAATATCAAAGTTATAATTAAACAGCCATAAAAGCGGTTAAACCTCATTGAATGATGTCTATCTGTTGTTTCTTGGCGGTTTTATGGGGAAGGGAAGGGACTCTCTTTTCAGGTACCCATCCCCCCTGACGCCTAGGCTAGTTTTTCGCCATTTTGGGGTATCATCGGAAATTATGAGGATCCTATTACCCGAAGCAAGTTCCCTGGAGCCTTCATCTCCATATAAGAAGGCAGCAGCGTAATGACACTTCAGGCCATACTCCCGCGAACTCTTGTTCCCTGTCGCGTCCGCACTCAGCCACACAGCATGGCGGTAAGCATGCGAATAGGGAACAACCCGTTGTAGCGCAATTCCGCCGTTCTAAAGTCCAGCTTTTTTTATTTTGTTCATTCACAGATTTTACAAGCAAGCTACTCATGATATAATGCAGTATATATATATTTTTAATGTACAAGCGCTAGTTATGTGCGCTGGTTATGTAGTACGAAATTGCCGGAAGGGGTTGTTGTCCGTAAAGAAACTTGAACTTGTGAAGGGGTCTAAATCTTTGATGGCCACAGGATTCTCGTTTATTTCCCCTTACTTCTTGTACGTTCTCACGTCTGTTTATTATGAAGTTCTTGGCCAGCCCAAGTGACGTCTTTTAATTAAAATTCTGTTAAAGTCTGTTAATTAAATTGTTATTTTAATTAAAGTGTGTTAATTAAAATTGCTTAGAGGGTCTGGACCCCCATAAAAGGAGAGCGTCGTTAAATTTACCAGTAAATTTATTAATGTATGGGACCTCCGTAAGTTTTCCTATTTACCCGGCAAGCAGACGTTCTGTTACTCGCATAATAGCATTTCGTGATAGGTTTCACAATATCATCCCACGGATCGCTGGTTTGTGTTGTAACCAATCAAACTTGGTTACGTCACCGAATTTATAACTGCGAGATTTTCACGACCAGCCGATCAATCATATTGCTGAGGTGTTCTCGTCACCGTCTGATCTTGTCCTTGTCTTCTCCAGTAAATTTAGTTGTTTAGTAAAATGTCACACGAATTGAAACGATCGACTTCTGTTGGAGATAAAAGACAATGGGATCGACCTGATTTACCGTCAAAATGTACATGGCATTTGGGTATGGATATTTCCGAGTCCCCTCATCAACACAAGAAGTCGACCATGTGAGTGAATTGCGATAAATACAATATGTTTCCGTTTCGTCAGTTTTGAGTCGGGATTTTAAAACTTAACATCTTAACTAGGGTTTCACAAGAAAAGATTCTTCCAAATGTTCTTCATCGTATTGGAAAGACGCCATTAGTTAGGATAAACAACATCGGGAAAAGCTCTGGTTTGAAATGTGAATTGTGTAAGTAAGCTTACAAGTTTACTTTTATTAAGCTTATATTACTGATTTTTATGCTTTTTATCCTGTATTTTTTAACTGTATACTGGACTACTTATTTGGTTGTACGTTGTGGGGTTTTTGTCGAGTAACTGACGTAGAGTTGTGCCTTTCTTTCAGTGGCGAAGTGTGAGTTTTTCAACGCAGGAGGTTCTGTCAAGGATAGAATCGGTCTCAGGATGATCGAAGACGCCGAGCGAGAAGGCAGAATCAAGCCTGGGGATACACTTATCGAACCAACATCAGGAAATACTGGTAAGATTTAACAGAATTAATGTAAAACGGTGGCAAGACGTGAAAACTTTCATGAACCTATTACGAAGCCTCATGCCGCCATTTTGTTTTAATCGGAATGTTGCAGTCATTAAACGGATTGCCTTTAGAATTCAGTGCATTATATATACAAGCTTATATTTGTTCAAAGTTTAAATAGTTATTAATAACAGTTTCAATAATTAAGAAGTGAAAGTGAACTTTATCTGTTTATTGGCAATGTTAAATAAAATATTCTTGTCTGTAGGCGTGAGTGGAGGTGTGTCTAATACAATTCACTTCCGGTTAACCGAAAACCCGGGTTTACCTCGGTGTTAGAACCTGTGACTTTTTCCTTTGTTTTTTACCTTTGTAGTATTGCATTCCCAGTTGACTCTATTACTTTATGCCTTTTGTTTTCTTTGTTTTACATCACTCGTGAGTTTCACAGGTTCTTACACCGAGGATGTGCTGAAAACCTGCAGCTTCATTGCGAATGAATCCCCATAAAAAAAATCAACATGTACACAGTTCATTCTTTGAACATCTACTTTTTCCACATTTGCATGTTATCAAGAAACTGCTGCAGCATATGACTTGTCACAGTAAATTCCAATGAGTTAATTTGTGTGATTTATTTCAAAGGAATTGGCTTGGCATTAGCAGCAGCTGTCAAGGGCTATCGCTGCATTATTGTCATGCCAGAGAAGATGAGTAAAGAAAAGGTAATCTTGTTTCAGGTTCAATCCAAATAATTACAACTGGCGACTACTAAGTCACAGGTTAATTCTCTCAACTTATAATCAAACTTTTGATTTAGATTAAGAATATACATGATTTTTTATTGAAGTTATGCTATTTTTAGCAAGACAAATGTGTTTCATTTTGAGAATTAGGTTGATTTTCTCACTTTTACAAGACAATAAATATTGTACTTTATTATAAGAATTAGGTTGATTTTTTTAAATTTTTAATTTATATGTATACATTATAAAGTGCCATTGAGCTTTAGTAATGAGCGCTATAGAAATTCATGTATTATTTATTCAGCGAAATGAGAAGAAGACAACGAAAATAACAAATTACTCCACCAAAGAACCTCTCGACCTGAAACCGGGTGGGTTGGGAGGGTAGAAAACGGAATAAACTATACACAGTGAAATTACAACTGTTGAGCTATTCGAAGGTATTGGCTGTTATATCGCTGTATAAATACATGCCTTTATTAATGATTAACTGGAATAAGATCTATCCATAAGCGAATTACATGAAGTGTGGGTCAAATTAAATATTTTAAGTGAAGCTCAAAATAGACCAATTCCTGAGTTTTCCTCAATTTAGTATTTGAATGAAACTTGTTGGTCACAGATGCAAGGAGATGACTTGTTTGTTAATTCATAACCTATAGCTTACACAGTAAAATAATGGAGACCATTTTAATGCATGGTCTTTGCCATTGTGGCTGCATTTTTTCTTTGCATGGATTCCTAGGCTTTATTTCCACATCTCACTTGATCAGGTCTGGGCCGGGGTGAGTGGCTCACTTCCCCAAAGGCTTGTAAATAAGCCTAATGTGTTCTGGCAGTTGTAGTTTACAAAGATTGACTTTTCATTTTATAGAATTTCACTATCCATGCCATAGAAATTGGATACAGAAAATTAGCTGAGCAGTTGCCCCACCTGCCATGCACACTTTTGCTTACATGTAAGATGCCAGGGCTAAGAACTCAGGATCCCAGGCTCAGCAACTGGATCAGTTCATTAGGTACCCTTGGCTACCAGGCTCCTATCAGGCAACAGCCTTGGATGTCCTGTTAAGACCTACTCCTATCCTCATATAATATCAGTGAATGTTTTCCTTTAGGTGGATGTTCTGCGAGCTCTTGGAGCAGAAATAGTCCGCACACCAACAGAGGCCAAGTTTGACTCCCCAGGTAGGATCTAAAGCCTCCCTAAAGATGATACACCCCCTATGCCCTCCTCCTCTCCCACCACTCCTCTGGAGCTCCCAATTCACTCTGTGGTGGGGGTATGGATATTTTCTGGAACCACACAAATTAAATTATGTATTTCTTTGCAGTTAGTATTACATGGAATGGGTTGTATTATAGTGGCATATACATGTATTTCTGTCCTTGGCTGACTCAATAATTCACTAACAGATGATAACACAGGAACATGATTGTGTATTTTAGCAATTCCAGTCTTGTCACAGGCATTAATTATTTGATCCAGACTCGTTTACAGTCGAACCTCTCATTACAGACACCCCTCTAATACAGACACCTCTCTTATCCGGACACTTTGCTCTGTCCCTTCAGTGTCCATATTAGAGAGGTTCAACTGTAAAGGCTGGTTTTCACTAGCGCATAAGCACAAGCATAAGCACAAGCATAAGCATAATCGGTCGAAAAGCAAGTGAGAACGCCAGAACATAAGCATAAAGACATACGCAAGCGCAGTATGAACGAAATTCTCGATACCAGCTTTCCTCGGCTGTGAGATCCGAATCAAAGATGGCGGATGATTTGGTTGACTGCCTTTTGCTTATGCTTGTGCTTATTTCATCCCCGTTCTCACTTGACATAAATGTGACACAAGCATAGCATATATGCATAGCATAAGCACAAGAAGAACGAACACGTTCGTTCTTCTTGTGCTTATGCTATGCATATATGCTACAGTTGTATGCTTGTGTCACATTTATGTCAAGTGAGAACGGGGATGAAATAAGCACAAGCATAAGCACAAGGCAGTCAACCAAATCATCCGCCATCTTTGATTCGGATCTCACAGCCGAGGAAAGCTGGTATCGAGAATTTCGTTCATACTGCGCTTGCGTATGTCTTTATGCTTATGTTCTGGCGTTCTCACTTGCTTTTCGGCCGATTATGCTTATGCTTATGCTTGTGCTTATGCGCTAGTGAAAACCAGCCTTAACAAATTTAAACTTGCACTAACAAAGAATGTAAAGGAGTTTATCAACTTGTTAATGATATACATGTAAACATGTTCACTGGAAAATGGAAAATGCTGTCTGGGCATGAAAAATACTCAAACCACATTGTTTGGTGCATTAAACATTAGAATATTTCCTGTGAATTTTCAATTGAAGGCTTTTCGTGTACCATAGCAGTCTCATATCTATAGATTGCCTATAACAAACATATTGTCTTATATAATTATGTGATAAAATGAAAAATACTAATCAAATGAACAATAAATAAATTGTTAGTTGTTTTGACCATTTAAATTTTTTTTTCCATTTTACAGAATCCCACATTGGTGTTGCACAGAGACTCAGTAGTGAGATTCCAAATTCTGTAATCCTGGATCAGGTATCATCTTTTATGCATTACAACAATAAAAATTATTAAGGTAGTAGGAGTGACTTTAACCAGTTCATTTTGCTGGAAACCTTTTCTTGGTAATTCTGCTGACCAATACATAATTAAGGATTGCATTTTTTATATATATTTTTCCTGTTGCAAATGTAATGGTGATGGTCACCTGCCTTACCTGTAGGGACAGTGTTGGAGAGAGGTGAGAGTGAGGAGTTGGATGCAGAGGGTACAGTGGATTGGGGGGGGGTCTCCTTACCCATAAGTGGCCACAGCCGACTATACTCGCCTTACCCATAAGTGGCCACAGGTTACTATACTCGCCTTACCCGTAAGTGGCCACAGGCAACTATACTCGCCTTACCCATAAGTGGCCACGGGTTACTATACTCGCCTTACGCATAAGTGGCCACAGGTTACTATACTAGCCTTACTCATAAGTAGCCACATTACTATACTCGCCTTACCCATAAGTGGCCACAGCTTACTATACTCGCCTTATCCATAAGTGGCCACAGGTTACTATACTCGCCTTACCTTTAAGTGGCCACAGGTTACTATACTCGCCTTACCCATAAGTGGCCACAGGCGACTGTACTCGCCTTACCCGTAAGTGGCCACAGGCGACTATACTTGCCTTACTCATAAGTGGCCACAGGTTACTATACTCGCCTTACCCATAAGTGGCCACAGGCGACTATACTCGCCCTACCCATAAGTGGCCACAGGTTACTATACTCGCCTTACCCATAAGTGGCCACAGGTTACTATACTCGCCTTACCCGTAAGTGGCCACAGGCAACTATACTCGCCTTACCCATAAGTGGCCACGGGTTACTATACTCGCCTTACGCATAAGTGGCCACAGGTTACTATACTCGCCTTACGCATAAGTGGCCACAGGCGACTATACTCGCCTTACCCATAAGTGGCCACAGGTTACTATACTCGCCTTACCCATAAATGGCCACAGGTTACTATACTCGCCTTACCCATAAGTGGCCACAGGCGACTGTACTCGCCTTACCCATAAGTGGCCACAGGTTACTATACTCGCCTTACGCATAAGTGGCCACAGGCGACTATACTCGCCTTACCCATCAGTGGCCACAGGTTGCTATACTTGCCTTACCCATAAGTGGCCACAGGTTACTGTACTCGCCTTACCCATAAGTGGCCACAGGTTACTATACTCGCCTTACCCATAAGTGGCCACAGGCGACTATACTCGTCTTATCCATAAGTGGCCAAAGGTTACTATACTCGCCTTACCCATAAGTGGCCATAGGCAACTTAACTCGCCTTACCCATAAGTACCCACAGGCGACTATACTTGCCTTACCCATCAGTGGCCACAGGTTACTATACTTGCCTTACCCATAAGTGGCCACAGGTTACTATACTCGCCTTACCCATAAGTGGCCACAGGTTACTATACTCTCCTTACCCGTAAGTGGCCACAGGCGACTATACTCGCCTTACATTTGGAAATAAAATATTTGTTCATGGAGAGAATAGAATTTGAGGAAACTTGGCCACAAAAGGGTTAAACAATGTAATTGCCATTTACATTCAATTTATTCTGATATTTGAACATTTTTTTTTCAGTATCGCAATGCAGGCAACCCATTGGCTCATTATGATAGTACAGGAGAGGAAATATTTGAACAGTGTGATGGTATGTGTGATCATAATTAATATAGCTAATATAGAGCCCTGTATTGGAAAAGGCTGTGACATGGAAGGTTAAAATAACTCGACTAAATTTTGAATATGCTTACAATTTGCTGAATATTCTTTTACATGGCAAGAATGTTCCTTGGTTCTCATTTTGGCCTCCACAATGTGTGCATTTATTTTTTTTTATTATTTTCCTTCCTGAATGTTGCATGCACATGTGTTTTGAATGTCCATGTAACTGAACTGTCTTTAGTGACTGATTTTAGACCACCTGGAGCCCCCCATGCACAAAGGGATACCATAGAGTTCCGAAAGTAGTGACCCCATGTTACTTTTGGAATTAACAGGCCTAAGGGGCTGCAACCTCCGGGTAGCTGCTACTTTCAGGTTGATGGCAAACACAACCATGGAATAAGCACAGTGTCACATTATTTCTCTTTCTCATTGAATCTTCAGCATTCTTCTACAGTAAAACACTAAGCTGTTCCATCTGCATTGCGCTTAAGGGAACAAGTTTCTCTTTCAATGATTTCTTCAGCTCTGTCAGTACACTCCTTGATTGTCCAGAGATCTTGCATGTAATGTATAGATGTTTTCATCCACAAGTGACTGACAGAACTTCTGTCATGGAACTCTATGGCAATCCTACATCATAAGAACTTGAAATTGTGATGCATATTTAATCATCAGTCTATGTTAATTTGCAGGATAGTAGTAATAAATTATATTTATTATAATATTTATCAATAAAATGTGTTATTTTAGGTAAAGTTGACATGGTAGTTCTTGGTGCTGGTACTGGTGGTACTATTACTGGTGTGGCAAGGAAACTTAAAGAAAAATGTCCAACTGTCAAGGTAACATTAATGTCTATGGATAAAATATTTTTAAAAATAATGCCAACTTACTGTAAACTGTAAGTGATCTTAGGGTATTTGTAAGTTTGTACTTCAGCAAGCTTTATTCGGTTTATCTCCATCTCTGTGAAGCTAAAATATTCATTACAAATAATTGTTATTAACTGGTAATTTATGTCTAGGGGAAGACATACTTAAAGCAGCCTGTGTGTTTGTTTTGCTTTTTAGGTAATAGGTGTTGATCCTCATGGGTCAATCCTGGCTGAACCAGAGGAACTCAATGACTGTGACAACCCAATCTATCATGTAAGTTCAGCTTTCATGAAATAGCCAGAGAGAGTGTGATTGTGAAGAAAATAAAGCAAAATGTAAGAAAGAATAAAACAGGATGTCAGGATAAAATTTACATTTTTGTATGTACCTATTAGCAATCATACTTTTTCATGAAACTTTCAATTTTTTGCAAAGTAAAGGACAATCTTTATTTTAATGGATGATAATTATGTAAGGGTATTTTGGAAATATTTTGCTTTATTACGGTTTTGCGTATCATGCCCTAAAAATGACTTTTGATTTACTCAAAACCAGTCTTATAATTTTTCTTGAAACTTCGTCTGCAGTTGTTGATACGCGAGTACTACAAAATTTGCAAGTTTTATTATGAAGTGTCTGAATAGATTTTGAAGATACTTGAAGCTTTACAAATTCACTGATCAATAGGTGGCCACAAACTTTGTTCAGCCATCCTAAGTTCTTAACTGTAGCAAGGGAGACAGATGACTATTTTACTGTCACTGATTATGTACAAGTAAGAATAGTGGTAACTTGAAGATGAAAAACGTACATTTTTAGTTTAGATAGGCTGGTAAATGTATCCATTTTCCTGCAGGTTGAAGGTATTGGCTATGATTTTGTGCCTACTGTGTTGGACCGCAGTGTTGTTGACAAGTGGTGTAAAGTTGGAGACAAGGAAGCATTCACCTTTGCAAGGCGACTAATAAAGGAAGAGGGACTGCTATGTGGTAATGTTATGTTTGACGTGATAAGCTTTGATATACTGTAGTTTTAGTAGTCAAAAGGGCAGTTGAAATTGGATTAGATTTCCCTGTAAAATGTCAATTAGCTTATAATTCACTCTCGACTAGTATCATGTAATATTAATTGGATTTTTGGAAAATTTAAAACGTTATATTGAAAGGGCAAAGTTACATGTTGTCCTGCAGTCTTAACTCTTCCTCTTCCAGTAAATCGGTAATGGCGGCTAATTCACTCACTCACTTGCTCGCTCGCTCGTTTACACCCACTTCTGAGGCCTTTATTGTTCTGAGGCTGTAATGTCTGTTGAAAAGCCAGACTTTACAAATACATGGGCTGTCTTGTGGTCTTTCCAAGGACTGGGTTAAGCTTATAAACTGTTTGTGTGAGAAATGTATAGAAAGTAAATATTATTTAAATCTGATATTTTTCCCTTGAAAAATATACCGCTGTCGTGGCAGTTGTCTGTCAACTGATGTGTGTATTGTGTGTTATCAGGTGGCTCGAGTGGGAGTGCTTTGGCTGCTGCAGTGCATGCAGCACAGACCCTGGGGGAGGGACAGAGGTGTGTTGTCCTGCTGCCAGACTCTGTCCGCAACTACATGTAAGACAACATCGAAACTAACTTTTATCAAACAGGCAGTTGAATTAATTCTGAGGAAAATATTTTATGTAATATTATTTTTGTTAATTTTCACTAAATTTTTTTCAGGACCAAATTCTTGAGTGATGATTGGATGGAAGATAAAGGATTCCTTGAAAAAGAAAGGAATGAAGATAACAACAAATTTTGGTATGACTGGTTGTTTTCAACATAGTTTTACTCATAATTTCATATACATTCAATTTATTCCCATATTTATTAATAAATAGTTTTCATGTCCACAATTGCCAGTTGTGTGAATATATTTACCAACCTGTCCAAGATATACTTTGGTACCATAGGGAATTAGGACAGTAGATACCACTCCTGGATGGCTAAAGATTATTTTTCAATTTAGGTATGGTCAGTATTAATTCATTTAAAGGAGACACAAAACACTCCAGGCCACCATACTGCAGTTATATGCAAGTGCAAACTCAAAACAAAATATTGTTCTGTATGGTCTGGTATAGGAAATTTATATTTAGTTTTACATGTGCTTGAGTTGCTAATGTCCTTAATTTGAACAATGCAATATGGTTCTTTGCAAGTATTCCCTTGTGTACCGGCAATTTTTTCACAGAGTTGAAGTGGTTAAGAATATGCACTTATTGACTGAGTGGGAGGGCCAGACAGGAAAATATTTGGCTTGAGGTCATGGCATATGGACCGAGCGCAGCGAGGTCCGTGCGCCATGACCAAGAGCCAAATATTTTCCCGTCCGTCCCGACCTAACTTAGTCAATAAGTATTTTATAACATGACTAGAAGGTACAAGAATAGTCGTGCAGTGCAAGGTCACTTGAACTCGAGCGGGGCCAGACAGCTTTTTCCGAACCGGCTCATGTCAACCCCTCCGGCCCCGCTCGCATCACCTTGCGATTCTATTTTCTGTAAGATTGCGTTAGCGGGGCCGTACGGTCATATTATAATATTTGTTATTTTATTCATATCTTTTACTAATTTTATTTTATGAGCTGACCAAAGATTTCACTTAGAATCATCAGCAGGTGATTGATTTCCATACACCAGTAATTTAAATTCCATCTTTGTTTTGATAACCAGGTGGTGGACAAAGAAAGTTTCTTCCATTAACTTGCTGACTCCAACGACAGTTCTGCCAAATGTCACATGTCAACAGTCAATTGACATCATGGACAAGTATGTTCACAATAACAAAGGATTAGGAAGGAATAAATAGATAAAGCAAACAATATTATTACAGTCTGTTAAAAAGAATAATTATTTGGAATGAGTATTTTTTTGGAAACACTAGCTGTTTCTAGTTCGATTAAGAAGTAATATATCAAACATGAGAAAAACGAGGTGCAGCCAAGTTTTTTTTAACCCACTTCAAAGTGTTGGAAATTCTGATGAAATACTGTGTGGAATGTTTGATATTACTTCTCAAACAAAAAAATGATTTTAGAAGGAGAAATTAAGGATGCAAAAATGAGGAGTGTTTCAACTGATTTCCAAACACTCTTTAAACATTAATTTCCTTTGTATTTTCATCATGAATTATTAATGAGTTTGAGAAACACTTAACTCGATGCTGACATAAATTCAGGGACTGAAAGTGAAATGGCCACCAGCTGTGTAAATCTTCTTTTTTCAACAGAATTTTTTTAATAATTAAACATTTTCTTTATGAATGGCCTTATCTCTGTTGTTGTTGTTTCTTACAGGGAAGGTTTTGATCAACTTCCAGTGGTCAATGAAGCTGGGTGAGTAACATGGCATGTTGTGATGTTGTGTACAAATTCAACCATTTTGTATGTTGTGCATTGTTATTTCTGGATTCCTTTTTTTGTCCACTAGGTCTGTAATGGGAATGGTTACCCTTGGAAACATAATGTCACAGATTTTAAGTGGAAGAATAACCCCTGAGAGCCCCATTGTGAACTCTATCTACAAGAACTTTAAGAAGGTGAGAAAGTAGCCAGCCTTAGCTTAAGCTTTTCTTCCTGAACACTGCTATAGTAAACCTTGAGGCATGTGCTGTGGAATGAACTACAGTCTGGTGCTGCCTTTACAACTAAAGAAACAACATGGGACTGCCATTTCTAACCATTTGCAGATATCATAGCAAAGTCAGGCAGCACCTTTGTCTTCAGTTATTTTAAGACCCTGTGTATAATGATCCAGTTGGGACCATGGACAAATAAAACTCATACTTAACTTTCTATAATTATTTAAGAACATTTTGCAGAGTGATTATATTGATGTTAAACCAGGTAAGATACAAATCTCGCATTCCTTTTGCAGGTGACATTAGACTCCAACCTTGGCCAATTGTCACGTATTCTTGATCTTGATCATTATGCTGTTGTTGTCCACAGTCAGCGACTCTGTAAGTACTCGCATATTTAACAACTGGGAAATGAGATGTGCAGATTATTTACCAACCTGGCGAATGAGATACACAGACTATTATTTACCAACAAGCACTTCACATAAACAAGTCTCTCAAAAGCCAACCCAGCAAACAAACAGTACTTACAAAATGTCAGAATTTCGAAGTTTAAATAATATGCTATTGTAACAGTTATTAATAATACATTATAAAAACTAGGATTATACTGAGTTTTCCAAATGTAGTTACATGGTCTTACATGGACTACATGATGTTCCGCCAGGACAGGAACTTTAAATGTTGATTTTACAAACAAAATTACTGTAGGTATATTTAATTTCATTACTTGTTATTGGCTCCTCAGATAATGATAAAGGACAACTGGAAGAGAGAGAAATGATATTTGGAATTGTTACCCGCATTGATCTGTTGCACTTCATTACTCATTACTTGGGTCAACAAGAAAAAACAGTTTCAAATGGAGATGCATAGTTAAGCACCGATAATTGTTTACAGGAGGAACAGTTCAATTTCCAGTTTATCCTCATGTTTATTACATCAATCAACTCAACATTCAGTGGGAATGTTTGCACCATACTTGTTGTGTCGCTTTATAGCTTCAACTGCATATTATAAGGACATACATCTACATGTATATTGATACTATTTTTGGTAACTGTAAGAAAACAACTAAAATACAAGACATTTTAGTGTTTTGCAACTTGATAAATTAGTTTTGATAAGAGTTGTTAATAATGTTAATTCCTGGACTAATAGTAAATTGTTGTGGCTGATATTTCTGTAGCTAATATTAGAACTTCAAATGTCCAAATTTGAAATTCTGTTTTGTGGTGAAAAACGTTTTTTTGTCTCCATGTGCATAATTAAGGTACAAAAAATGTCTTTGAATAGAAAACAGAATTTCAAACATTTCATTTCCGTTGCTTTAAGTGGTGTCAGTGCATGAAATATTTAGGCAGCGTTGACACTTGTTTGATTGTTTGTCTGTTGCTAAATTCAATCCATCACTAACTCCTTTTAATAGCAAATTTTATTGGTGTGTAAATTAATGTCTATGCTTTGGTACCATTTTCTGGGGTCATTCTCTTCCTCCCTCCCTGCATAGAAGTGTGGGCAAATCATGTCTAATAAGTTGTTGGAACTGTTTCATATTATGCACTTATTGACTGAGTGGGAGGGCTGGACGGGAAAATATTTGGCTCGAGGTCATGGCGTACGGACCGAGCGCAACGAGGTCCGTGCACCATGACCGAGAGCCAAATATTTTCCCGTCCGGCCCGACCTAACTCAGTCAATAAGTATTTTACTAGCAGTAATCACAGATTATGGAGACGCGTTCGAAGGAATTTCCGGCGGAAATGAGCCCCTGAACAAAAAACCAATAGGGGTGGCCATTTGGAAGACCGTCTACCAAAAAATCTCAAATTTTACTGCACATAAACCACAGGACAACCAACACGAAATTAGGATTTCGTTCTTCGAACGCGATAATATGACTAGAAAGTACAAGAATAGTCGTGCAGTGCGAGGTCACTTGAACTCGAGCGGGGCCGGACGGCTTTTTCCGGACCGGCTCACGTCAACCCGTCCAGCCCCGCTCACGTCACCTTGCGATTCTATTTTCTGTAGGATTGCATCAGCGGGGGCCGTACGGTCATAATAATAACAACTACATAGCATGAACGTGTGACAGGAGACAACAACTTTAAAATAAACAGAGGATATTTATGCACAATGCATTGTAAGTGAACATACCGATAATTTGTTGAACATAAAAGATATATAGCCCTTTCCTACAGCCCAGTAGGCAGGGTTTTTTTTTGGTAAATTATTTAAGATATAGACTAATTATTCAGATAAACGATCTGAATATACACAGCAATGATAAAAACTACAGAATAAACAACAGAAACAGCTTAAATAAGACTCATTTCCGCCTCATTTTACCACTATTGAAAGATTACTTCCTACCTCAGTCTTAATTATTCAGTCTGCTTCATGATTTAGTCTAATCCTAGGCTAGCCTGTGATCTCCTAAGTGGTAACATAAGGAACCTTATAAAAAAGCTGCATGGCAAACAGAGTTAGGGAGGGGAGGGCATCTTCCTTAGGCTGCACAACCAGAACAGCAAATCTGTTTTGATCGTTAAAAACAGAACTTACTTGATAATAAGCAACTAGTCAGAAGAACAACACTTTAAATTTTCTATTTAATCTTTTATGTCTTACAACCTCATTATAAAAACCAAACTAGTCCAATTAGCCAAGCTTACCCACTTTGGCAACATACCTTTAAACTCGGTATTACATTTGGCAAACCAGCCCAAAGTCTAAATTAACAATCCACGCTAGCAAAACAAAACCAATCAAAGTAATCAAACACTTATTAACCATTAAAAAAATAGTTTGAAAGTTAACACTTTTATTCACACGGACTTACTAAATTAACACTGATGAAAAGCCTGAAATTACTCCTCTCGCTTTCGTGGTGATGTATACTACACCTTCAGAGATTAGCTCTTACGTCTTTAGAATGTTTAGTTATGCCATCATTTGTTTGCTAACTCCAAAAACAAAAACTGCTACACTTCCCTTGTCTTTGTTGCAAGATAACTACTACCTTGTTTCGCGTTTACGAGATGGCTCTTAGAGCCCTTTGATTTTCACGGGCCTTAGACCCCGTCCACACATATACATTTACGTTCGTAAACGCACATTTTTTTTATCTAAAACACTCCCGTCCACACGAAGCCAGCCATCGTTTACGATTCGTTTTCACCTGTCCACACGTAAACGCTAAAACGATACGTAAACGCTTCAAATCTGCATTGAGCATGCGTAGATAAGTGCTTGACCGTCCGTCATATTGGATATCTGCTCTATTTTCTTTATTTGTGGACTGGGTCCGAATCTGTGACATCAGCGTTTACGAAAAAATCCGTTTACGCTGTCCACACGTAAACGGATAAACGGCGTTTTCGAAAATATCCGTTTAGGGTGACCGTTTTCATCGTTTACGTGTGGACGGGAGGCCTAAACGCATAAAAAAAAAATATGCGTTTACGAACGTAAACGTATACGTGTGGACGGGGCCTTAGGCTCCATTTCCAAGCATTTGAGAGAGTCTGGTTTCCATCCTCCTCTATACACAGGGCCGTACATAGCGGGGGGGGGAGGGGGGGGGGGGGCAGTTGCCCCTGCCAGGAAAACTAAATGGGATAGTGTTTGATTTTGCTGGGCTATTTCTTGTAGCTATATTGGTCCGAAATCTCAAGAAAACCGAGTTTGCCCCCACAGACAAAAAATCCTAGGTACGGCCCTGATACATGAAGGAACGTGGCCACACAAAACGGCTGGAAATTGAGCCTAAGATCTCTGGAAATATGCCAAATGCACTACATCTGACTGTTGCGCTCTTAAGAACAATGGCCGTTACATTCTTTTGTTTAATAAACTCTATTTGTTATAAAAACAGCACAAGTTGTTCTTTTCTCAGTCATGTGCCAAAAGGCAAGTATTCGGCCAAGTTGACCCAAATGTCAAAAAATATCATCTATTCGATAAAAGTAACATGTTATACTGATGTTCTTTAAACCGTGAAATAGTTACTAAGCAAGAAGGCACTATTAGACACTAATTCCATTGTTTTCTTTTGTTTAGTTTTTACTAATTTTGGCTAACTTTGATTAATTGCTAGATACTGTTTTACGGTCTAAGTAAAATCACTCTACAACGCACAAATAAAGCTCTGCAGAACAAGTTTTGGAAACTCACATTTTTAAGAACGTGGTATGATGAAATTTTAGTTCTGCTCCCAGCAGCCTCGAATTTGAAAAATATCTACTTGATGAACAAAAACAAGTTCAAATCACTTTTATCATTAAAAGAAACAACACACCTTCCCCATGTGGAGCTCAGTCAGCTCATGCCCTGTCTTATAACGTCATATCATGCATGGCATCAAATTGTGTCACTGCGTCAACACATCGTGTTATTATGCAACATGGCATCAAATTGTGTTAAAACGTTACAGCCTGTCATCACCTCACAGGGTGTCATTGCATCACACTCCCCCCCCCCCCCCCTGAATCTGAATCTGAAAACTGATTCAATCAGGGTTTCAAGGTCACAAGCAAGGTGATTGCTAACCAGAGTGGTTTCTCAGAAAGATTTTGTTTTTTGAACCATCTCAACTGAAGCTTCAAAATAGGGGTAATGAAATGTTGTAATTGATGAGGATTAAATGACTTTAATAGTGTCCTGGAGGATACAAAGTATGATGTACCCCTGCCTCTAAATCTTGGTAAGTAGTAAGGTTTAGGTTCAAAAGTTCAATGTTCTATCTTAGCTATTAGTGGATTTTCAAGGTTCTCTGTACCACCATTATCCTCCAAGTCTGATGTGACTATTAATAGTTGGGTATCTGTTTGATTAAAACGCTGTTGCCAGCAATGACGCCATCCCACTCTGGTCATATGAAACACAGCTCTCGCCAGAAACACAGCTCCAATAATGAAAAAGTAACTTCCATAAATGACAAACTAAAGAGAAAATATAAATATTGAGATACACAAATAGATCCATAAGCTGTTCAGTTTTCCCTTCTCCCAACTGACCTCACAAGAGGGGTGCTGAAACAATGGCGTAAAATTATCCGTTTTTAATTTGTCTGAAGGCCATTGTTGTTTACTTTATTGACATTTTGGATATACATTTACTGGCTGTTGCTTTGCTGTGAATAGTAGAAACTTCACATCAAAAAACAAAAAGGGATAAGCATCAAACTTACAAAGGGTCATGTATTACTTCATGTGTAAGGAACTTTTGATATTAATTTGCCAAGTGCAAAAAGCAAAAGTATCTGAGTGCACTCAAACAGATGATGATGATAACTAGTAAGTAGCCTGTACCAGACATGCTTTTGTAGTGTGCAACTGTAAGTCACAAGAGGGTGGTGTCTT
This sequence comes from Dendrophyllia cribrosa, assembly GCA_024195265.1. Classification (NCBI taxonomy): domain Eukaryota; kingdom Metazoa; phylum Cnidaria; class Anthozoa; order Scleractinia; family Dendrophylliidae; genus Dendrophyllia; species Dendrophyllia cribrosa. The sequence continues at coordinate 17,974,167 of JAJLRJ010000010.1, forward strand.
GAACCAAGCTACATGTAGTCGGCTATGAAGAAGGATTGAATTAGATTAAACCTAGGCTAGATTACCAACCGCTGTTCAGGAAAATGAGGAACAAAGATTGGACACAAGAGAGTAGCTAGAGAGTGGTGGAAATTGAGCCAAGGTTAAACCAAACTATTGACTTTTATTCCGCCATCACAACTCGTGGTCGTTGTCAACAACAGTCAGCGTTTCTTGCCCTAATGGCTAAATGAGGGGGTCTGGGTCCTTAAATACATTGAATACATTAACCCATTCACTCCTGAGAATTTTTACGTTTTTGAGAGCGATTTTCTGCATTCACACGCCCCATAGGATTTCGTGACTCCATATTTGAAGTTACCATTGAAAGTGCTGCTGTTCTAAAACACTGAAGGCTCGAGTTTACTGAAAACGTCATTGTGACGATCTCATTTTGCTTCGTTGATTTGCAATAAAGGGTCCAATATGAATTATCTACGATTTTTGGTAAGTTCACAGCCATTTTTCATCTTTAGTAGCTGCCTGGTGAGCATCATTAAGCTTGGAGGTAGTTCAGAGTCCACTTCTCAATGAAGCGAGTTAGTTGTTGTACTTCGTTTACGAATTTGGCTCGTTGCTCGTTGGACTGGAAAAATGGCCGCCTGGAAACGAAGCAGCTTTGGGACTCGACTCTGGATGAATTTCTCGACCTACCGCGGCATATTTTGGAAGTTGCGACCACAGGAGAACACAACAAGCGCGAAATTTTGGCGGTGGGTCGGAGTGGCTGTGTACTTAGTATAAATATGAAATGTGTGCGGAAAGAAACGAACGCTGTCAAAATTCTTGGCCATTTCCCAGCATGCAGTGCGGTGGTGATATTGAAAATTGAGGCAAGGTCAGTATGCATTAGAACGAGAGGCTAGAGCTCGGCCCGAGCAACGAATAAGAGCAAAAAAATTCACTGCTAAGCTAGGACTAGGACTGAATTTTGCTGTGAATGTTGACTTTTGGGTTTGCCATGATGATTGGAATAAAAAAAGCTAAAGGCAAAAACGTGATTTTTGTCGTTTTTCTATGACGTTAAAAATGGTCATTTTTGTTATTGTCCAAATTCAAACGCTGATATTCTGCAAAAATCGCTGACTTTTTTGTGTTTATTGGGTATCTCAATTTGAGGACTTTCTAGTCAATGCTCAGAACTGCTAGTTAGGGCAATGTTCGCGCGATTGAGAAAGTTGCAATTTTTTAAAGCAGTGGAGTATTGTACGGCCGGTTTTGGCCGGTGTAGGAGCGAATGGGTTAAATACACATCAATGCCTCCAATTCTAAGTAGCACTGATCTATCAAGGCCTTGAAATTATTATCTTTTGTGTTGGACAGAAAGTGGAATTGAAGTTACATGCATCTCACAATGTAAATTCAAATTTCATGCTTTTGAGTCAACTTTCCTGGGAGTGCACATGAACATTAAAACACTTCATTCTGGAATGCAACGCATGTACCTTTCCTGTAAACAATTTGAAGGCTGCTTGATTGGTCTTTCATAACTATTATCTGTCACCTTTGGTAGGTGTGTGGTGGGAAGAAGAGCTAGAACAACAGCTTGTCTACAGGAAAGTATCTTTCTTTCTCCAAGTGCTCACATGACTTGTGCTCTGTACTCATTGCTCGCGCTTTGGGCTTGCACAGAGGAACCTCCATTAAGGGAGATACTATAAGGACCAGTAAATGTGTCCCATTAATAGAGGTGCCCCTTTAATAGAGATGATAATTACAGTGTACAGAGATTATATGAGCATTTTGCCGGGCAGGACCAGGAGAAGTGTCGCCTTTATGGAGGAGTCCCAAAGTAGAAGTTCTACTGTATACCAAGGCTCCCCTTATGAGTGTGACTAAATCAAAGACAATCGCTATTCATACAAAAAATAAACAATCTAAGGGAGATGGATGTGGCCAAAACAGGTGCACTGAATTTGCTTGAAATATAATATGAAATTGACACCTGAAAATCACTAGGCCACCTAGGCTAGGTAAAAATATTTGGCTTTGTCTGTAATCTCTTATTTCTCTTCTTGCAGGCATGTTATGTATTCTAATGGCAGGTACATGTAATTTCCATGCATGCTCATGCTTCTTTCTGGAGGATAAGTACAGTAGGTGTATGAACTTTTGGGACAGTTTTGACATGTATAAACAGCTAAATGCAGATATGCAAAACACAAAACTATTAACCTGTGTTAAAACTGAAAGGTTTAGCCCACGTTCATCCACCACAATGCTTGTCAGGATTGTTTGTAACAGCAAAGATGCAAACATGTTTATTCCAAACACCAGAGCAAATCTTGTCATCTCAACATGTTTTGCAATCTGTAGACTTAAATCAATAAAAATGTAAAAATTAGACAGCAACTAACAAAAGATAAAAGACTTGAATATTCAACCATTGCATCTCCACACATGGGTTTAATTGAGGGCATGAATGCAAGTTGAAATTTGATCATCGCAAGTTCAATGTTAGCAATCACGTGACAATTGTTTTCAAATCACAATACCATTTTTCTTTAGTTGCCTCAAGTTCAAATGGCTGTTTTACTACTCTAATGGTATTGATAGCTAGCCTGTTAGGTTTTCGTAGCTACACTGATCCTTGCATACTCGATACAGTATTGACAGATTACCTTGCTACTGTTATGAGGAAAGTGTATGCTGTCCGGAATAGGATATACATCAGATATGCCATCCAAATACTACTGGTCTGTGCACTTAGGAACAAGAAAAATGCATCTGCCACTGAAACAACTCCAAGGCACAACTCTCCAAACAAGGACCAGTTTATCTTCACATAAGCCAGTGCAACTGCTACTAAAGACCCTGTTAAGTGAGAGATTGCTGTAACACCACCATTGTAGATTTTGTGGTTGTGGGAGGGGTAGATAACATCCCATAGGTTCTGTACATAATTCTCAACTTGGAATTCTCCACAGGTTGCAAAGGCCCACCACAGTGACCATCTAAGGAGGTCTTTGTTAGAATAACACAGCTTAAAATCACGAAACATAACACACATTGTTCTTTTCCAGGACGAAAAGCAGCTGGTTTGTTGTTCTTCAGAGGAAGGGTCCCTTCCTGTGTCTGAACCAAATACGTTCCCAGAAGCTTTTGGCAGAAACCACGTGATCACACAGGCGATGCAAATACTTACTAGAGAAATGTAATTTAGAGTCAGATAGTCAGTTACTTGCAATGATATAAGAAGCTGACCGACAACTCCAGACATCATTCTTCCTACAAGGACTGCAGCCCGAGTGTAGCTGGTCACTAGCTGGTAATGCTCTCTGTCAACAACTGCATAAATGTACGAATAGTATGCTACTTCGGCGCCAGTCGCAACACCATATGCGAACTGCATGAATTGCATCGCCAAAACTCCGCTTGCCCATATTAGAAGTATTCTTGTCGTCAAATAAGCCAAACCTTCACTTATTATTACTGGCTTGTACCTCAACAGATCTGTGACTAAGAACACCACAAAGAGGGCAACAAGATAGGAGTAGGTCCATACGGGGTAGATTTGATTGTCCAGTTGTTCCTCCGTCAGATTCATGGAAGGCCCCTTCAAATATGGCGTGAGGAAAGGTTCTGACGGCTTCATTTCCTTGAAAAAGCCATATAAACAAAGAAGCAAAGTAGCTTGAACCCAGAATTTCATTATTTCACTTCGAAAGTGGCGGATCGAGGCTGTAAATTTCACCGTGTCCTCACGAACCCAACACAAGTCACAACAAGTTAGCTATGCTTCCCGGAGACAATTAATTTCTGCGTAAATGACGCGAAATCTGTTTTGCTTTTCTGTAGGGAGGTGAGGGGACAATTTTGTTCTAGTTTTTTAATAGTTCAGTACACCTGAATTATACCACATTTATGTATAAATAGTTATGGATAATTTTTTTGTCTATGTTTAATTGCATTTGTATGGGATTCAAATACTACAAATATGTATACACCAAGAGAGGCAACTTATTAACAACTCACCCCACCCTACCCATGGGTCACCCACCAGGAAAAAACACAGATCATTCAGAACGTGATAAGCAAAGATGGCGGGTATAAATTGTTCCTTGTTTACTGAAAACCAACACTACTGTGTAAGTGATCTTGTGTGTTTTCACGTACATCACACCTGCTGTGTTAACTCACTGTCATATCGCTTTTATGTTTTCAGGAGGTGATTTCTAACGTGAAATTGACTGTCGCTTCATTTTCCTTGATTGCCAGGTGAGAACGTTATAAGACTTACTTGACCTGACGCACGTACACGTTCAGTTGAGATTCATGACGAAATTTGGAACGATTTTAGAATACCCGGCCACTTATTTACATATCCCTGAACGTTTAATAGAATGAGGCAAATGAAAACAAAAGCATCCATTCTTACTTTAGTATTCAAAGAGATGCAAATAGTGGCCGGGTTAATTCTACGGTTTAGCCACACTAAGAGATGCCAATACTAATAGTTGAGATTGCCTTCGCCAATGCATTCATTTCCTCTATAAGTAACAGCTTCTGATGACAAAGCTGTTTACAATCTTCAACGAAACAAAGTTAAATTAAGTTATGGCTCCGCTCATCCCCCCCCCCCCCCCCTCCCCCCCTCCCCCACCTACCCTGAGCATTTGTCTTTGTTTTTAAATAATGTTGCAAATATACAAATCCCCACGGTGGGGCTTTTGGAAGAGTGCAAATGCCCTACCCATGGGACAAGATCAAAACTTCATTTTAATGATTAATGATGGAAGCAATAATAATTTATTGTTCACAAATCAGAGAAATGGACCTTAATTCTTGTTTGGAGTTCTTTCGTTTTACCTCAGTATATCTTATATCTGTTCCTTCATTCATTACTTGGGCGTAGCGACCAAGTATTAAAATGCAGTTTGGTCGTCCACAAATGTGCAGTATTGCGCAACTCTGGGGACGGCGGGATTATTCAAACCTTCACCGCGGTCACACGTCCGAGGCGTTTTTCGTTTTATTTGGTGGGATTCATTTAGAATTAAGTGGAAACGTGGGCAAGGATGTATAAAATAATTAGTTTATGTAACTATCTTTTCATCTTTCCGGGTTCAAAATAACGAGCTTCTTTTCGATCGTTGAAAACTGATCAAAACGCTTCGTGCCTGAGCAAAATTGTGTTGGCGCCGACAGTTCTGCGGTTCGTAGTTTTCAAACGCTTAGAACTTTTTTTAGTAAACTTTCAAAACGTTTAGTGAGTTGACAGTGTATTGTCAATATATGAAACTTTTAATAAACAGTGAAAATGACAACCTTAAATTTGAAGTACTTAGGTTAAGTTTTGCAAATTTCTCTCGTTTGACCGCGGTGGAGTACACCTGTTGTTTGTTGATGCAAGGCGAACGTCACAAAGTGCGAGTTGTGTTTTCTCTGTTGCATCTAACAGTTTCATATTCAATATGCGTGAGGAAATTACTCAAGAAGACACTGCGAAAGTATTTGACACTCGCGATTAATTCTACGATACCTTCATGACGGAAACCCGCTAAAACATGTTAAAACGAACATGAAGAAGATAATTTAGACGAATACATACATAGCGCTTATTTAATAAGAAGTGAACAGTGGACAGCGAAGGAAGAAATATAAGCGTGGTAGGAATCCCAATTAATTTCACTTCTTTCGGTTGTTTGCCTTTCATTAATTTTTATTTCGTGAAGTTGAAAGAACAGAACAGACAAGTTCAACTGAAACTTTGGGTGCAAAAATTCACCGCCGAGAGAAGATGTAAACAATGCACGCGGTGTCTTGCGAGACCTTTCCTGCGAGTTTTGCTTCCGCTAGTGAATGTTTCTCGGGCGAAAATAACCTTAAAGCGATCACTTTTTCATTTAATTTTCTTTTCTGTGTTTCGGATACAGAGGAATAAAAACTGGATATATTTTCGTGTGTCTGATTGCGAGATGTTTTACGAAACAGCTGCGTTATGCGTTACTGGAAAGGTTTCAAATTACTTTCACATTATGCAAATTGCAACATTTTTACCTCAACTGAAAAAATATATTTCAAAGGGCTAAATTTGTTTCTCTCCTCCTAAATTATCACTTCTGTCGTTAACTTTGATTAAATTTATAAGTTTCATTCAAACTTTATTATAATAACGGCGGGAATACTTCCAGCAAAACTTTCAATTGGAAAAGTTGTTTTGACCTCGGGTCCGGACCAGGCAATTACATCATGGCTTCGAAAGGCCACTTTGCGGCTACATTTGCATTCACTTCAAAAGTGTCGGAAACACAGACCAGCTAGTTACAAGATTTAGCTAAAACCTATAACAACCATCGGGAAACTCTGACATACGGCCTTTTTTTCAACGGTAAGTACAAAGTAGGCATCAATTTGTATTTTTCAGTATGTACTCGTCTTTTGACACAGTGGACACGCTACTTTAATAATTTGCGTGCGATCTCACACGCTAAGTGTACTGTGTCTTCTTGTTTTAGACGGTTAACGCGTTTCTTTGTTAGACTACTCACACTATCCGAATACTCCCAATCAGCAAACCGTGAAATAACGTGCATGCAGATTCCCAAGACAATTATTCTCCAATATGCCTAATGACAACGACGCCCAAGTATACGCTCCCACAGCGTCTTGTTTTAAATATTTATGTTATGTTTTGACAAAGCTTTTGACTCCAATAATTTCCTGTCGATTCTTGTTTTTATTTGGCTCTTACTCGTTTATTCTAATAAATTTTAATGTTGATTTTTTGAAATTTTCAAGTTAAGTTGCCATTGAATTTTAAAATAGCTGGATTCTTCTGTTGTAACACATCCTGATGGAAAGACACCATGGCCGCGAATGTTGGCAAATAAGATGTCAACATCTTAAAAATTTGCCGTGATACTATTTTCTGTGGCACTTGAAAGGTAAGAAACTAGCCGTTCTTTTTTGAAAATTGTGTGAAACTAATTATTTTATAAATGTAAGCCTGAAATGGAAAATGAATGATTTCAGTCTGCTGCTCCGGTTAACTTGATAAGTGTGGGACCCAAACGACATTTATCAACTCAGTTTTGGGAGCAATCCCAGGAAATTAAAAATAAACAATAAAGCATTGTTATGTACCACTTTTAAAATCCAAATGAAAACATTGTTTTGACAATGCCCCACCCCCAGGTAGACCTGTTTTAGCAAATGCCCCACCTTAAGGAGGGAAGAGTTATAAAATGCCTGGGGGAGGGGGGGTGGGGTGGGGGGGGGGTGAGTGGGCTTGGAATTGACGGAGCCATTACTGATAAGTACCCTCAGAGGCGGCCATTTTTTTTTTAGTTTTCAAACCACAGGACACCCAAGCGTATAATATTTGAAAATATAAGACATTGTACAGAATTTCAAATTGAACATTTTTAGCAATATATAAAATTAAAATTGTTGAAAAAATTGGTTAAAACATTGATGTTGTGTTCTATCTTTATACAGTGTTTCTACGCTATTTGAGCGATTTTTAGTCCATCTATCAAACATTGAATAAATCCTTCAGGTCAAAGGTTTTATTCAGTGTTGACTTTGTCGGTGTAATCCGTTGAAATTTTCTGTGAATTTTGGTCATCCTTCGCTTCGTTTGGACTAAAATTATAGTCGTGTGAGCGGTTTTTTAATCGATAAAATTGGTAAGAAAGCAAATAAAGCATTTTAATCTGTGCACAAGCACCGAATCGTGAAACTATCCCTTTAAACTTATTAATCTAGCTTAATCTTCAATTTTCAGCCTTTTCATAGTTTTTGTCATATGGCTTTTCAAAAAGTACAAGTATTTTGTTCAGGTATGGAATTTTGTTTTAAATTATTACTACTTAATTGTAGGTGTGCAGCAGTGAGGGATGCAAATTGTAGGGGTGGCAGCAGTGGAGGATGCAAATTGTAGGGGTGGCAGCAGTGAGGGATGCAAATTGTAGGGGTGGCACCGGGGGGGGGGGGGGGGGGGGGTACTCCCTATAATGGGCTGTATGGGGATGCTCTGCCCGAAAGGGGTACCTTTTTGAGGCTGGAGGTATATGAAAGGATTATAAAAAGGGCCTTTCAAAATATATCAAACAGACGCACGTAAAGGCTATATGAAAGGGGTACCATTTCCAATGAAAGGTATATGAAAGGGGTACCATTTTCAATGAAAGGTATATGAAAGGGGTACCTTTTCTGTCAAAAACGGTATATGAAAGGGTAAGAGTTTTGACCTCGGGGCGGAGCATCCCCGTACAAAACTTTGTCGAGTACCCCCCCCCCCCCCCCCCCGGGGGGTGGCAGCAGTGAGGGATGCAAATTGTAGGGGTGGCAGCAGTGGGGGATGCAAATTGTAGGGGTGGCAGCAGTGGGGGATGCAGGGTGTACATTCATTCCCAAAAGAATGGAGGTCAGAAAGTCTATGAGTAGTATAGAAAAAGGGGAGCACTAGGACACCCACTCTCAGAATGCTTATTTTTCCCAGGGACTGTCCCATCTCCCCCCCCCCCCCCCCCCCCCACCTCACCCCCGAGAACAAACGGTAAGCCATACAGAGCCCCATGGACCTCGCTAGCCCTCATCCACCGCAGGGGGAACGTTTTGCCACATGTTGTGCAAGTATGTACACCCACTGACTTATTTTGTCATGAGGGCACCAGCATTTTTATTTTTGAAGAAAAGAAATATGGGCCAGGGTATGTATGGTTTGCATGCATCAGAAGCAGTCTTATAGTTTCGCAGCCGCGCAGATTTAAACAATAGGTCTCCCGAAAATTGTGCGAAATTTCATTGAAAAGCCAGGAAATTCGCCGAAATACGTTTGCATGATTTTTTCACAATACTGTAGTAAATTATTATAATTATTGTAATTGTTAAATTATAGTTATTATTAAAATGTTTTGTTGATTGCTAATGCGATGGATTGTTTATAACTTCAGAGACTTATCTTGGCCCTGAGCATGGCTGCTTTTCTTGATAGTGTTGGTTATTTACTGGTGAGTCTAATGCATCATATCAGTCAAAGTCAATAGTAAATGGTGCACCATTAATTGGTATTTAAATCTCAGATTGTTGACCTGATTGGTCATTAAAGCCTGATGAATTTCTATTTGTCTGTTGTTAGCCAACTTTTCTTGACTTAAACACTGACAGGTTGTTCAAATGTCAGTCAATTAATGTCAACAACAAGAGACCTTTTAGTTTGAGGGCTATCCTCACTCAGATGATCTGATACCAGACAAACTACTGACTAAGACTCCTGGGGTCAAGCTATTTACAGTTACTTTGTTGAAATTGTCACGAAGAAATTTTTCATCAACTGGACACTTAAAAATACGTGAAAAACCCAAATGAAGTCAGATTTAAAGTTATATAATATATACTTGACCAATGGAGGAGATTCCTTTAGTTGACAAATATTAATATTGTTACTAGTAGTAATCAGGGATTGGGGAGGCGCATTCAACCAAGATGCAATCATTCGAAGATTGTATTGTTCCAGAAAATATCCATTCGCCATGTTGATCCCCACAGTTCCAAGAAAGAACATCATTCAGCCAAGGATTAAAGCGAGCGTGACTAATGCTTTCACAAAAACAAGACTTCCACAAGGCCAGTTACCAGTTGCCGGCAAGAAATGCACCTAAAAAAATTAAGAGGGCGGATTTCTTGCAGTTGCCTGCAACATCTCAATTTTTTTACCTACAAGCCACAGGAACACCAACATTAGAATGCGTTCTTATGTCAAACGCAATTATAATATATGTTTACATACATGTAAGAGTGGATATAACACCTTTTGCAATGTGGTAAACCCTTCCAAGTGGTTTGTACTAATGTTGGAATAATCATTGTCATGGTTAGTTCAGGTTTTAATCTTTATGTATTCATGAGCTCATCTCATATCATGAATGCTTTATTTTAATACAGACAGGAGTTCCCCCAGATGACAACACTGTATGTGATTTCCAGGCGTGGTTACTTTCTTTTACGGGTATGTTGTTCTTTTGACTATTTATACCATATTTTTTTTGCAGAAATTCAATTAAAAATATAAGGAGTCAGTGTTCAGCTTGTTACTCCAATGGCCCATGAAGGTATCTTACAGTTAAAAAAATTTTGACATTTTTTCAGGTCTTGATTTATAAATAATGTACAGTGTAGACTATCAGACAAACTGTCTGCTCTAGTCAGTTTGAATTTTTTTTCAAAACATTAATCTGACTTCTAATTGGTCTCTTTTTTCTATTTTTTTCTTCACAAAAATTGAAGGGCTGGGTACAAAACCATCTACTTCCTTCAGTTGTAATAGCAAACATGTCATTGCACTCCTTTAAACTATGATTTGTACTGGAGTAGTATAGGATGCTATTATTAACTGGCTCGTCGCTCTGCGACGAGTCAGTTCTTAAAATACCCTCTTTTTTTTTTTTCGGCCTGTCGGGTCACCTGCCCCGGGAATCGCTTTTGCTGCGGCCAACACCGTACCTAGTTTACTTCCGGTTTTCAGAAATGGCGTAATCAGTGATGTCAGCAACTATAATTCAAATATTTACCGTTCTTATTTCAACGGAATTGTTAAAAATTAAATCTCTGTGATTTTCCGATGTGATCTATTTCTGGTAAAGGGAAAGCGGGTTGAATTTTTCTAACCAAATCAATTGTCAAACAGTCGAGTTTAGATCGAATAAATCGTTGAATATAACACGTCCCGGCACGTCAGTAAACAATTCTCAAGCATTACTCCGTGCAGTCACGTTCAAATTCCACACATCTCGTATTCATGTCACGCTATTTGATCGATCGTGTTGATATTGTTAATTTATTCGAAACCCCATCACCGATTCTCCAAAATGCCTGTGTTTAAACAATCCTGATTCCTTGTAGTAAGTGGTTTCAAGGATTTTAAAGCGAAAAAAATATACAAAGTTCTAAACTTATGTTTTTTCTAACAGTACCGAGCCGATCAGAGAAAAAAATATAGACCTGAAACTGTAGCCTACTAAAGGGGGTGGGGGGTGGGGGCAGGTGGCGGTGTTCGGCAATTTTTCTGATCATGAATTTTTTTTCCGTCTTGATGTTGTGCAAGAATTTTTTTCGGGATTGCTCCATACCTTTTTTTCCTTTCGCTCGCTGTGCATTATTTTTTTTCTTTACTTTTGCTGTGCAGGAATTTGTTTTTAGTAATTGCCCAACCCCCCCCCCCCCCCCCCTCCTCCCCCCTCTTAACAATAAAATGGTCCGTCCCTAAGAAGTGCTTGAAGCGGGCTGTGGAATGTAAATGTGGACTGGACTGTGCATATTGATAGATTCTAGATTGTATATTGTGGCTTGCTAATATAAAACTCTAAAATGAAAACCGGGTGGAAACTGAGGCCAAACGAGCCAGTTTCGAAGCCCATCGGGCTCCTTGTTATAATATTACAATGTAGTCAAAATGTATTTTGTCCTCTTTTTTTAAGTGAAAATACAGGATCTTTTGGCCTGATTGAAAGTGCTTTCTTGGCTCAAAACACAATTTGTATAAAATTAATGAAAAATATCAATGAACATTAGACATAAGCTGGTTAAGCCAACATTCAAAATATTAGCTGGTTATTTTTATCCTATGACTAAGTGAAATGAATCCTGACAGAGGTTTGACAACAAAATCGACCATGAAAATAATTTATTTTCATTTGTCAGTGGTGAGCAGATCAATAATTTTGCCGAAGCCAAAGGCTGAGGTAAATAATTGATCTGCGAGACACTGACAAATCACACTATTCTGCAATAGCCAAGTTCATTAACTGTTTCATCATTCAATCACCGAGTTTGTTTTTTCAACTTAATATTTTAATTCATAACTGCTAAAACACAGCAGAAATCAGGCTGCCATTGTAGAGGATGGGAGCAAACAATTATTCGCAGCAAAACAACTTTGCACTGTTGTGCACATAAGCAGAATTATTCGTAGGCAGTTATTTGCAGGTCACATGGTGGGCTCTCAGCCAATGAAAAGGAAGAAAAAATGCATCGATGATAAAATCATTTTTATCTACCTGCAGAACAAATATGAACTGGAAAAGGGAACATTATAGGCCAAAAACCAAATAATAAAAATAATTTTATTAACAGTAATTGGTTATAATAAATAAATATGTTGTTCATATATTTCTTTATGTGTTTTATTTATTTATTTGTAAAAGTTTAAGGTAAAAATTTAAAATTTCATTTTCTGTGTGTGCTTAACGTCTGTCATGTAACTTAGTTAATAATCCTCTGCAGCTATAAGTAGCGGACTTAATTAACTAAGCAACTGCATTGCTTTCATGTAAGTAATCAGTGAGCAATTTGTGCTATCTTTGACATACTAAGTTAGTATTATGCTGTAAGTATGTTGTAATGTTGTCAGTAAACAATGAAATATGAAAAAGAAAAGCAAATTAAAGAAACTTGATATAATTATATAATATGCATTAGTATGCAATACATATTTTTTTACCTATGTAAAGTGCCAATGTCCAGATACCACATAGCTCTTAACAACCTTTAATTTCATTGGACAGGTCTAAATATCACGCAGCTCTATTGTTTTCAGTGCTAGGGTCCATTGTTGTGTTGTTTGTTCTTAATGTTTTCTCAGCAAATCAGAGAAGACCTTGTAAGAGTTGCATACTGCCCTCCAGTGTCCTTGCACTCACTCACTAATCCTTGTTATGCCTAATTAAGCGGCACACAAGTCTCCCTACAATAACACAATCATAAAATAATAGAAAATATTAACTGTAAGTCTTTAAAATTGTTTAAATTTAAAATATATGCATACAATTAAATGCAATGTAAGTTGTTGATTTGTTTTTAGGGTTTTCAGTGCTATCATGGGTTTGCTGTATCACTTTCAATTTATACTGGAATGCAATAAAGAGGGTGAAAACAGATCATTTTGAAAAGTTAGTCACCTGTTTGATTTATTTTGTACTTTTAAGTTCATTTGGTAATCTTAAATACATTAATGTAAAGAGTCTGACCCACCCGCCAGTTTGCATTGTGTGCTTCTCTTATTGTTTTGATACGGCTCTATTCCATATTTGGGCAAGCATAATCACCTCTTGCACGAGTGAATTTCTCATCTACAATACAGTATGGATTTTCGGGGGACCTGAAAATGGCAGATGAACCAACGTAGGCACGCAATGCAAACTGGGTGGATCAGATTCTTTAAATATAATATTGGTACACAGCCTCCCATAGAGTCATGTCCACTTCCAAAAGAGATAATTTAGTGTCTGCTTATATACTTAATTAGGAGGTGTTTACTTAACAAAAGCACTATTTATGTCTTACAAAATAGTATACCCATTGTATAAAATTAAATTAATATTAAAAAAATATGATTTTGAAAATATATTTATTTATTTAATAAAATTAAATACAATTTGCACTTTTGTGTCCTTGACCACTGTAGGGTCTGAATTCCTTTGTGTGTCTTTCACCAGGTATTACCACCTTATTTCGTGGGGCATTCCCTTTGTTGTTGCTTGTTTGCCTCTTATTAATGACCATTATGGACCTGCAGGGGCCTGGTGGTAAGTAATTATAGCAAAGTCAAGTTAGTGGAGAGTTAAATGTTATCTTTACCAAGTTATTTAGGGGAACTAAATTATATATTATATTAACTTAATCTTAATTTTTTTACTTCATTTAATATACACCTTAAATCCCAAAATCTTTAAAATTTCAAGACTCAACGTACATTCACAAATTGCTAGAAATTATTACAAATCAAGAAACTCCATTAACTTCATTTATAAGTTTTTTTATTTCCTCTTAATCGAAAACCAAATATCATTTTACAATCTTATTTTGCTTAAAAAGAATCCATCATTGATAGCTATTCGTCATTTCATTAGGGTAGCCAGGAATATGGTTAAGAGGCAGTTTTGCAACATCCAACTTGTAAAACTCTAGAGTTCTATAACTTATGCTTGTGTCGAACAATCGCCACTGCAGTTACAAGGAAGAAATTGCTTGACTGTGATATTGTTAGCTTGAATAGGTTGACCACGCCCACAAAGTATTTTAAATAAACCTGATATTGAGCGGCCAATTTCTGAGGTCCCGAGGGTGGCTGCTTAATACAGGTTTGACTGTAGCTGGCATCTTCCAAACAGGTTGTGCAGCAAAAGAGAGCTATTATACAGTAAATTTTAAGACTTTACAGTTTTCTAAATATAGCGAATGACTTTGTAAGGCGGACATTCTTGGGTCCAAATCTAGCAGTCTGCCTTTAAGTGAGGTGTCAATTCATTCATTTAGTCCATAAGCGAGTCAAGCAAAGATGATATTATAGATATACATGTAGTTTTACTACCTCTACCATGCATTAACACAATTCTACATGCATGCATCCTTAAAATCATGTTGTGATTATTGGTGCTGCTATGTAATTGTTAATACTAAATAATACATGTAGCTGACCTATAAAATAATAATTATCATCATAAGATTGATTCTGCACAAAATTGCGGTTCTTAAGTGTTTGCCTTCAGAGGTATTTTTAACCACTGACTATTTTTAAATGATATACTTTGATTGGACTAAGATTTAAGGAAGCATCAAGCATATACCATATTTCAGAGCCATTATTATTAGTCAAGAGCACATTTTCAGAAAATTGTGCTTGTTAATGTTTTCTCCAGAGATTGAGAGGTTTGAACTTTGAACAGTTTTGTTCACCTTTTCAACAAAACTGTGACACACAGCAACATTTCTCGCACCTTTTTGCATTCAGTGGTGTGATCATAGTTTTTTATTTTTTGATAATTGTTAATAAATACCCTTCAAAAGTGCTAACTGATATGATAACACCCACCAGAAGTTGGTAATAACCAATTAAACCCTGCAGAAGTAGCTATAATTAATATAATTATAACACCTTACAGTAGTACAATGTAGGTACAGTGTATTAGTGAGCACCCTCTGCAGAACTGAGTATAGCTACTTAAATGTACACCCTGCAGAAGTAGGAACTATGATATAATATACAAAATATCAGACCTTCCAACCTCCATCACATGCACAAGCATGCAAAAAGTCCAGAAAAACCTGGAGATTGGGACCTCAAACCTGGAGATTTCCAAAATATGCGTCAAATTTAAAAAAAAAAACCAGATTATTTGTTTGAGTGTGAGATGTGAGACATGAGACCGTGAGATGGCATCCCAAACTGTGAGTCTCACGGTCTAACCGTGAGAGTTGGAAGATCTGAAATATGTATACTTAAAGGCTAATAACCAAAGAAACTAATAAACAAAAATGTGAAACAAAAACAACATGCAAGTGTGAAATCATACATTCTTGGCATCTACAAAACAGGTCACTAAAGTTAACTTTTTATATAATACTCCTTCTAACTTTTAAGTACCATAAGAAATGTGCATGGAGACCAGTTAGGAGAATTTGTATGTGAATATTGGAGCTTGAATGCAGGTTAACACCTGACATAAAATTCAGACATTACTAATAATTATCATTTATTTGCACATAATTTTATAGAATGTACAATGTATAGGCTAAAGCCTACACTGTAGTAAGTACTTTTTACATGTAACTTAAGCCAAGGTACTGTAAAGTTACTTTTGTATCCTTTGAAGACTTTGAAATGCAAGCAAGGTAATGGCATGAAATGTATGTTAATAATTATACATGTACACGTGTATAACTTTTTTCCTTTTTCTTTTTCAGTTGGATTTCTAAAGAAAGTGATAACAGTGTAGCTTGGAGGTTTGCTACGTAAGTGAAACTTAGTGTCATTGTCTACAATAATACCTTAAACTAAATTTATAGTTTATTAATCCCTGAAATACACTCTTAGCTTGTTGAAATTAAATGACAGTTAAAATTCCCTGACGACACTATTTAACAATAAACACTTAAGGTGGCTCGATATAGTATTTTGGTTTCCCTGTATAGTATATTTGGAGGCAAAACAATTAGAGTTATACTTTGCGGATCGTCATCACATTTTACCCCGAAATCAAGATAATATTACAGTCTTAATTTGCCATACATGTATCGAGGTTGGCGTTGCCATGGCAACGCCATTGGGCTTTTAAGTAGGGCCTCAAAACAGACATATCTTCAATTATCTTTAAAATTCCACGGTGAATTCTGTTTAAATTTTGCATACGGCCTTCGACCCCTGTGTTCTACCCGAGTACCAACTTTAAAAAACATCTGTCAGAAATTTTAAAGAAAAAACGCGTTTTTTAGAATTCGTTTGTAATTTTTTTCTCTGTTGACAGAATTTTTTGAAAATCGCGTAAAACGCACTTTGGATAGAACGAAGTCAACATGCAAAAAATGAAAAAAATTTACCGAGCGGAAGCGGAAGTGTGGACTTCGAAAGTTTCAAATTTCTGAAAATTTTGACATGACAAGATCGGCAATTACGCATGCGTGGCAGTTGTCACGCCACTCCTCCACGCGGATTTTGTGGTCGATTTGCGGATGTTATTCTTGTTTATTCATTTATAGACAAATCTCTTTCGCACTGTGCAGCTTTTTGTGAGATAGAAACTGTTATCTTTTGGATGAATCGTGTCTAGTAATGGCTGGTACATCACTTGCCTTCGAAATGATTAACAATTCTGGCTAAAATCGCTGGATGCTTTGTTCCTCGTGGTGTGAATGGAATCGCTGCTGTCGGCGCTCTGCTCAAAATTGCGAGCCTCTCTAGAGACGCTGTAAGTCCTGGTAGGACAGGCCACTTTCTGCAATTTTTTGTAGGAGGCTTTGCTTTACCAGCCCATTATTACTCTGAGAAAAGATGTAATCCCTGAAATTGCACACGCTGGAAGCGTTCGTCTAAAAATACCATGTCTTCGAAAGCGAAGGAGGCGGGATTTACATTGCCGTTGTTTACAACGACAGGGATTGAAATAATAAAAAATACGCGATGGAGAGCAAAGACATCTTCCAAAGCATCATGTGCTAAAAAGCTCTTCATTAAAAACAGATTTTAAAACCGATGGAAGATTGCTTCTACAGGGCTTTCCTCCCGGATTGAGCGATTCGGGTGTTTTGACAAGGTGAAGACTGTCGGCGAATAGAATTTTTCATGGATGAAAGTGTTTCTTTGAACTCATGCCTAACTGATAGGAGCCTCTGCGGAGGAGAGAGCCTAAGACAGCGTAGCAATGTGGGAGTGTCAAAACAAAAGAATTGTGGCCGATCAAAACACTGTGGCAATTTGCGATAGCATTACTGGAGAGAAAAGTGGTGAAATCGCTCAGATGAACAGTATGCACTGGAACGTTTTCTTTGAGCAAAGTTTTCTGGCCATTTATCGATTCCACTGACAGTTTGATAAATCGACTGAGAAGCGTAGTAGCTGATATTGCATTTTGGGAAAATGCACATAGTAATTGTAAGTGTTTACCTGTTTAGTTATAGCTGCTATTTTATCTAAAGAAGTTGTCTCCGTGTCAAAAACTACAAATTGATAATCACTGTAGCCGTGTTGTTGTCTTTTCTTGAACGCCAGATCGAAGATTTCCTAATTTTCTCCTTTGAGTATTTCTGATTTGCTGCTTCATTAAAAGCCATACAACGTCTGCTTCCTTTTTGCTTTTTATTTCCTCTGGTGGTTCGTAGCTGGATAACCCTTTTTTGTGCATTTTCTTATCTAATTGATGACGAGAATCGACCACAAATGTCATGCAGTGGGTGGGAACTTCCACGCGCACACGCTCTATTGCTGTTTGTTCTTATTAGAAGATGAACTGTCTTTCCCAACACATTCTGCATTACTCTTTTAATAGAGTTTAGATTAAGAAAATACACTGCCCCTAAAAACAGCCCAAAATAAACTTTCTCGTATTCAGAGGAAAATTGCGTCGATGCGGGGCTGAGTTGTCGATCGCGAAACCATTCTTCACTGCATTCTTGTCAGGGAACTTTAACCGCCCTGTTTTCTTTTTCTCGGTAAATCACATTACCACCAAAGAAAGAAGAATGTAAACCTAGCTTGCATACACGCGAAAAAACACAGTCAACCAGGCCGGCGCAAAAATAAAATTGCGAAAGGAGTGTTGCGGCCATGTTTGTTTATCTTTTTGCATGACTCAAATTTTTAAAAGTCCCGCGGGTAAATTAGAACCCAATCTGCGCGCGCCAAAAAAAACTATATCGAGCCACCTTAATGGCTGATGCCTCGGGAAACAGTAAATTTTGTTTCCCTCAAATCTCGACATTTCCCTCGACGGAGCAACACAAAACACAACACAACACAAATTGAAAAAATGTGCCAAGCACTCGAGGTTAACATCAGTCGCATCATAATCATGCCACCTTTATAATGTCACAGTCTGATCATGTGCACTAGCGGGCAACAGTGCAATGTTACCCTCTGATGTCAAAATTGTTGCCCGCTTTCGCAAATGTTGCCCACTTAGGACATTTGGTGGGAAACAGTTTGTTTGTTAGATGTCACGTGACCATGAATCAACCAATCAACTTGCACGTTGTATTGAGAAAAACTCCAGCTAAGTATATAGTCTATATAACAACAAGCTTTATATGGTATGAACACCAGATGCTCGAAACATGACATTATGATTGATATAATTCTATACGTCCTATACAGACATCAAATGGAAGTCCAAATAAGTTTAGAGCAGGGTCTTGTTGTGTCATAGTTGTATGCAGTTATTACAATATAGGACCTTTACAAATATTGACTTTAAAGTGTTGATTCATGGAAATTTGTTCAGTGTGATTTGGGATGAAATTTGGGGTGAAAATTAAGGTGTGGCTAATTTACTTTTTTTTCAGCAAGTGGCAAAATTATTTTTGCTGGCTCAATTTAATATTTTGTTTATGTTTCAATATACAGCTATTACATTCCTGTGTATTTATGTATCATTGGGCTGTTTGTTGTTTACTCCTACATCTTCATTACAATAAAGAGACAGGTCAGTCTGGGGAACTGTAACATTGTTGCACAGCTTTGTTTCCTGATATTTTGATAATTTGCTAATTAATGAAATGATGACAGAGTAAAAATATAGACAGTCAAACACTACTCTTGGCAACCCTGTGAAAAGTATGTGAAATCCATGCGGAAACCATGTGAAATTCTTTGCAGGTTTCACTGGGATTTCATAGATTGTTTGTATGACCTATTTTTTGTTGATTTTTCTTGACAAAATTAGAAATATTGTTGCTTTACAGCCTTTTAAGAAATTACGTGGCTTATTTATTAATCCACGATATATTTTACTCATATCATTCAAACATTCTCAATATTCTGATACATGTATTAGAAACATCTTTTTTATGCTGTCATTATTTCACACAAATATGTTTTACAAAGCATTTTACAAAACATTCTCAATATTCTGATACATGTATTAGTAACATCTTTTTTATGCTGTCATTATTTCACACAAATATGTTTTACAAAGCATTTTTCCCCTTCAGATTAAACGTTGGGATGGGACATATAGTGCTGAGGCTGAGAGAAATAAAGTAAGTCTTTGAATAATTTTGATACGGTGTGCATTAATTTTGTTTGACTTCAGGGCATTTTTCTTGACTATGATTTTTTCTCCAGTAGTATTGTTGTTCAGGATGTCAGCAGCTCAATTTTCACTTTTTTTTAGTTTTAAATTTTAATTTTCACAACACATAATATACACAAAGGTAAAACTACTCAATTGTCAACCTAACCTACCCTAAGGTGTTAGCGAACTGACATTAGAACGTTTGTGAACATTACCAAACTGACCTCAATTCAAAATCAATTCAAACTTCCTTCGAATTGATTTTGGTTTCAAAGTGTTTGACTTCTTGTTTTCTTGATTTGGCGAGTTAACTGATATGGTGTGGGCATGGATAATATCCATGGTGTGGGCGAGTCATCTTCTGTGTGGGCGAGTTTGCCCGTGGGCGAATTCACCGGTTACCATCAACCTCGTTCCCAGGGTCTTCTTGTTTCCGTCCCCTGGACGGGAAGGACAAGACCCTGAGAACGAGGTTGGGTTACTGTCTGTTATCCATTATTGCTTGTCACGCAATGCATCACTCTGGGGCATGTTACCATCCCCCCCTCTCGGACGGGCAACACCCCTACCCCGCGGATTTGCCAAAATTTTCACTTGACATTCTATTTCCCACCCGGGACACACCGAAAGAGACCATTGCATTCCCCATCCCGGAACTCTTGACCTCAAGTAGAGCGCATAAATTTTATTACAAGAAAAACACTATCAAACGATCCAATCGAAAATACCATGATAGTGACGTCTCCAAAACAAAGTAAACAGAAGTGACTTGAACTGCAACAAGCATTTAATTCTTGAAAGCTCTTGAACAGGAACATCTAGTCTCGACTTAAGTGATTTGAACAGGAACTTTTAATTTGAACAGACAGGCACCATGGAATGAATCTAATGCATGGTGGTCATTTTTGATTTTAGCATCCTAAGTGGTACCAATCTAGAAATTTGAACCCCTAAAAGTTACAATGAGCACCCCGGTCATTTTAATCATTACCGGTAACAATAAAACAGATAACAATAAATTTATCAACAATTATTTATTGCTTATTATATAAAGTCCATTGTTTCTCAAACTTCTTATAGTACACAAATACACAAATAAATGTCAACTACATTTTCCTTGGATTAAAATGGTCATTTGATAGTTCATTGCAATGCAATAATTTGTTACTTTGTTTAGATTTTATTACTTAACTGTTGAATGACAAAAGTACCAAAGAAATCCCTACAGGCTAGATACACGTGGTGACTAGCTTTAATTTACGACACTGATTAATTATTCAAATGAAAGCTATTGAGCAATAGTTTCCTAGCCTGCAAACACAGCCGCCTCTCATCACTATTCCTTTCTTGTGTCCATATGTTTCTTGTAGAAGTATTGAGGAGTTGTTAAAATATCAATTGAATTCATCTTACAAATTTCATTATGTAGCAAAAAAAAATTTGTGTTAGCACTTTGTTATCTGTTGTCAGTTTTTTTAACAGGTAACAAAAACAGATGTTTTAACTTTGAATTTTTTTTCGCGAATTTGGATTCTAGACTTAACAGCTGGGAACAAATTTTTGCCAATCTTAGTTTTTTATGTACTGTACTTGTATATAACAACAAAGAAGGTAATGCTGTCTTGCTGTCTGTCTTGAATTTTCTATACAATTCAATGGCTGTGGTAACATGTGATTTCAAACTGCATAAAATACTAGTACTGCAGTGTTAGACAGAGTTTATAAGCAGCTGTCATTAATAGGATCGGTCAATAAAGATTTTTTCGCACTCTTCCACCTGGGCTGGTACTGATGCCTTGGTATTTAAATGGAGTAAATTTTTGCATATTTTTTTTTCGCCATTTATTTCAGTTGGATCCTACTTTCACAGATTGTTGGAAAGCCAGCAAAATTCACAAAAATTCTTGCCACAACATTCATTTCCAGACAAACAATTTGTTCCCTGATGATATTTTCCGAGTTAAACCAAACTCTTGGTAATAAGGCTTCACTCCTGTTTGATTTGTTTGATGTCAGTTAAGAGTTCACTGGTACTAAATACATTGTCATGTTCCTCGAAAATAAACATCCCTTTCCTGTGTGTTCCTTTGTGTCTCTTTAGATGTCCTGCTTGAGTAAAACACTTCCACAATGGTCACATTTAAAAGGTTTCCCTCCACTGTGTGTCCGTTTGTGTTTCTTTAGACTTTGTGAGTGACTGAAGCATTTCCCACACTGGTCACATTCAAAAGGTTTCTCTCCACTGTGTGTTCGTTTGTGTTCCTTTAGATTTCCTGCTTTGAGTAAAACCTTTTCCACACTGGTGGCATTCAAAAGGTTTCTCTCCACTGTGAGTTTGTTTGTGTTTCTTTAGACTTTGTGCTAGAGTAAAACACTTGCCACATTGGTCACATTTAAAAGGTTTTGCCCCACTGTGTGTTAGTTTGTGTTCCTTTAGATGTCCTGCTTGAGTAAAACACTTGCCACATTGGTCACATTCAAACGTTTTCTCTCCACTGTGTGTTTGTTTGTGATTCTTTAGATGTCCTGCTTGAGTAAAACATTTCCCACACTGGTCGCATTCAAAACGTTTCTCTCCACTGTGAGTTTGTTTGTGTTTCCTTTGACTTTGTGCTAGAGTAAAACACTTGCCACATTGGTCACATTTAAAAGGTTTCTCTCCACTGTGTGTTCGTTTGTGTTCCTTTAGATTTCCTGCTTGAGTAAAACACTTGCCACATTGTTTACATTCAAAAGTTTTCTCTCTACTGTGTATTTGTTTGTGATTCTTTAAATGTCCTGCTTGAGTAAAACATTTCCCACACTGGTCGCATTCAAAAGGTTTCTCTCCACTGTGTTGTCTTTTATGTCGTTTTAGACTTGTCGAGCGACTGAAACATTTGCCACACTTGTGGCACTTAAAAGGTTTCTTTGCACTGTGTATCGGTTTGTGTTTCTTTAGACTTTGTGCTAGAGCAAAACACTTGCCACATTGGTCGCATTCAAAAGTTTTCTCCCCACTGTGTTTTCCTTTATGTCGTTTTAAACTTCCTAAGCGACTGAAATATTTGCCACACTCGTCGCATTCAAAAGGTTTTTCTCCACTGTGTGTTCGTTTGTGGTTCTTTAGAATTCCTGCTCGAGCAAAACATCTTCCACACTGGTCACATTCAAAAGGTTTTTCTCCACTGTGTGTTCGTTTGTGGTTCTTTAAAATTCCTGCTCGAGTAAAACATTTCCCACACTGGTCGCATTCGAAAGGTTTCTCTCCACTGTGTGTTCGTTTGTGTCGCTTTAGATGTCCTGCTTGAGTGAAACATTTCCCACATTGGTCACATGCAAAAGGTTTCTCCCCACTGTATGCAATCGTGTGCAACTTCAAATTTACTGCCATTTTATCACACTGGCTGCCTGGTTTGACCACTTTTATGTACACCTGCTCAGTTCATACATTTTTAAGTTTAAATTTAAAGATATTCCTAAATTTTTCAGACTCTCAATCCCATTGAAATTTGAATCCATTATGCAACATTATCATCTACATGTTCTTCAATTTTGAGCATTAATCTGAAAAACAAGCAAATGGTAGACATTGTTACAGTATTTCATTATTTTTAACACCTGGTAACATAAGATGTATTTTTATCTTTTGAACAAAAAAGACTTATTATTAGGGTTAGGGTTATATAGGCTTAAATGTAAAATGAAACTGTAAGAGACTAAAAAATTTCTGCCCCTCAGGTCTCACTTTTTTTACGGTGTCTGACATTTGCAGACTGCAGACTGCAGACTGCAGACTGCAGACCGCAGACTGCAGATTGCAGACTGCAGACTGCAGACTGACTGACAATAAAGTACCGTAATGCCGTTCGATTACAGGTAAGATTTGTTGTTGTTCTTAGGTTATTGTTGTTTGATATTTGAGATATTCCCGTATGATAATAACGTAATATCACGGAGATGTTTTATGAAATCTTTGCATTATTCGAAAGGTTTCAAATATCCCTGATCTTGTTTGTTGTGGAAGTAGGTGGACTTATGAACAGATCGGTGGTAGACTACCACAGACTGAATACTTTGATCGAGACTTGTGTGTGACATTGAAGCACGTGAAAAGTACACGTCAGTGAGAAAGTAAAGGCCAGTTTACACAAGGGATTTTTTATGCGATTTTAGTGGCGATTTAGGCAAGCCCTGGTTTAAATTTACATGGGCCAAATCTAATACCTATTTGGGTCGACTCCAATTTAAAAAGTTCCCGGGAAAAGTTGACATTTGATTCTCAAACGTCGAATTTATTTGTGTTGAATTTACAACTTCAGTCGAATATTCGACAGACGTTGCATTTATCAAATTCTGTCGAATTTCATTGTTCAAGCGCCGCATTTTACACATGCATGCAAATCAGATTTGGCGCAAAGGAGAATGGGTTTTTAATACATGTACCAACACTCGCTTCTATTAATTCTCGCGCCACTCAAAGATAACACCTTTATGTATTAAAGTGTATATAAGTGTTCAATAACAGACTAAACCTAAGAAGAACAACGAATCGTACCTGGAATCTGACGTCATTACGGTGAACGGGTCGTAGTTCCACACGAAGAAGTCTACGAAGAATCTTGGGAACGTGGCTGACTTAATTTTACGCGGGAAAAATTGTCGATGACATTACTGTCATTAGAAATTTTAGTGTCAGTCAGTCTGCAGTCTGCGGTCTGCGGTCTGCAGTCTGCAGTCTGCAGTCTGCAGTCTGCAGTCTGCAGTCTGCAGTCTGCAGTCTGCAGTCTGCAGTCTGCAAATGTCAGACACCGCTTTTTTTACAAGCTAAGAGGGTGGAGTGGTGGGGGCTCTCCCTAGATCCGTTGCTGGTTACAGTGTCTTATATGACCCTTACGTGTGTAAGTCCAGGACAGACAGAAACAACTAAATACCGGTAATGCAGGTAAAACAATATTTTCAACAGTATCCCTTGATATTACATATATTAACAGCAATAAATATTATAATGGTTAACCTTGTCAGTAAAAATTACTGTCTGTTACGCCGCAAAATGTAATAATCGTCGCAAAATGTAATACTAACGCAAAATGTAATAACATTGACGCAAAATGTAATAAAGTGGTTAACGCAAAATGAACTGTTCCATTTGATTTCCCACCGGAACGACACATACAAAAGGAAAGCGCTCTTGGATCAAGTTTCAATTTGAATTTTGAACTTTTCATCTAAAGAACGGATAAACGAGTAAAAAAATCAAATACCACATCTCATTCTAGTGAGTCCTATATGGTGTAAGAAGCACACATGCACTTCTTGACTGTTCTCATACACTGCATATATAACTCAACATTACAATGTACGAGGAGCAAGTTTGATATTTCCTTGAACTCCCGACATAATGAGCATCAAAGTGTGGCAGTATGCGGAGAACCTCGGATGACCTTCAGATTATCTTCTGTAAAGTACTTCGTAAGGCTTCGGATAATCTGCTGTAGCCTCGGGATGGTTTTCAGAATACCTGAGGTGATGTTTGGTGATCTTTACAATGTTTCAAGTGATTTTCTCAATTTTCAAGTCACTGTACTAATTACATATCCCCTCGTTGCCTAAAAATAACCCTTACTTATTTCTAATTTATTATTATGTATTTATATGTATATCGGGGGTTCAGGGCCCTCTCAGGCCCCTCCCCTGAATCCACCACTAATGTAAATTGAGTAGGGTGATTGTGAATTATCTTAGTATAAATGGCTTCAATCACTCTTTGCTGTGTTCATCTACACAAGATCATGTCGCTTGATGTCAAATCGATGGTTTTGGTACCTTCAGTTATTGTACTTTCAAGGTCGGAAATTTTTTTGGCATTTTTTTAATAGTTGACCTATATTTTTAGCTTTTTCTGGATCTTGTTTACTGGTTGCTATGACAACCAGAGTTATTTGCGCGTCTTTACAGTTCCGTGTTCGAGAGACCTGAATAATGTTCAGGGGACTGGTAAGTAGTTAAGGACATTTAACATGTAATTACATGAAGCAGCCAGTGACGGAAAACGAGATTTGTTGTCAATTTATCTGCTGAAAGTTGGAGTGAATTTATATGCCACCAAAGAGGAAATTTAGGAACGTTCGAAGGAAGAAAAGGAAGTTTACTGGCAACAGATATACCAGAGGAAGTAATTCAGATGAAAAGGAAACAAATGAGGCGACGCAACAAAGTGAAGACTCGGACAACGAAGATCTGACGCCGCCGAAAAAACGTGTGCAAGAATCCGCAAGAATCTGACTTTGCAGAAGTCAAGTCGCTGCCTGCTTCTGTGAGAAAACTGGACGAGGGCTCAAGCAATTCTGCAGCGAGTTCTAGCGAGGAGAATTCGCATAATTGACATTGCTGTCCTTGCCTCTGTATTCAATTCATTTTGGTTCCCCCTTTTGCAAGTTTGCTCGGATTGTTTTCGATGAAGATCGGGACTCCAAGAAAGGTTTTGCTACTCTTCTAGTACTCAAGTGAAGATTAGAAAAAGCACAGGCAGCCCAAGCTCAGTATGTGATGTTTACGCAACGAACGATTTGTAGACTTTGTATGGGAAATCCATTTTAGTCTTATATATGCTAAAATAAACCTTTAATGTGGAAATAAACTTCACTTACCTCAACATTGTGTTTTCGTTGTGTCTTGTATGCAATTTGGGCGCAAATGATGTCCATTTTAGACGGTTTTGTGGCTTACGAGTTTTTGCGATGTCGTTGGTTGTCGTTTCCATTCATAAAGCGAAAAAACGACATCGCAAAAAAAGCTTTCCACATTAAAGCTTTATTTTAGCATATATAGGACTAAAATGGGATTTCCCATACAAAGTCTACAAATCGTTCGTTGCGTGAACATCACATACTAAGCTTGGGCTGCCTGTGGTTTATTATGGGAAAGCCATCAGAAATACACCCTTGGGGAATAGCCAACTGACCGCTTAAAGTGCCCATAACAATTTTTTTTTTTATTTTCTTATCTAAATCTACATGTCACGTAATGAACATCCGCGAAAAATTTTTTTGATTTCAGCAAAACGTGAATTTTTTATGATTTTTTAAAGTCTTCGAAATTTGCCGCCATTTTGGTCCACCATTCGCATTAGTCTCCTCTCGGTCTCTCTCGGTTAACAAAGGATCCGTGACGTAGATTAAGGAACACATAACTTCAAACAAAGGAACCTGTGACTTCAAACAAAGGAACTGTGACGTACATTAAGGAACATGTGAGCCCGTTGGCCTTCTTAACAGCGGGACGGGTATACTGCAAAAAAATAGGATTTGGAAGATTTGAAATATTCATAAAAAATTCACGTTTTGCTGAAATGAAAAAATTTTTTTGCAGATGTTCATTACGTGACGTGTAGATTTAGATAAGAAAATAAAAAAAGTCGTTATGTGCACTTTAATAGAGGTGACCGCTTAAAAGAGGTCAAGTTTACAGTAAATATGGGGAGCGTTTTAATTCCGGGGATTTGTTAAGTAACCTCTTTATAGAGGGTGACTGCTCAATACAGGCTCGACTGTAATAGCCATGATCTTCCGACAATGATAAATGCAGTGATGGCGGTTTACGGTCACCTCGCCACCAGGGAGTTTCGCCACCAACGAAATTGCCACCAAGAAAAAAGTCACCGCCACCAAGGTAGTTGCCGCCTTGCTGCCAATTCGCCACCAAGAAGTAGCTGCTTGATTAGAATATGAAGAGTGCCTTTATTATTTTGTGCTGAAATCGTTGTGCCGTCACGTCACGATCGTGGAGCCGCCATCTTGGATTATTGGGGCTGGTAATGCATGAGTGTTTCTTAGGGCTGCGCTAGTTTTCACGTTTCAACCTATAAAGTATATTTCTTGAGATACACAACTGACCTATTATACAAAGTAACCTGTTCTCTTATATTGCTACCGCTGATTATGTATCGCAGACGCAATGTTTTATCGTATGATGCATTGTCAACAGCACGGTCCGATAGTATGCAAGATAGTTAAGCTTTGGTTTATAAGGACATGATTCGATTCTTCTGTATGTTGTTCAGAGTTAAATCAATCTATACTCTGCTTGGTGGCGAGGTGACTCTTCTCTTGGTGGCGAGTTCGTTGGTGGCGAAACTCCCTGGTGGCGAGGTGACCGGATACCGTGATGGCAATCTGACACCATAAACATTCTACTGATGAAAATCCAGATCATGGTCTTTGTCCCCCTGGAGAGAACTCATGGTTTGGGTTTCAGCAGGATGTTGCCAGGGGGACATCAGACTATGTACATGACCATCCTCTTCCAGAGGCTGTGGCCAATGCCATTCTTCCCACCTTTGAGGCTTGGAGTGATGAGGATCTCCTTGCGCACTGTCTGCATGGTGGTACTCAAAACCAAAATGAGGCCATCAATGCCCTCATCTAGCAGCGTGCAACCAAAGAAACACACTCAGGTCTAGCACTAGTGGAACTTGCAACTTTTCTTGCAGTGGCGCATTTTAATGATGGCTCCGGATCAATAAGTTTAGTTAGAGCTGGGAATCAACCCAGGACTTAACTGCATCAAGGCGACCAAAAATCTTGATCGTGACCGGCTTCCCCATTCTCGCCACAAGAGTACAGAAGGGGCCAAAAGAAGGCGGAAACAGAACAGACATTTGAAAAGGGTTATATAGATTCTTTAGAGGCCATAGAAGGACAGCAGTATGAAGCTGGTGCTTTCTAAATTTATTTTTGACACTGAACTGTTTCTAAAATAGTCTTGCTGCACTTAATTTGTTATTTTCTCAATTGCCGTATTTTGGAGGTTTTTCAGCCTTGTGACAACAATAACTCATAGACAAGCTATATTTAAAAGGGAAGTATCACGGGAATTTTGATGTTTTTTTGGTCAAAGCCATTTAACAACACCTGAACTTATTTATAAAATAACGCTAAAACACCAAAAGAGTGAGTTCAACCAATTCTTGAAAGAGGAACAAATTTTGGTCTGTTCTAGTCCATTTGGAGACGAAAATGTGGCAACTTAAAAAAAATTAGGTTAACGTTTTTCAAGTTGCAATTCATTGAGACCCAATCCGTCAATGACTAGAGACACTCATCGACAATTTTGATATATTTTGTGATAATTTATCGCACTACTGGAGCTTTATATTTCGGTTTCTGATCATACAATATCATTTTTTGCTTTATAAAATGACACCAAATCCCCGTGATACTTCCCCTTTAAGATATACTCCTGAAATTTTCAGGCTTTGTTCGGTATCCATAGCACTGTGCAATGACGTATTTTTATAAGGTTTTGACTTTTTCTTTATAAGTAATACTATTCTATTTGAAAGAACCTCAAGTAGGTTTTTTGCTTCTTCTTTGGAAAGATGTAATTCATGACTACACTGCATTATGTGCCTAAATATAGGTCATTGCATAGCCATAATATGCCACTATGAGCCTTCAAAATTTGAGCTTTGCAGCTTGAAACACGGCAGAGATATCTTTACCTGAAGTATACTCATTAATGGAAACTGGAATGTCAGGAATGCATTCTAGCTCGGAGCAAAATAATGTTCAAGACCTTTTCAAGTTTGTGGCATAAACAAAGTACTGTAAATACTAAGCGAAAGTGTTTGAAAAATTGTTGGAAAATGACCATTTTTAGACTATCGAGCTTAATGCGTTAACGTTAACTAACGTTGGTTCTGGTGTTCGTCTCAACTTATTGGCGTGGTGCGGGGGGGGGGGGGGGGGGGGGGGGGGGGGGGATGCTATACGGGGATGCTCCGCCCGAAAGGGGTTCCTTTTTTAGGCTGGAGGTATATGAAAGGGTCGGGATTTCATGAGTTGAAGTATATGAAAGGGTAGGGATTTCACGAAGAATGGGAAAGGGGAGAGAAAACACGAGTTCAAGCATAAAAAAGGTAGGGAAAACTGCCATTTAAGTATTATAAAAAGGGCCTTTCAAAATATATCAAACAGACCACGTAAAGGCTATATAAAAGGGGGTGCGGACTACTGAGGGAACAACAGCCCGTTTTCCGGGAGAGGCTGTACCTTTCGAAACAAGCTCAGTGATTGGTTAACAAAACAATAGGTTAAACAACACAAACAATACCCCTAGCCCTAAACACAATAGAAGCTACAGTACTACGGGGCCAATAAAAATAGCGGTCTGGAAGAGCTACAGTACTATTTGGTTTTCCAGCCTTGTTTTCAGGACCTTTCCTCCTGGGAACAAGGTTTCTCATTCCCTCTTTTCGTGACTGAGTTTAAAGTCTGCAATCGTTTTTTCTTCTTTTTTTTTTTGCCACACAA
Source organism: Dendrophyllia cribrosa (assembly GCA_024195265.1). Lineage (NCBI taxonomy): Eukaryota > Metazoa > Cnidaria > Anthozoa > Scleractinia > Dendrophylliidae > Dendrophyllia > Dendrophyllia cribrosa. The sequence goes on from JAJLRJ010000010.1 coordinate 18,004,006, forward strand.
TACGCTTTCAACATTGCTGATACTTTACAGGATCCGTGTCACATATGAACGTAATAAATTTAATGACCTATAATCATTGTCAAAAGTGTTGGCAAGGTTACTATCAGTTTGAGATTCAGTTTATTAAGTGTCAATAGGAGACCCTAATCCGACACTGAGGTGGTCAGCGATAGACCTGCTTATTTTAGTTATTTACACACAATTTGAAATTAATTTTAAAAAGTGTTCAGATGTTGGTGCCTGTATCACAGAACCAGGCAAGGAATTCCACACTGGGATGGTTCTTACAAAAAAAAAGAGTTATTATAGGCATCAATTGAAGTTAGTATGTGTCTGTAATTAAGGTGGTGCTGCGTGCGTTGGTAGTCCCCAACTACAAAACGGGCTGCACGACGATAAACCGATTCTATCGTTGCCTTGTCTTTGGCTAGGTATGGAGACCATACTGGCGAGCTGTAGTTGACTACTGAGTGTACCAATGCTGAATACGCCCGTTCTTTCATGCGTGAGTTACAATGTGACAAGTTCCTTTGTAAAATTCCCAAGATTCGGTTGGCTTTAGAACGAAGTGTACCTCTCCAGTCTGTGGAGTGGTTAAACCAGCGGACAAGAGTAAGAGATAGGTTGACAAACAGGGCGGTACAGACAGTGATATAAAAGCACGAAAAGGGAAAGCAAGAGTGACTTTTAACAAGCTTAACAGAGTACGGAGAAGTAGCCTTTTCAGCCGAAAGACAAAGGTCAAGATCTTCAAAACCAATGAAGTCGCCGTTCTACTCTACGGTTGCGAGACAGAGAGTGGTGACCAAAGATGACGAAAACAAGCTAAACATCTTCCAGCAGAAATGCTTTAGGAAAATCCTGAAAGTTTACTCGCCGATAAGAGTCAGTAACGAAGAGATTAGAGACGAAGGGAATGGTTAGGTCATGTTTTAAGAATGTCACCTGACAAGAACCCTGGGATCGCACTAACATGAGGCATGCGCAAGGCAAGCGCAAGGCAAGCGCAAGGCAAGCGCAGGAGGGGACGGCCAAGGGAGACGTGGCGGAGAACCATCGATGAAGAAAGAACACAGCTAGGATTTAGAACCTGGAGAAAAGCAGAAACTGCAGCCAGAGAAAGAACAACGTGGAGGAGGATTGAATGGCCCTATTCCACGAGGAGAGACATGATACATGATGACCTCTCCACTCACCTCTTCTGGTCCTTCCCCCTCCTCAGTTGTGAGCTTTCAGCAATGTTATTCTAACCGGCACAACAAAGGCTTTTGTGGTGTGTGAGCGCGGAGCACAATGGAGAGAACATTGTTCCTACATTAAAAGGGGGAGGGAAGGGAGGGGGTGTTCATGTCTGCTATTTTGAATAGGTCTGGCATCTAAATTTCTCTGTTAACTTAATTTTTTTTTGCTTTTCCTTTTCAACTACTTCTGTTTGTGGCTCACCACAAGTCTCCCAGCACATGTAGCTTGGAAGGTCATGCCATCAAATTATGATATGTTTTTTGTTTTGTTTTTTGTTTTCAGGACTTTTAACGATTAGCACTGATTGTAGCATATCCCAAACACAGATGTATTTGGTCTAATAAGATTAATGTGTTTATCTGGATTGTTAGGCACTGATGAAAGAGGATATCAAGCCACTAATGTGGTACCCTGTTGTATATCTGGTAACCACAATATGTCCTCTTATAGACAGGTCAGTAGTTATAAAGCTTCGGTCATTTCTTTTCACTTAGTTTTAATTAGTTAACCATTTTTGTTTGCTTGAAACCTGCAATTGTCGTCATCAGATTTAGTTGGGACACCTCATGCTCAATGCATATTCGGCTCAACTGCTTGCATCCTTCCCTTCCAATGTTGAAGTTTGCTACTCTTGGTGTGATCACCAAATGTTCTAAAGCTGTTCTAAATCAACACTGAGAAGGAAGGGAGACCCACATGTGTCCCAGCAGATGAGCATGAATTGTGAATGGGGTAAAGGGTGCCTTGCTTGTGACAGGCCGATTACTCTTGTTCATTGATTGTAACACTCATTTCGTTTTGCTCTCCAGGATTAACAATGCTGTCAGTTCAAAGCACAACTTCACACTGCTTTTACTTCAAGTTATATTCAGTCCGCTAGTTGGTAAATATTTTTAAAACATTTAAAAATGTTATGATTTTTGTACTGACATGTACTTCGTTTTTCTGGGTGACTTTCGTAAAAACCTAAACCAAACTTATCGCAACAAAACTAGACTTGTGCATAACTAATGAACTTCAATCTAGCAATATTCCTTAGAGGAGTGTTTTATAAAATGTCATTGAGAACACAAAGATGAGAAGCTCGTTTAGATAACTTTCTGATGTGACGTTATTGTTTCATGTGCAGGGGTGCTGAATGCTATTGTCTTTGGCATGGACAAAGAAACACTTAACAGACTCAACTGGGTTCAAGTAAAGGTATGCAGACGGTAGTCTTATTTGACATTTGAGCACGGATATCGTTATTTAGGGACTAAAAGATTACATGACGTTAAATAGGTTATGCAAAACAGGTTGTACAAAAACAGAATCATTAATTCAGGATGAGTGGCAATTTGAAATTTAATTTTTTGATACGCAAATTCTTCAAATTCCTTTTGTCCTACATTTTTAACTGTAGTTTAAACCCTTTTTTAAACAAGAGAAACAGAAACCTCCGTTAATTTTTAATCCTGGCCTTCTTGTCTATCGGCCATGACACTACAGAACAGGCTTCTCCCCACACACTCCATTCTTTACTCTCTAGTGTCATCAGTTGTGAACTCAGTTATTTATATATATGGCTTGTCATTCATAGGTTGCTTTCATGCAGCACCGCTCCAGTCCAAACAAGCCTCTCGTTCGAGAATACCCTGTGGGAGAAACTACGGAAGTCAGACCTAATGATGACTCATCTTGGTCCTCAGCCACATCAAACGAATCTCCCCGTCCCCCCTCCCCCACGCCAGTTGCCGCACCACCTCCCCCTGTGGATCAGTAGCTGGCACATCAAGTTTCTGGACGCCCCACGCTCGACAAAATTGCAAATTTTCACCATTCCAATAATCAAATATAAACATTTGATCAGAAAATCTCGGATTATGTCGTTGTAATATTTCATTTGAGTATCTTTAAATAATGTATTTATGTATTTAGGTTGCATGATTATCTGCACTGGCAGACAAGCTTGGACTTAAAGTCCTGAAGAGAAAACATTCAAAAATCGTCGTTGAAATATTCTGGATTTTTACGATTGTTCTGACTTTATAACTGCTGGCTCCGCAGAGTTACGCCATAGGGTCATATTTTTCATGCCAGGAAAAATCAATACGTCAGTAATCTGCTTACAGTGCGTCGATATTCCAGCAGGGATTTGGTATTCATTTCTGTTTTGTTCCTTGATAGCTAACATTTGCAATATTTCATTAGGTGAGACGCCCGTGTAATATAATATAAGTTTAACGTCATAAAATATAAACAGGCGGTGGATTTAAAAATCCTCAGAAAAGCATTAAGCTCATAGATATAAACGTTTGTCAAGCTTATTATTATTGTCAATAATTCAAACTTCTTTTTGCTGTATAAAACTAGTGTTAAATTGTAGTTGTAATAAATTATGTAATGTACTGATATTTAGCAAGAAGTTTGTCTATATATGGTAAGACTTTGGTAAGGTTACGATAATCAAATCATTTCTTATACCAAAATTTGTTTATGTATGCTCTTTGTTGCCCACTGCAAAGGAAGTAATAAAAACTTTAAATCGATTATTATTTAAGAGCGGCTTTCTCTAATTTTCGCCTACGACCATGCAAGATAAAAAAAATCGAAAATTTTCAAACTTTGTCATAACAAAGGTCTTACTAAACCATTTGTAAAAATATAAGTTTCAGTTTGTTTAGTTAAATATTTTTCCGTTACGGCGACTTTTCCACTCAGATGACCCAAGAGCGAGGAAAACCGACTTGGAAGTGTCACTTGTTTAAACCTCTCGTCTTCAAAATATGACGCGTAGAGATGAAAATGAAGCCATATGCTAAAAGAAGAGTATTTCTTCCACACAAAAGCATTGTCAAATATCAATTTTATGAAAACCAGAATTTTTTACAGATTTTCAAAAATTAACCTTTTCGAGTGGAATTGTCCTATGCGAAAATAAGGCCAAATTCAAAAGCAAAAAACACGTCTTGGTACATAACTTCGCCAGATAAGACTACATTCGTCGGAATAAGCAATGTTTCTTCTACGATTTTATGAAATAAACTTTTTGGGTAAATTAAATGGAAACATTTGAGAGCGCAATATGTACATCGTATTTATCCTCAAAACATGACCTGTTGACCTTCACTAACGGCAAAGTAGTGATCAGCGTTTTCAAGTAACACCCGCTAATTCTGATTTTTTGCGGCTATGATCCAAACTTTAAGCCTCCTGGTAAGCATTAAACTCAAGTAAAGTCATCAAATCAGAAATAAGCGGTGTTTTCTTCAAGTAAGTACGTATTTTAGCGTGAAAATATTTGCATAAATTGAGTTTATTTTTCTGACAGTCGAAATATTTTCATTTTCATTCATTTTGTAAAATGGTGGCAACAGAAAACAAGATAGGTTACTCGCCCAACTATCAGTATCTATAAAGTGTATCGTACCTTGAGAGCCGCTTCCTGTACAAGAAATGACGAGAAGGCCGCTAAAAATCAACCGTCGAACTTTGCCTCGCACCTTCGGTGATCTTTCAAAATACCATAACTCTTCAAAAACTCGTTTTACTTAATAATTCATGAGCATATGAACCTATCAGAGACGTCAAATAGCCCTTTTCGCGGTTAACCTTTCTCATTTGCATTACAATAAAAATCAACGTGGTTGCGAGGCAATTTTGTAGTTTCTGCCCGAAATTGCCTCGCAATCATGTTAAATTTTATTGTAATGCAAATGAGAAAGTTAACCGCGAAAAGGGCTATCGATCACATGCATGAATCACATGCATGAACCTTTATCCATGGTCATTCTGAAAAGCACAGAGAGAGATTTGATTTCATTCCCGGAGAAAAGTGGGGTTGAATATGCAAACAATGCAGTTATCGCTGAATATTTAATGATAATGATTTTAAAATGACGGGTAGTCCAGCACTTGTCCAAACGATATCTGTGATTCGCTAAGAAAACAATAGATTTGTCCCGCTGGGATAGGGATTAGGGATAGGGGCATTGTTCAAGTGATTCAATTGTATCGTTCGGCAATCACAGACAAGAGAACAATCGCCAATCACAGACACAGCAACGACGACGGCAACGCAAGGAAAACGTCACTTGAAAAAGGATTCGCGCTTTTTTAAACTACTTTGCAGTTGCTTAAATTTGTTTAGTTTGTCTAATGTGACTGGATTGTCCAGCAGCTGAATTAGAAGGGATGGCTTTCCAGTTCAAATAGAGCAAGGAAAATTAACCGTCGTGTGTTCACGTTCTCCACAAAAACTATAATTTCATCATTTGACGTTGTTGTTTTGTAGGGAACGGCAAAGAAATGTACCAAAATGTAAAACGCACGTGCAGAGGCAATGTTTTCGCTCATTGAACCTATTGTTTTGTGCCGTTCTCGCTGCCGTCGGCGTCGTGGTTGCTTAAGCTCTCTGATATCGTTTGGACAGCTACGGGGTCGCCCAAAATGACAACCGTGATCTTTATATAAAGAATAATGTCTCCAAAAGGTCTGGATAGAAGCAGACTAGATTAAATACACAAAAACAGGCCTGTTTTTGATTATATAAAGAATACTAATATGGGTAGTAATTATTTAGGATTCTTAGTACAACAAATAGCAACTTTAATAATACATTTTTGTTCAGTACTGTTTTACGATATCTAGACCTTTGCCACACTATTTGGAAACTTCTCAACAAAATAAGCAAAAAACAGTTCAGCAAGAAAGGCATTTGTTGAATGACACCAGATCCTACGTGTAAGGCCCCGTCCACACTAATGCATTTTTGAAAACCTCCGTTTTTGGTTCCCCGAAAACGGATAAAAAGATTTGCGTCCACACTAGGAGCTGAAAAACGATGATCCAAAGATGCGTTTTCGTCACCAGGCTCTGCTCGGACGTTTTTCTGTTCAATACGCATGCTCCAATAGCGTCAGCAATACTATGCGTTACTAGTTGTGACGTAAGCGTTATTGAAAAGCTCCGCTTTTGCCGTCGACACGATAGACCTGCGTTTTCAAAAGTCTCCACTTTGAAAAGCGTTTTCGAAAACCTCCGTTTTCATCGATTTCATTCTCGGTTTTTGATCGTTTTAGTGTGGACGATCGGTAAAAACGCATAAAAAAGTATGCGTTTTCAAACGAAAACGCATTAGTGTGGACGGGGCCTAAATTGGTAGGTTAACGAGTGATTCAGAGATGCAAGCTGCTTATTTCTCGTTCTCTGCCACGTAAAAAAAAGATGTCAGACGTTTTATCCACCGTACCTATCAACTTTGGTATACATTTTTCAGTAGATAACTTTTTCCTCAGAACTTTAAAATCCCAAAAGCACAGTTGTTTAATCTCCGTAGGGACACGCTTTTTGCGGATTTTTTTTTAAGTCGTTCAAAAAAACTTGCAGCACGTGTTTTATCAGGTTTAAAACTCGAGTTTTAAACCTGATAAAACACTAATGCATGGAAAAGATACCTTCCTCCCAATTCTATAATGAACTTTTGTTATGGTGGTCGGAATTTCGTGAAACTTTCGTATTAAAAAGAGATTGGTGATATATAATTTGGAATAATAAAGAAATACGAATTGGTAATACCCCTATCTTCTAGCCGGGAAGTTCACCGCACGCTCCCATGTTAGCTTTCCTAATAATGTTGGTCGGACACTTTGGGTGCAGCGCACGCTCCCATGTTAGCTTTCCTAACAATGTTGGTCGGACACTATCAGTGCAGAGCCCGCTTTTGAGTATGGTTCGTCTGCATACGACCGTGTCTGTTATTTTCTAAGTCAACAAAAGGTATCTTCAAACGGCTAACTGATTCTCGTCAAAAGCATATTCTCTGCTAAAAAGAAAACGACTTTCGAATGTCAAACACAATAACCTTGCTCCCTCCTGTTGCTGACCAGGAGAAAAGTTGTGCGGGCAATCTAAAGCATGTGTTCTAATCATAACTAATAGTCCCCTGATCTAATCACAATTCAGCCACATAAGAGACTTAAATGCCCTCGTTCATTCCAGGATTATCGTATCTTGTGTTCAGAGTATTGACATCGAGTTGCACTTCTGTACAGGTGGGTTCTCCTAGCCTATGCTCTCCCATCGACGACTCTATTCTGGGTTTGCCAAAGCGGAAATGCTGTTGAAAAGCAGCCTGTCAAGAAAGGATATTAATATGATATTAAAAGGCACTTGGTTCTGTCGCTTTAACCTGTTAAGTGGGACGAACAGACGACTCTGGTTTGTTACAGCGCTCAAAAAGGCTTTTGTATTGCCGATGACTGGAGGGAGAGCGATTTCACCTTGAGTTGAAATGCGTAGCGTGTGCACAGTTCTCTAGACTTCGCTATTACCTGCACTCGCATTAGGGTAAACTAAAAGAAAACAAAAACTCGTTCTCGCGGTCTATCAGTTATGGTGCGAAGACGCGCGATGAAAGGGTGCTTTAAGCGAGCCACTGAGAAGAAAAAATTGATAAAACCATCATGATACCATGTGATATCTGCGATACTGATTGCTTTTGCTGTACAGGCGAAGCGGGGTTCTCTTCTTCCCGACACCTGCTACGCGGGCTACCTTTTGACGCATGTCAAGAGAAAACTCGCGCATGCGTGATACCTTCACAGCTAGTTCCAGGCTCCCACATAGTGGGCACGAGTTCAAACGCGTAGGCATGAGGGGAGAGAGGGTGCTCTCTTACCCCTATAAAGGCCACTCTAATAGGCCATTTCCGAGTTGCCTTTAGCCTCTCTATTAAAGCGAGGCTAGGTGCGAAACCTTTCATATGAAAATGAGTTTTCATTCACATGCAAATAATTTTTTTTTGCATGTGAATGAAAACTCATTTTCATATGAATGGTTTCGCACCTAGCCTCGCTTTGATAGAGAGGCTAAAGGCAACTCGGAAATGGCCTATTAACTCACTATCTGAGAGCTTTAAGCCGGTCAATACCTTCACGTCACCCCAGTTTAGTCTACTCAGGGTTTCCTTGTTCAATCCAAATGCAACAGCATTAATCAGACCTAAATCAGTAAATAAATGTTTTATTACTGACAAGATTCCAGTTAAAAGACCATAAACCAGCATTCCAATCAAGCTAAGATGCAGCAATTTACCCTTGGAAGGACCTAACCAATTGAAGGTGAAAATAATACTCAGATGGAGGACACGAAGAGAACTAAATTGTTCAAAACCTGGTTAGCTCAGTTGATAGAGCGGGAGGTCGCGGGTTCGAATCCCGGCTGGACCAACACTCAGGGTCTTAGAATAACTGAGGACAAAGGTGCTGCCTTTGCAATGACATCTGCAAATGGTTAGACCTTCAAGTGGCTCGGATGACTACGTAGAAATGGCGGTCCCGTCTCCGATGGGGACGTAAAAGAACCACTGAGGACGTAATGAAACTATGGCTGTGACCACCCTCAGTGCCATACGTTGTTCATGGGTGGGGTGGGGGAGATGAGATCAACAATGGACAGATAGCGGCTGCCTGAGGCGCCTTCACAAGCTGACGTCCGATCTCATTCTCATAAGTGTATGTAAAAAAATAAAATAATATGTGCGCTATATAAGTCTCTATTTATTTATTTATTTTTGTTTTAACATTTTATCGGGCTTAAATCAAAAGCTCAGCTTTCTATTAACCTTACGATTAACCTTACCGTCAACGAATATCTATATCTTATCTCACATCACAAGTATTAAACACTTGCTTAAAGCAGTGAATATAATTTCCAAGGCCGTGACACAAAGGCACTCCTTCCTCTACCCAAATCTGAATTAGTTTTAAATTTAGGTGTGGTTCTCGATGGCATAATCTGCCTAAGGACCTAAGATCGATAAAACTGAGAGAACTGAAGTTGTGACCCAACATACAAAGAAGTTTCCGTTACTTACCTGTTAAAGGAATAGAAATAACATGAAGAAGAATGAGAACGAAACTTGGCTCAGAGAAAAAGGCGTTGTAAACTCTGCAACGGTAAAAGCAATTCCAAGTTAACAGCTTCAGTTTTGTGATAGTACAGTCAAGTAGTTTGGAAATGAAACAACAAGCGTTTAAGCTTGCAGTTATTTCGTCTCACTCTCAAAACTCGTTTTTCGTGATAGAAGTGACTGCCTTCACTCTTGCCGGGTTGCGAAAACTGCGCTTTAGTCAAAATGCTACTGAATTGCTTTGATAAAATAATAATTCAGGCATAACTCTGAAAATAGTCATACATTATATGGGTAGTTGCTCAAATACCCGCTGATAAAATAGTGAATATAAGCCCTTCTGAAAATAATACGTCCCTTAAATCTCAGACCTAAAAATACTTCCGAACATTGGCCCTTCTGAATAAATACAAGCCCAGAATTTATACTCGGAATTTTGGTAGTATTGACTGCAAGTTGTGTCAACTCAATAGCTCTAAGCTTTTCTTACCTGTGGATAAAAGGAGCCATCGATAGGACAAGGTAAATAAATGGGTATGCCAGCAACGATTTAACATACCTCATCCATAACTGAAGAGGAAGATCAACAAACATAAGTTAATATTAGCTCGTTACCCTTAAAGTATTCGTAATCAACTAGAAGCTCTCCTTGCCATCAACCCTTTAACTCTTGCCTTTGCCTTTGCCTTAACGCATAAACCCTTTTAAATCACGAATAGTGGTCAACGGTCAACTTTTTTATCCTCCGAATAATAATCTGATGTCACGCATATAGGTGACTAAATAAATGGAAATCAGCCTGATACTGCTTGACGCATTTGACAAAGCTCAATGAAAAATGAATATAACATGACGAGATTAACTAACAGTGTGAAATCTGATGTAAAATATAAAGGGGGGGGGGGGGGGGGGGGGGGGAAGGGTATTTTTTGTGACTCCGTGATTGGCCATTTCCGTGGTACGTGAATCGTGATTTACTGAAAAACCGTTCTGTGAATCGTGATTGAAGTATATTCCGTGAAACGTGATCTGCTAAAATCCTTCACTGTGAATCGTGAATTCGTTGATATTAAAGAAAATAAATCGCGAGTTTGCGACTTATTTGACTTCTTTGGCCTCACCTGATGAAATAGATTGTCATCATGGTCATATATCATCCAAAGACTTCAAAGATAAAATAGTCCGTTTCGAAACCAGTTGATTTCCTCTCAAGGGTCCTCCAGGGAATTTAACGGAAGTGACGAAAGTGCTGAGACCACCAGTGCGGCTGGGGTCAAAGATCGATTAATCAAGTGTAAAATGGGCATGGCAGGCCTGCACTGACTCTTACCTCATGTTTTTGCTCCTTCTATATGTTTTGAACGGGTATTATACATTTAGCCGTTTGTTAGGAGGGTTTTAGTGTAGACTGAGTGTTAAAACCTTTCAAAAGCCGCATGCAACGGACTAGAGGTCAAGTCTGTCGGTTGTAGTTTCCCGTGGTGTAGCGCTTGTAGATTTTGACCTCATTTTAGCCCGGGCGGGCATTTTAGCGTCCTTTTTTGCCTGGCGGTTGTTGTGTTGTTTTCGCCATTAATATTGGCATGTGGATTTTAAGGTTACTGACAGTAACAGAAGCTGTTTGTACCCACATCCAATTGCAGTGGCATTGGGAGACCACGGAAAGCTGCTGGTGCTAGACTACAAGCCCATGAGCAAAACAACAAGACTTCTGCAAGTGAGACGTCATTCACCAGCAGATGTGAAAGTGGTTAAGGAACTTGGGGACGCAAGGCACATTGTTTATCTTGAAGGTATTGCGTATGTTTCAGAGCCAACAGGCATCAATGTCATACCAATATCAGGCAATGTAATACCCCCTGTGGACAAACTGAAGAAAGACGACCTCACGAAAATTCTGGAGGAGTGGCAGGATTCCGTGGAGGTTACAGTCAAGCAGTTACGGAAGCGAATGAAAGATCACATTACGAAACCGGTTCCACTGAACACCAGAAAGCAAAACGGAACACTAAGAAGGTAATTCTTTCTGAAGAATTACAAACATCAAGTATATGCAGCATGACAGATTCCATCCTAATCAGTGCCAGCGACAAGAACCAACGTTTTTACACAGTTGAATTGAAGTCTTATGGAGTTGCCATGCACGGATTAGTAAACGAGTTGTGCCATTACCCAGCTGAATGCGTTCACGTGATATCCTTGAGTGTAAGAAATGGAACTCTGTTTGTGGCATTTAAAGGGGTAAAGGAAGACCAGAAAAAAGGGCGGGCTACTCTCATTTGATCTCAACTCAAGAACAACTTCTGTTCTGTTACGGAATGATACAGAGGTCTGCTCTGAATGTACAGGAATAGCAAGTCATCAGGATGGTGTCTTGTTCTGCGATGCAGGAACCTTCCAAGTCAAGTATCTTGATCAGGAATGTCAGGAATGCAACGTCGAGATGATAGCTGGAAACGGCCGAGAGGGCAACGCAGAGGGGAGAGAAGAAAACTCTTCATTTGGCCAGCTTATGGGTATTTGCACGGAAAATACCAATCAAGTATCTTTGTCACTGATCCACAGACAGGATGTGTAAAACTTGTAACTACAATTACTGGCACAGTAACCTTTTTAAAGCATCTTGCCAAATTGTACAGGGCATTTTCTGTTCATCTGAAACATGAAACGGTTCCCCGCTTACCGATAGCTGAAGCGATGAAGGAAGTTAGTGACCTGAAGAATTTTCTTGAAGGAACTGTCAGTACAGTGCAAGCATCACTCAACTCTCAGAAAGCTACCAATGGCCCTGAAAGGACAGTGTCAAACCAGACACTCAAGTCCGTGCAGATGATTTACAGTCAACTTGGCACACTTCAATCAACCATCCAAGCGATTAACAAAGAGATCGACGTTGATCTCCATTCTTGCCTTACCACTCAAGTGGAAAACCTACATGCTGTTGGTCATTTTAAGGATGAATTTCCTACAGTTCTCAACTTTGCTCGCAAACTGGGAAATTCTGTATACGAAAGTATCAAATGGATTACGAGCTGGGCAGCCTACTATTTCACACATCCCACCTCCTATTATCCAATTCCCGACAATTCTATTTCATTGAAGGAAATTTCAAAACTTCCCCATCTTGGTAAAACAAGGCACTTGGATTCTAAGCAAGCGCAGATGATGAGGGAATGGGCAGTGCTGCATGGCAAGTGCGTTCGCCAACGCACTGTCAGACAAGAAACAACCAAGTTCAAAGCCACCTTACCTCTAAATATGTACCGCCCATCCCTTTCAGACTACCTCAAGCAAAAGGTTAACCTATTCCAGAATCATATGCCAGACGCACCAATTATCGCAAATGAAGAGGAAGAGAGAGAGGAAGAGGAGCAAGAGCAAGAAGAAAACGGAGTGACTCGCAATCTCCAGGAGGACGAATATGACACGGATAGTGAACGTGAACATGCAGTGGATGATGATACACTGACATTCATGAGGGCAGTAACAACTCGAAGTGGACGACCTGTGCGAGTGAGATTTTTTTCATAAGATGCACATGCCACTTAAGAAGACCATGAAAGTGAACTGAAGCAAACTGCGCTATTGTACAAAACGTGATTAGAGGTATTTTACGTTACTACGTTAACTGACTTAACTACTTTTGTAACTTTTTGGACCAGTATTTCCGAGAATCGTGAAAACGAATTTTTTGGCTGTGTGATTCGTGAAATCAAAATTAAGTTTCGTGACTTCGTGACAAGATCCCCACCCCCCCTTCCCCCCCCCCCCCCCCCCCTCTATAAATGGCTGAGTTCAACAAAACCCTTTTCCCCTCCAACTCCCCAACTCATTCTCCCAAAATAATTAGAAATCTGTTTAGTTGAAAACAAACCCTCCTCTGTTCTTGTTCTGCGCCGTCATTCGTGCTGTGAACCCCCTCCCAGCGTCTTGCCTGTAGAAACAAAGTAATCGCAACTTTTTATCCTCAAAGACGATCTTACTAGCAAATTACTATCTTCCATTTTGTGGAATTCAAGTTGCGATGACTAAACTTGAATTGACTTACTTCTCCCTTTGACTTGCCAACTCTACAAATAGGTTGAACAAAAATCCTCAGTCTCAACGAGTAATTTTCGTATTTTAAACCGTGTCGATATATAATGACATACACATATTTACAGGTGAAAACAATTTAAAATCTAGTGGGACAATGCATTGTTTAAAATCACCTATGTTTTGTTTCTACCTTTCGACTTTGTTTAGTGTATTAGTTTTAGTTATTTTCTACTTGGAAAAGGATCAAGTATCTTTGTTGTTCTGTGTCCAACGAAATATTGTTGTGTATACTCGATAATTCAAAAAAAGTCTAAGAAACGTATATAAGACACAGCTTATCTGCCAGGTGTGACACTCACTCACCAGAGACACGACTGAAGTTCAGTTTAATATGAAGCGTACAGCAGCGTACATCAGCGTACATCGGTGTACATCAGCGTACATCAGCGTACAGCAGTGTACATCGGTGTACATCAGCGTACAGCAGCTTTGTATATCGATGTATATCAGCGTACAGCTATACAGCTTTTATTTGAGTGGACTAAGTTAAGACCAATGACTCAAACGGTTAGGACCAAATAATTTAGCCATTTCCTGGCATTCGTCATGTCATGTCCTGAGATATCTCACGGTGTGTCATTGGGGTATAACTACGTCTTTGTTCTGACTTAAGGAGAGAAAAAGTTCAGGTGTCTTTCCACTCACCTGCCGGCGATGTGTAATAAAAATGTAGGTATAGGCAATGAAAAGACCAATGATGCAAATAAACAGAGGAATGTAGTACCTATCAATACAAAAAAAAACCGAAGATCACATTTGAACGAAGATATTATTCCTTTACTTATAAAAGCACTGCTTTTTGTGTACAAAACATGATATTATTATTATGGTAACGCCTTGTCAAGCCAGAAAAGGTCACGGTACATACCTGGTACAGTTTCAAAGTTATCAACAAGATTGTTCGTTACTATAAAATAATTTAAGGCTTCAGAAATTCTGCGAACGTTTTTAAAACTATAAATCGCAGTTTCAACATCTATCAAACCTATATATATGTAAAGCCTAGGCCTTTGATGGGTCTTTGATGAATAAAAGCTAAAGCAAAAGTGAAACAGCCGGGTGTTTGTACATCTATACTGATGCTATTAGGCCATCCCAAAATTGTCAGTAGTTTTAAAAATCAAGAGAAAAAAGTTCCGATTTATTGTTTGCCGTGCTACGTTTTCTCGTGTATATATAAGCTTTTTAAAATTCCTTCATATACATTTAAATTAAATTGATTCTGAAATATAAATCACCTCGTTAACTTAAAAATAAACCTTTGAATTGTTAAAAAAAATTATTCTTGGATAAGCGTAGACTGTGAACGAACGCCGTCTTCTCCTTACTGAAGTAAAAAAACAACAACGATAAATGCACCGCCCAACCGATATGTTGCACTCCAAAAACTTTTCTTTAATGTTTCTTCGAAAAATAACACAGTATTATGAAGTAATTAGAACTCGTCTTCCAAAACCTTGCTCAACAACGCACATGGGATTTTTCGCATTCCATGATCAACATGGGACTAGACCCAGTCTCTTGTCCAGTCTGCTTGCTACAGATACACTCGCCTTCTTTTTGCCTTCTTTTGACGCAACAGAAAAAATAGGAAAAGAAAGACACTGCTCGCAGTCTAGGGTAAGCGATGTGATCCAGGCTTCAACTTATTTATTTTCTTAGTCGGACCATTGTCAGTAGCCTGTACGCAGACATCTCCTATGTCCTGAAAGGAAATATTTGATTGAGTGCGTTACGTCCGGCCCTGGGTACCAGGACCAAAGAGAGATGAGAGCGCGAGAAAAACCTCTGGCATCCAGGTTGCCTTCAGGTCATGTGTCCACAGCTTTTCTCATTCCCCCAACTCCCACTCGTGTTATCATAACTTAACAGAAACTAACGGGGAGGTATTCTATTTCTCGGCGTTATGTTTTTTTTTACAAACTTACGTTGCAAATCTCCATATGGCACTGTTTTCAACGTCGCCTGCAATCCAGCTACAACAGTAGAGCAATCTTTTAGTAATGTAAATGCATAAAGGAGGTACGAGAAATAACGTGACAATCAATAAAACATGGAAATTATTTTAAAAGTTTGTTTTATAACAATCATTGGCTAAATAGAGCCACAAGACCACGACACAAAGTTTGGAAGCTTTTCACTGCTGATGACTGTGGTTTTGGCTTTGGGCCATCATAGGCTACTTTCGATATATTAAAGTTCAACTTGATAGTGAGGCTTAGAGGACATAAAAAAAGAAATAAACAAACATGTTTTTTTCATTCCCTTTATTATTGTCCTCCAGGCCTCGCTATCAAGTTGAATCAGTTTAATATATCGAAAGCCCGGGGAGGGGGGGGGGGGAACTTCCCCTATAAAAATGACGGGGGTGCTAGTCGGAAATTTTCGAAAAACACCCTAAAAGGTACCAGAATCTCGTTTGATGGGCGTGGCTCAAAAACATTTTGAATTGGTACCCTAAGAGGTACCAATTTTAAAAGAACACATGTCCTATTTCTGTCATATTTTTTCGGCTCATACCCTAAAAGGTACCGCGATAAAACTAACGGTGGCCCCCGGGATCGAAAGTAGCCTATTTCATGTTGCAAATTGACTGAAGAAAAAAACGAACAACAACAACAAAGAGCTACTTCTTACAATACCGAGAAAAAGGAATGATCATAGTACAAGGTCTCAGCAAAAGACTACACAGCTGGCAGTAGAAGGGTTATATACTGAGTATCTGTTAACTTTCTATAGAGTGTTTTCACTCACGTAACAGGCGGCCATATTGGAGTGCTAAAACAATAGGAAATGTTTGAATAAAAACAGAGCTAAAATCTCATAGGATTCGTTTAGGACAACAATATGGCCGACATTTTATTGCTTTGGGACACCAATATGGCCGCCGTGATGTCACGTGCAAACGCTCTATTCATCTCCAGGTTCATTCGGCACCGCGGCAGAACGTTTGCGCATGCGTAAACTTCAAGCACTTCCGGTCCGTTAAACTACCAGTCAACATCGATGCGAACAGCATAAAACAACATTTCTGCATGAACCAACAGACCTAGATTTTCTAGATGCAATGATGAAAGGACCAAAACCGAAGAAAATTATGGTACGTACACGATCGGTTCTTGCATGAATACATTTCGAGATGGAGTGAAGACTTGTTTTTTTGTGAAAAAATGCGATGCAAAAATTATTTGTTCATATTTCGTTGTTGGTGCAAACACCAAACCCCTTGGTGCAAACGCTTGAAACTTGAACGATGAAAAAACTTTTCAACGAAACAAACTTTTTCTCTACCTTTGTTTTATAACTCTTACTTTTTGTTTTCAAACTTCGCGGTACGGGAGTTTTATGTTGTTTATGTTGTAGTTCATTTTTTATTTCAGGTAATTTTTGTTTTTCCTTTGTTTCAAATTCATCAGCATATATTACCATACCCAAAAACAATGGAAAAATAAAAATTACCTGAGATAAAAAAATTAACTACAACATTTACATGGGATTACAGTATGTCACCGGAAATGCGTTATTCACCGGATGCTCAGTTTTCTACTCATGCGCAGTGCGTTCTGCCGCGGTGCCGGTTCATTCAGCCAACTCTCGTACTCACCACCAGGGCCCTGCGGGTCCGTAGACGTCTTCAATAAATGGGAGACTGGCAACAACGAGTGGTACACCCCACGAGATCAAGTGATAGTACCTGTAAATTGCACATTAAAAAAAGCCAAAAACTCGGTATATGAAGCATATATGAAAAAATCATTTTCATTTATTCGTCGAAAATAGAAAAAAATGAATATCTCGCTGACCTCTCCAGCCTCTTTGCTCTGTCTCCCCTCATAGCTCTCCAGATGTTGAATGTGATGCAGCAAACCCAGAACAGAACTCCAAGCACTAGAAACCATGAATAATAATTATTATAATTATCATACCAGCATTAACGCTGATATTTATTATTATTATTCAACACATTGATACACTGCCCAAATATGGTCAAAAAGTTATCGATATACACTATGTCAACATGACGTATATCCAACGATGGCGGTAAATTTCGCATTTTGACAAGAGAATGCAAAATTGACGGACGGGCCTCGATATTTTTTCTTCAAATTGTGCTTTGTTATCAATGTGTTGAATTATTAAACTATTATTGCGCTTAAGCTTGCGTGATATCGCCTAATTTTAGCCGAATAGAGGTTTTGCACGGCAGTCATGTTGCATGGCAGGAACAATAGATTCTTTTCCCTATGGGAAAGAATGTTCTTTCTAATGCAAAACATTTTCATTGTTCCTGCCATGCAACATGGCTGCCGTGCAAAACCTCTATTTATTATTGACACTGTACTCGAGATATTCTTGGGTCCTTTCGTGCCTTCAACAGTTCTATTATAATTGATTCCTTCACTGAAATGATCAATTATCATTTTCAGTTTAAATCAGTATTTCTCCTAAATGGATTAAGTTCTGTTGTCACCGTGTCATGTGCGCTGTGTGTTCCGGTATGGACACTAATTAGCGCTTGTTGGGGGATCATGAGTAATCTGAGCAAACATGCCGCCAAATACAAATTCTCGCAACACTGCCTCTTTCAACGATAAGATAAAAATAGGGCCCCACTGCTGGGTCCGTGTGTTCTGCTGATATAGCGTAAAATGTGTAGCATACGTGCGAACGTTATTTGACAAACGATTTGAGTGCATTTTCTAGTGAGCAGATGTACTGGCAGGAACGCTTGCAATTAGTTTAAAACTATCCATCAAACTCAATCGAGCGTAACGATGGGGAGAATACTGACAACTCTCCAGCTGGCGTCTCGGCTAGCTTCAACGCTTTCTTCGTAGGCTCGACAGGCTAAAATTCAATTCTAGTGGCAGATCAATTCTGAAATCTTGATCGCTTACTCTTTAGTCGTTATTCAGTCTTAAATTCAAGTGAATCGATGGAATATTATTCGAGTGATGAATTCTCACTGAAAGGTAAGCATGAAGAATTATATCGGAGCTCTCGCGGTCTCGCGGGCAAAGGCCCGCTCGCTGTGCTCCATACTCATAGAACCATGCCCGTCATTTTTCATGGTCGTGGCTAGCGGAATGTTTCGCGGGCGTGTTCGACGTCGTGCAGGGTTGGATCGCGGACGCGTACGACATCGCGCAGGGCTAGATTGCGGGCGCCTACGACGTCGCCCAACATGCACGTACGACGTCGCGCAAGTGCTTGGTTTCAAAACCGTTTATTCGTCTTATCAGGTATTATCGGAATAATAACACATTTAAAATATTCAAAATGGAAAGAGAAGGCTTTAAAGAATACTAAGAAGCCGCTTTAGTGGGAAAAGAAGAGCTTGAAAAGAAGATATCTTGAATTTCATCGACGATGCGCTAATGGTACGTTCTAACTTCACTCGCGTCGCCTTATGCAAAGATGTCTGTGTATGTTTTGCAATTTTGCTGCAATTTTGATTTACAAATAAGTTTCTCGGGCAATTTTCGATACGCAACAGGTGTATTTTATTCGAAAACAAGAACCTTACGAGTAGTAAAGTCGGGCTTTAGGGTCTTGTAAGTGCCCCTAAGGCACGGAAATTAATCAAATTAGTTGTTATGATTTGTTTTACATTCATTTTTCTGGTCATACAAGGTGATCCGTCGCGCAAGTTACTACGTCATTTGAAACCTTTAAACAGTCTTTCACAATCACTAGTGCACGCAAGGTTCATTCTGATCTGTTCCTCGAAAGAAAGAAAAGGAAATTGTTATCGATTGGAACTCTCGCCAAATCGGGCAATTATGTAACTTCCTTTTACTTGATATGTTCCGTTTCGTCATTTTCCTTTTTCTTATGTTGTAAATTGATTATCAGTTTCACGATATTGATAATAGTTAGTTGCTATCTCATCTCTTATGACCTTGAAGTTGCTATGTCAAGCGATATGACGTCACTTTGTGTTCATTTTTATCTGTGAATACGCGAAGCAATGTCTTTGACTTCAAACTCAATATGAAAAATTGAAACCAATCTGTGGACTTCAAACGGATTTTTCAAGACTTCGGTAAACGCTACAGCACGATGTATGTTTCTAAATGTGAAGCCATTCGAGAAAGCGCCAACCTTTTAATCAATTCATCTAAACTCTTAATCTCAAAAACACTTGAAACAGAAACACTTAGCCGCAGACTACAAACACTTAAAACAGAATTTTCTTGCGGAGAAACAAAAGTGGATTTATAAGTCGGGCAGGCTTGGCTTGCAGTCAAGCAGCCCGACCAATTAGTCATGCTAGTTTTTCTAGACCGAGAAAAAGTTGTTTTTGTGAGCTTTTGTACAGACTAAATGTACTGTGCAGACGGTCGCGTAATTCTGTTTTTGAGAATTGCTAAAATTGAAAAATAGCCCGGACGTCAATCTTAATTCTTGTGTTTCCGACCTTTCACTTTAGTTAAGCTTATCATCAGCTTTCTGTTCAGAG
Organism: Dendrophyllia cribrosa; assembly: GCA_024195265.1. Lineage (NCBI taxonomy): Eukaryota > Metazoa > Cnidaria > Anthozoa > Scleractinia > Dendrophylliidae > Dendrophyllia > Dendrophyllia cribrosa. The sequence goes on from JAJLRJ010000010.1 coordinate 18,023,700, forward strand.
AGCTCCGCTGTTAGGCTAAGCCTATCTATCTATATCTATTTTGCAACACACTATATTGGTATTTTTAATCAACTGAGTTACCAAAATATGTGAGAAGCCATGCTTGTGTTTGGCATAAGGGCTCTCTGTCTTGGGGGACACCAGTCTGCGGAATTAAATGGAAAACGTTTTTTTTAGCTAGTACAGCTCTGGGTTCATCTGTTTGCAAATGTGCTAGATACAGTAGACAATTTATTAAACTTTACGCTTTGAAGTGAACTTTTTACAGCGTGTGCACAATAATTATTCAGATTATTAGAGACGTTACACCAGATACGGTTTACTTGCTACTTGCCACGGCAAACAAGTTGCAAACAATATGATACAGTTATGTTAAAACGATAAAGCTTTTCTACTTATCGACAGCATCTCACAAACTGATTTTCTTAGTCAGGCAACTATGAAGTCAGTTGTTAAGTGTGGGTGTCACGCGCGCAAATTCTCTCACAACTTTAGTCTCACGCTGGCATTGCGTTGCAATTTGAAAAAAAAATGCTTTGTGTAACAGGACAGTCTTACTTCAAGGTATCACTGTGACTGAAAAAGATAACAAATAGCTTACGATTCTTGCAGCTCAGTAGGCAATCTCTAAGAAACGTTTCTCAGTGTCATGTTGTTGGTTTTCCGTTCTTTCAAGAGCTACAGTATGAACATATATTGGAAAAGATTTTGAAACTGACACTTGTTCCAGTGCCGAAATAATGTTTAATTCAGTGAAATATCTCACTTGCTTACCAACATGATGGAGATACTTTCACCAAGAGCTGCAACACTAAGCGCCAAGATCAAACGCTGAAACCAACAGTATAAAATTAATCATCTCTTTATCAGCATCAGCATCATCATCATTATCATTATCACCACCACGCCTCTTAATTTCGGTCTTAACTCACTTTATTCATATCTTTTCACCTAAAACGGTTCACTAGAGAGCAAGGACAAAATTAAATAGGAGAAGGAAAATGAGTCTATTTAGAAAAGATTGCCAATTCACGAAAACGTCCATTACTAAAACGAAAAATGCCGATAATTTCCACTTCGCTGAATGAGAGAGACGTTTTGCATAAACGTTCATAAATCAAACTCCAAGACAACACAAAGGCAATAAATTCCATAATTTACGAATCATTGAAGTGTATGACTAGCTAGATGTAATTCGGAAAACCAGGCCCACTTCAAAATGTCATCAAATGCAGTAAAAACTGAAATACCTGGTTAAAATACTTGTAGGTCCTGAACAACCAGATGATAAATATAACGAACAGGCTAAAAGAGAAGCAGGTAAAACATGGATCATTGGTATTTCGGACAAATATATGCAGGAATTCAAAGATTTATAACAAAATTCTTAGCTGACCTTAGCTATTAAAAATAGGCCTATGCCGGTATCCTAGGAGATTTGGCACCCGAGGGGTATCGATCCCGATTGCGGATACCCCGCGCGTGCCTCGCGTGCCTCGCCGTGGGTGGTCTAAAAACGAGCCTGACACGAAACTGTAAAAATAGAATTTTTTGGTCTGTATTATTTTACGAACGTGGAAAAATATATTTCGGGGGTACAAATCCACGGAAAGGGTCATTATCCGCTTGCGGATTTGGACCGGAGATTCCAATTCCACTGTGATACCGGATAATTTGGTCTATTTCTGGCGTTGGTTTGCAGATTAGGAAAAGAGGTTGACAGGGATACTCCGCATTTTCTAAAACTTGATTTTTAGTTTTTGGAAGAATAACAATGTTAAAAAAAAGAGTTTTCCTGAAGGGTAGTGCATACGTTCAACTGCCTGCCTCTGTTTAGACCTGTTAAGATGAAGTCCCAAATGCAGCCATCCAAGCGTAGTCAATTATACAGTCATTACTGTATCAGAGTGGAAAGCGGATAAAACGCTGAATTCTGATTAAATGTACGGACACAAAAAGCAGCACTTAATTTATTCTGTCAACATACCACAGTGTGCCATTGTTGTTCATGAGAAATATAGTTAACCATAACTAGTGTATAAACATGATAATGTCGACAGATGTCGATCGATATTAGTTACCTTCCGATTAGTTCCAACGAAGACACAGTTTGTTTTACGGCATAGATCACATTCTGAAAAGTAACATTAAAACCGAAGTTATGACGAAAATAAGTTGGCTCTCCTTTATGTTACGTTACTTGTGCAAAGCAGAATGATAAAGCGTATTAAGGATAAAGCACTTCGAAATCACACATGTTCATGTTTGGATATTGGAAGAGAACGTATTGGACAGTTGATTTACTGTGGAATTATAGTAGAATTCTGGACTCACTTACACAGTAATGCTGATGGTCCATAAACAATGTGCAATTATTCTCCGTCATGGTGCGATATGAACAAGGAAGTACAATTTAAACTTTACGGTCACGTGAGCTTCGTTGTTGTTGCAGCAGCAGTGTGGCTCGTATCAAGGACACAGGGGTCTCGTGTCGACGATGGTCCTGGGATAAATTTCTTTTTAACTCCTAAAGCGTGAATCCCGGGGCGTGAATTAATGTGCAGTCATATCGCCTGCGAATCTAACCATGTCGGTCACGCATTTATCAGCACGTAACCCTGGAGCCTTCCCATCGTGCATCTGATGTTATAAGTCATTTCGGTTGTTCTTACATGACACAAATATTAAAATTCAAGATGGAGGACCAAGACAGAGGTTTTCGCAGAGGAAGAGGCGGCCGGAGAAGAGAGAGGGGCTACCGAGAAAGGTCTTCAAGGGTAAGAACCGCTACATAAGTAACCGGTGATTTGTAAGAACTTAGAAGGCAACATCCAAAAATATTTTCTGAGCTAGCTAAATAGATTTTTTCACGGCGGCCATGTTGGAGGTCAGAAGAATGAAATTTCCATCCTTTGGGAATAAAACTCTATTTTCATGCAAACGATTTCTATTGTTTCGGACACCCAACATGGTCGCCGTGAAAATCATCTATAATAACAATATTAGTATATAAGCTTAAACAAATTATTCGGGAGTAATATTCAATAAGACTTGACACATTTAAAGATTGCTTTGGACAAGTCTTGTTTTTCATAATTTGTTCTAAATGAAAAATAAAGATAAAGGATTAATCTCCTACCTGCCTCCAAGGCGTGGGATTGCAGAAAATTGGAATATACTAATTTGAATCTCATTGAATAAGAATAGAGCTCATTGTCTCAATGCCTCATTCTAAAAAGAATTGAAAAGAATACAACCAATTTCCCGCAATCCCACACCTCACTCCTACCTGCAGAAAAAGATAATGCATGCTAGTTTGCACAGCAGGCAAACTAGCTATCCCACAGCCACGCACAAATTATATGAAAAATAGCTTCAGTTACTCTGGAGCAGTTCTTTGGAATAGCTTACCAATCGAGTTGCGGCAGGCTGACTCCCTTAGAGCATTCCGGGCTGGCTGCGAGCGTTTCTTCTCATCATGAAAATTTAGAATTTTTACACACGGCACTCATTTAAGGCAGGTTTTTAAATTTTCGCATTTAATATTATTGTTTTATAGTTATTGATTATTAGAGTAATTTTAGAGTAATGTAGTATTATATATTTTATGTAGTATTATATATTTTATAATAATTCTGTATATAATTAGGTTTTTATAGTTGTGACTGATGAGTTTACCGTGTCTAAATAAAGTTATCCTATCCTATCCTATCCTATCCTATGGTTCAATTCTATCTGTTACCCCCACCCAGGGCAACCCCCGGGACAAATTCCTGTCCTTCTGGCCTGGGGGTGGAGAATTTTATCAAGCATTCCTTTTCTTGGATAAATCTGCATTCTTTACAAGATGACAGATCTAACACAAATCCTGCTCATCACTAAAAGCATTAATTGTGTGGTTCCAGAAAATATCCATACCCCCACCACGGAGGGAAGTTCACTAAGGACCCCCCACCTCCCCAAATTTTCCATTTTTACAAGACAACGGTAACCCCTCACCCCTCCAGATTTTCCACAAAAATGATTAAAACCCCTCATCCCCTATGGAAAGTTTACTTTTTTGGTAAGAATACATATTGAAGAAGTATGTTGAAGAATAGCAAACACAAATACAGTAGCTGTGTTCTGTTACGCAGTGTTGCTTTTTATTGCCAATCAAACATAAGTATTAATTAATATTCACTCTAAATAAGGTAAAAATGACTAATAGCTCCCCAAAAACATGTCGGCCGACTGTTGGTCAACAGTCGGCCGGCAAACGGCCAACAGTCGGCCGACAGACGACCAACAGTCGGCCAACAGACGACCAACAGTCGGCCGACAGACGACCAACAGTCGGCCGACAGACGACCAACAGTCGGCCGACAAACGGCCAACAGTCGGCCGACTGTTTATAGGCAGGTCTGAGGTAAAAGTGTCGCCCGACAGTTGGCCGACAGTTGGCCGTTTGTCAGCCGACTGTCGGTCACCTGTCGGTTACCTGTTGGCTATCTGTCGGTAAGTTGACATCAAGCTGTGGGTTAACCCATCATCGTTCGTAAGGAAACTGTTTTTGTTCGCCATGTTTTTTTTCAGTCCCAATCCCCTAATATTATTTAAATCCCGGTCAAAGGGTTTTTTTTCCCAAGAACAATCATCGATTGGAACAATCTCTCTGCCGAAACCGTTTTAAGTAAATCTATTGACGCTTTTAAAACTCGACTATTTAGATATATCAGATTTTTAGTTATTTTTATTTAATTCGATTTTATTTATAGTTGACTATTATTTTTTTTTTATTTATTTCGATCTGATCATTAGTTGGTCATTGCTTTCGCACATGTGGTGGCTCCTAAAGGAGCCGTTTTTTTTTATTTGTCGAGATCTACTCGTAGAATCTGGGGTCAAATTTCAAGGGCAGCAGGGGGAAGACAGTAGAGATTGACGAGTCCATGTTTGGTCACAAGCGGAAATACAATCGCGGTCGCGTTTCGAAAGGCGCATGGGTGTTCGGTATGGTGGAAAGAGGCAGTGGCCGGGCACTAACCTTCCGTGTTCCTGATCGCACAAGAGAAACACTGGTAACACGACTGGTTCAAGAATTTGTCAAACCCGGGACAGTGATTATTTCAGACAAATTTTCACCTTATTTTAACCTGAACACCCTCGGCTATATCCACCTGATGGTAAACCACTCTGAAAACTTTGTCGACCCGTATACTGGAGCCCATACGAACACTATAGAAGGACTGTGGGGTCAGGTGAAAAGAAAGCTGAAAAGCATGATCGGCACCTTCAAGAACAAACTTCCTGGCTACCTCGATGAGTTCAACTGGCAGCGTCTGTATCCGGGAGACCGCTTCGAGAATATGTTGCAGCACATCGCAGAGCTCTACCCCGTTAACTAAGAATACTTGCGGGTATTCCACAAACAAACGGCTCCTTTAGGAGCCACCAAATAAAATAAAAGTTTTTGACCAATGCATTTAAGTATGTTACTTTTTATTGTCCCTCATAACTAGAATAAAATATAATATCTCTTCTTTCTTTCTTGGTGACCTCAAAACCTGCGGTTAAACTGAGGTAAAAATGATGTGAGAATCACGATACACATTAAGTATACATAAATGACGAGCGAAATTGACCAGGCTCGCAATGCACTGTTGGGCGATTCGGACTCGTGATCTAAACCGACCTTTACTGCGTGGTTTTGTTTATGTTTTAACTTAACAATGCAAGGTAAGACAAGTGACTTAATTTCAGTGTTTATTGAATTTTGTTCAATAAAGCCTGGCTATTTGTATGAGTTAGTCATCTGTCGGTAAACTGTTGGTGAACTGTCGGCCGACTGTTGGCTGTTTGTCGGCCGACTGTTGGTCGTCTGTCGGCCGACATGTTTTTGGGGGAGCTATTAGTCATTTTTACCCTAAATAAAACAGATAAGAGTAATTTGGAAAATTTTGATAAAAGTCAAACATTTCAGTTGTTTGCTATTACGTCCTGGAAAATTCATCACTTATATAAAATATAACAACGTGTGTTAGAATGCATGTGTCCTGTGACAGGTTTCTTGTAACTTTCGCTTGTGCTAATGAATGTTTCTCGGGCGAAAACAACCTTTAAACTCACCCTGTCTTTGAGTTTTCTTCTGTACCATATGTTTCGGGTATAGAGAAATTTAAATTGTATACTTTTAGTATCACTGATCGCGAGATGTTTTATGAAATTATGGTTGCGTTATGCGTTATGCTTACGCCGGTCGCGCCGACAGTGGAAAGAGTTATTAAAGTTATTGTCTTCACAAATCCTTCGCAAACCCTTGCAAACCCTTTACAAACCCTTTGCAAACTCTTTGCAATCCTTTACAAACCCTTTGCAAACCCTTTTCAAACCTCAGAAACCCTTCACAAACCCTTTGTAAACCCGGTTTTGGGAGGTTTGAAACCTGGTTTGACCTAAATTGCAATTTTGGATAAGACGTGTTTTCCCATGGAGGGTCACAAGTATTTAAACTAATCCATACTTCAGAACAGGACACCAAATTGGTATGTAGCAACAACTAGGTCAGTACTGAATCGATGTGAACCATCTGGAAGTTAATTTGACTGTCAACCTCACCACCCCTCTGGAATTTCCTGGGCTTTTGATACCCCCCTCCCCCTCCCCCTCCCCTCTGGAATTTCCAGTTACATCCTTGGGGGCGGGTATGGATATTTTCTGAAACAACACATTTTAGCCCAGCTTTAGAATAGCCCAAGAACGTGCCTGAAAGATTTTTTTCCTTTAGATCAAAATTAAGATGTAACAGGTCTGTTGTTCTTAATGCTGTCAATTTTTCGATCTTAGGAAAAAGTCTCTAGCTGTTAGACTGTTGTAATTGGAAGGTGTGAGATAAAATTGTTGTTGTTGTTGTTATAATTATTTAGTTATGCCGTCATTTGTTTGCTAGCTCTAGGCATAACAATGGAGTTTCTTTGGCTCCCTTTAAAAGTGTTGCAAGACCAGTAGTTTATAGTTGCTGAATGCTAGGATCACGGAGTTAATTTTTCAGTCTGTGATTTTGTGCGAGTGCAAGTCTGTGGTTAGCTTGGTTTGTGACATAATGTTTCTTCATCAGGACTAATAGAGTCTAAAATCCAAGTCTTTTTGCGACTGTCATAGTTTCCCTTTAGAATAATGGCATCTTGCAATACTGTTTTTGGCTCCTCAGAGTTAATTCTGCTTTTAAGTTGTGTGTCTCGGAGCTAGGCAGTACCTCTATTGTTAGACTATGGCTTTGCCGCATACAGTATGAAATAATTGAGTCCCAGGGGTGGGGAATTGTCTCTTTCTGTGTGCCCAGTCATGGGTAACAGAACAACAAGTGAAAAAAAGGCAAATCCCCAGGGGTGTGCCCAGGGGGGAATGGTAACAACTAGAATTGTATCATGCATAACACGCAAAATAAGCATTTAATATTCTTTGCGCACAAGGAAAAATACTTGAAAAGTGGCAAACAAGCTCCAATTTGGGTAAATGTTTCAAATTGATTGCAGTGCATTACTAAACCAGTGGACAGTGCTCTGATGGCTAATGAAACTCTGAAAAGCATTGCTATTCACCTCCAGGCATTGCTGTGGATTTTTCCCCATTTGTCAGAAATAAAGTAACTATTTTTGGCTGGCTCTCCACTGGTTTGGTAGATGTTAAGGCCCGGCCAAACAAACGCAACATTTCAGCGCGACATCTTGCAACATTGTTGGATCGTGTTTTGAAGGAGCTGGCCAAACGCGCGCAACATGTTGCAGCATGTCAGATGGTGTTGGATCAAGTTTGAAAATGGTCAAATTTAATCCAACATGTTGTAACATGTTGCAACAGGGTGGCCAAACGCGTGTAAACACGTTGCGCACAACAATGTTGCAAGATGTTGCGTTGAAATGTTGCGTTTGTTTGGCCGGGCCTTTATGGTTAAATTTTGTTTTTTGGTTGGAAAATTTTCAAACTAGTTCAATTTTTATTTTCCTTTTCCACAATCTGAGACAAAGGAAAGCATAAACCAAACTGGTTTGGAATTTTTTTCAAACCAAAGAAAAATTTGAACCACAACATATACTAAAACAATTGAAGGGCTCCCTGCAATAACATCCTCAGTGCGTTTTTGGAAAATTTTCACAGAAATCTTGGATTTTTGGCCTCCAAAGGGACTCACTTGCCAAAATTATGACTGGATCATGTACATATGACTGAAAGGATTTAATCCAGGTCAACAAATCTTCTATCTTCGAACAGAATAATTTTTTTATTTTGAAAAGATACATAGGGTGTCCTGGGAGCCATAGGGTGTCATAGGGGCCCAAAACATTTTCTCAAAGATGTGGATTTTCTTCCCCATTTTGGAGCTGTTTTAAGTACCTTAACAATAATAAATCATTAATTTGACAAAACTGTGCTTTTAAAGGCCTAAAACATACAATTTTAGTGAAAGTTACCAAAAACACACTCAGGACGTTGTTGCAGGGAGCCCTTCGATTATACACTTCTGTGTCGGAGAAGAGTGGTAGATATTTACATCACCGCTTCACACCTCCACTTCAATTAATAATATCCAAACTTGTTATGCTTGTAAGGTCTTTTAAGTTTAATGTTGCCTATCAATAATTTCAATAGTCAAGAAAAATTGAGGTACGATTTCCATATATATTGCCATACATTAATATTATTATGCACATACTCGCTATTGTTTTTCTTTAGGCATTCTATAATAATAATAATAATAAAAACTTTATTTCTGTGTCAAGATAAAATATAGCAGTTACCCACTAAGTAAGGACACCTATCTAAACTATCTAAATATTTAAACAAGCTAAATTACATTAATAAATTATAAATAACTAGGATTTTATATAAAACTCTATAACATAAAATCTTATAAAATATCAATTCAAATGTAAAAACAAACTAAGAGTATACAAACTAAGAATTAAGAATTACACAGGACACAACTTTTACAATCATTCGTAATAAGGCTAGTTAGATCTTGTTTTCTGATTAGATTCTTAAAAGCTTCTAGTTTTTTCCTTTATTGTGTTAACATAATATATAGTTTTAGAGGAGTTATTTCAACTAGTGGATACTTGTGTTAAATTTGATATATATATATATAAATATATATATATATATATATGTACATGTATATATATATATATATATATATATATATATTTGAAGCAAAATAACTGTTAGTTATTATACAACCATAATGGTATTATTCTGATCTATAATTTTCAAGGGTAAAGGTGAGGGTGTGGCAGGAGTGCCGCCAGCATCAGCAACACCAATGAAGACACCTATTATACTCACCAAGCCTACAGCAGACAGGGTAAAATAACTCTCCATGTTCCATTTAGTACCATCTAGCCACTGATTGTACTATTAATTAACTACCTGCAGCACCTTTGTCCATAATACTGTATATACAGTAGTAGTGCGTTGATATGCCTGGGAAGAGAAAGGGAACTTGCCCAAGCACACAACATAAGGGGTACTTGGAGGTGTTTACCAAGGCAGGAAAGCCATTACAAGAATGAGTAATTTATTACAATTTCTTTCCAGATTTCCAACTGGTTTGATAGCTACTTACCAGTATTTAAGGGGAGACACTAGGCACAAAAAATTGATTATTTTATTTTACTTTAAGAATTTCAATGCTTAATGACACCATTGATTTCATTGTAAGTTGATACATGACAAAGTAATGCTATTTCTTATTTAGGGACAAGAAACTCCTGTGAAACAAATTTTAATAAAACCAAGGTAAATTACCCAAATGAATATTATTATACTAACAGTAATTATAAAACAGAATAAAGAACATTTTTATAGTGAATAAACTGTGAGTCTTTAAAATGAGACCAAGTGAACTAACATATATTTGATACAAAACAGTAAAACTAGGTTGTTCAGCAAAAAGTTGATCGTTATATGGCAGAGTATGCATACTACAGTGTAGTGTGTTTTTCATACCTTTAGGTGAGAAAAAATAAAAATTGACAAGTAAAAATGTCCAACTGTATTATCACTATTTATGCAAATGTTTGCTGTATAAATAGTATATTATACTCTTTGCACCAGTGTCTTCCCCAGCATGCAGACAAAGGATTGTCAGTATAGTAAAATGGCGTACATGGCACTTGCCATTTACTTATAGAGACTTGTCTGTTAATTCCTGGGTGAATGAAAAAAAAAAACATTACTTAAGGTGGCTCAAGTTGATTATTCAGTGGCAAACAATCCCAACTTTAAATGGCTGTTACTTGACTGTCTGAGTTCAGTCAGGCAAGCTGCTTCACACTTATACTAGAGATAACACCTTTAATTTTAAAGTCTGATATTCGTGTGAAATGTAAACAGAGCCCATAGTCTCTGTATCACATGTTGTGGTTTGTTGTGTGGTTTGTCTGATATTCGTGTGAAAATATGTAAACAGAGCCCATAGTCTTTGTATCGCATGTTGTGGTTTGTCGTTAATACTTGGAGTTGTATCTGGCTGATCTAAAGGCTTCCAAACTACTGCCTCACTCATATAACAATACATGTAACTAGTCACCCTATTAAAGAGAAATAATTAGTTGTACATGTAAGGTGTAAATTTTGTGGTTCAAATTTTTCCTTGGTTTAATATATCTGAAGGGAACCAACACAAGAGGGAGTGGCCAGACCAAGTGTAGCACAGCAGGCAGTTCGCAGCAAAACACTTTTACTAGATCACCAGACAAGCCAAGGTACTGACAGGACCACAGGAGCTGTTCATGGACAGTCTCACAGCATGGGTGCAGCAACAGCAAGCACAACAACAGGTACAACGACTATGCCTACAATGAAATTGACTCTGTGTTCATGTAACGTTTATTACCAATCAATGTACAAGTTACATTGTATAAATTAGTATTTTTTTTTTTTTGCAGTCTCCAATTTCTATTTTCATGTCCTAAACCTCTCTTCAGCTTTCAAAATAAATCTAGTACATACCATATAAATTCAATTGAACAACCCTCTGTCATTTGGCGGTTTATCAGCTCCTCGCTGTTTGTAAAAGAAAAAGTCACTAAAGTTATATTTTTATCTAAAACGTACATTTATTAAGCTATTGATAATTTTATATAGTTTGTCATATTACTCTTGAAACTGGCGCTAACTTTTTTTTACAAATTTTTTCTGAAGGCGCTGGCAAAGGTTGGGAGTATGTGTACCCTTTTAAAAGACACTGGCAAAACAAAAACCAAACAAACAAACTAGCTGTGCCAAGTACAGTAAACAAACAATACAGACTGGACCTGCTTGCAGGCTTAGTTATGGTGCCAGCCATAGACAAACAAACTTTCATTTCCATAAATTTTATAAAATTATAATTGTTGATCGCTCTTTTCAGGAGCCTGTGCAAATGTTGAGGGACTTTCCACAAATATGGCATCCCTTAAGCTTAGTCTTCATGAACCTAATGCTGCTCCACAACTGGTGAAACTACTAGATGAAAACCTACAATGGAATGACACTGCTCTAGAGGTACAGCAGTCATCTAGCATTTGTAAAGACATTGTAATTACTATTCCGTGGTCTCAGCCACTGGGAAACACAGAAATCACCCCCTGGTTACAGTGTAGCTCAGTTGGAAGAGCACCACACTGCAGAGTGGGAGGTTGGGCTTTTGAATCAGTGGCTGAACCACCAACTACATTGTAGTAAGATCATACTGACTGTGCTCGGTATCTTGTTCCAGTTTAGATGATCATTTGACAGTGATGTACATATAAACCACTGACTGGCCTTGCCTTCTATACCTTCTCACATTAAATAGTAGGGGGTGTTAAAGAACACACTAGCTGTTTGAAAAGATAAGGGGTCATAGTCCCCAGTGAGTTGTACGATCCTTCCTCGAATACAGTCACCAGTCAACAGTAATTGGTGCAAGCTGCTGTAGTGTCCCTGTCAAGTCTGGCCAAGCTACATGTACATACATGTATAAATAACATGAAATACAACACAAAATCAAAATACTGACAGAGCCTTTTTGAGAATGCAACTTTTTATAAAGACCTTTTTACACCAAATGCAAATATGGCCATCCAACAATTTTTTGTTTGGACAGGTTCTCAAGAAAAGAAAAGCAATTGAATAATGATAAAGAAAAGGTCAAGATAGGTCATCGTGTGCATTTTCAAGCCATATTCTTACTTTAGGAAAAGTTATAGGCAATCAAATTTTGGGAAAAACAGGAAAGCGAGGCTAGTGAGGATAGAATGTCTTTTCTGATGCAAATGCTTAAAATTTCAGTGAGCCATAACTTTGCAACCGTTAAACCAAAAACACTCAAACTTTGCAAGATGATACACTAAGCAGCACTTGTTTATAATGTGATATCATTAATTGCTCTGAAAACTTGGTGAAACAAAAAACTGCCTAATGGCCATATTTGCATTCGTTGTATTATGATATTTTAAATTCTGAACATTTGAGGTTAATAAGAGAACTTTTTTGTTTATTTTAATGACAGCTAGTAAAAATTAATATTATTAAATGATGTTGTTTTATACAATTAATCATGATACTTTACAATGCTTTTCTTTGCGATTTAGATTCTTCTGGACCAAACAGACTTCTTAGTAGTGGGTATTGTTGGTCCTCAAGGTGTTGGTAAATCAACAGTTCTTTCTATTTTGGCTGGGGGAGGACCGTTTTCAAGGTTTGTAAAGATGTAATTATGAATTAATTTGTCAAACACACACAATGATATTTTAATTAATAAAAATATTTATGCAGACTGGCATTACTGTAAGTGGAGATTTATTTAGAGCTGAGCCTGGAGCAAAGCTTCTCAGCACAGCTTGGTTATAGCCATGGTAAATAATTGGTTTTTGTCTTCTATCAATATTGAAAATGATAATGAATTCATTTTGGTTGTGCCTTTTATACTGACTTAAAGCTAACACACTGATCAATGTAAACTTGCAGGTCTTGTTTATTCCCTGTGCAGTCTAGACAAGTGCAGGTGAGGATTAGTCATTTACTAGACAGACCTCCTTAACAGAACGTTTGGCACTTCTTGGGTGGAGGCTTGGAAATTTCCTTGGTACTTCTTCATGTTTTTGCAGGCCAGACAATTATTTTGACTGAATGGCAACCACAAATTAACCTTTACTGGAGAATTAAAGCAGAAGAAAAAAAATTTTATTAATAGTAAGCAAAGAAAATAAAGTAAACCTGTAGATTACAAAAAAAAAACACTGACCACAAGACTAAGAATTCTTCATTTTGAACTCTTGAATTGGGCATTTGTGCATGATGTCATAAAAAATGAAAAAAATCTAAACTATACATCTTACAAAGCTGTTTCTAGTTTCTAACATGGTATGTTGGTGCCAGTGTTACAATCCTTCAGAAAAAGTTTCAGGTTTTAACAATGTGTCACACAATTTGTCACGCTATTTCAGATAATTCATGAAAATAAACAAAATTGAACTAGTTGAAAGTTATTTTTGCATTATAGATGCTTACAAGATGATTTAATGGAACTTAAAGTGAATCCAATATTTTGTGATGAGATTTTGGGTGTAATTAAGACTTTGAAGTTTTGGCCACCATGTTGGTGTCCCTAAGTGGGGCACCAAGATGGCTGCTACATACATTTCTTACTAAAAATGTGTAATACTCATTCGCATATAACCCTTGAATGAAATGCTCTAATTGCGCTTCATGATTAGGCCCAGATGTGTAGTTTTAAACTCTCTGCAATTCTATAAAACTCTCTGCAATTCTATAAACAATCTGTAACTAATACAAGAAGAGTTATTACATGTATATGAACAAGTTAGAGTATCACCAATATGCGAGCCAGCGAGCCAGCAGTCATGCGAGCCTTGGTTGCGAGCCACGTTAAATGACGCCTTGGAGGTGAAAAACAAAAAGCTATGCGAGATCGGCGAAGAAGGAACAGACAAGCTATTTATTACGAGCGACGACAAAAGCACGCTAACCCTCGAATACATGACGAAATCATATAGGGTGTAACGCAACCGTAACGTGACAAATTAATAGTTTCATGATTTCCCGCAGACGAGACCCTGCTTCAATTTTTGACTTGACAGAGCAAAACGAACGGCAAGGTTTCCTCGTTGCTGCTAGCGTGAAATTCATTTACTTTCCATGATAAATCTGAGGTTTTGCAACGGCACATTTCAGTTTATAGCCACACTCGCGCGGACCACGCGGACGTTAGTAAAACTGCACGTGCTCACAACACAACACAACAGGTAAAGTATAAAAGTATAAATTTCTGATAGCACGCAGCTCTCAAAGACCTCTATTTCCATTGGCCTTGTAAAAGACAGCTGCTATTGTTTTTAGAGATAGGCGCATTCATCCATTGTTTGATGAGCCAATAAAACAACTCATTCTAAGAGCTGCGTGGAACCTTAATTTTAGCTTCAGGTGGCACCCTATTTTTTTTAACTTTGCAAAAAAAAAAATATCTCAACATGCCGAGAACGATTCGATAAAAAAAATGGGGGTCACTGAGCTCGTTTTTACTTGAGTGCTAGATTAAATCTAGAAGGGGCCATGTCACGGCGATTTTGCTGTTTGTGTTTGAAGATCTTTGAAATTGAGCATTTCCTCGATGGTGGATCGTAATGGAGTATCAAATCTCTTTTGCTGCATTGCAGCAGACTTTGCAGTCGTCTATTTGCCATCTATTTGATATGTAAATGATATGCTTTTGAATTAGAATGATCATAAATAAAACATTAAATCATTTAAAAAAATTAATGAAAATCACTCACCTTTGAACCGATAAACGCCGGTTGGAGGATGTTGAATGATAAACGCGGATTGAAGCAAGGAGATCAAAAAATTCTTTGATACACTGAAAGCACGTTCGTACGGACAGTGAACAGTGAAGAAGGGGAACAACAGGACTGGGAACGAGTATTTCGCGTGCCTCGCACGAATGCCTCGCATGACTCGCTGGCTCACAGTCATGGCTCGCATGACTCGCTGGCTCGCTGGCTCGCATATTGTGCATCCCCAACAAGTTATAGCAGCCAGGGACAAATATGCAAATTTTCACTCCTTCCTTCCTTCCTTCCTTCCTTCACTGAATCCATCTATCTGCTGTAAACCTTTTCTTGGTACATTGTAGTTCCACTGACTAGTGCATAAGGCTTAAAACTGATCTACAGATTTCAAATGATGGGAAATTGCTACTGCATAGTAAATGTGACCCTCCATAGGAAAACACGTCTTATCAGCAAAAGCGTTTTTTGGGGGGTTTGAGGTCACTTAGAAACCCTTTGGAAACCCGGTTTCGGGGGGTTTGAAACCCTTTGGAAACCCTTTGGAAACCCTTTGGAAACCCGTTGGAAACCCTTTGGAAACCCGTTGGAAACCCTTTGGAAACCCGTTGGAAACCCGTTGGAAACCCTTTGGAAACCCGTTGGAAACCCTTTGGAAACCCTTTGGAAACCCGTTGGAAACCCTTTGGAAATCCGTTCGAAACCCTTTGGAAACGCTTTGTAAAAATCTTTTTTTTTTGTAGTTCGCTTTGTAACAACTCTGCATATCTCGCTTTGCTAACACTTTAACAATCCTTGCAAATACCCTCAGGTGTTTTCGTGGCTATACATGTATGAATAGTAAACTGAAACAAAAGATTTTTCAAGCTACGCGCTTTAAATCGCCGTGCGAACGCCGTCGCTACAGCATTGTTTAACAAGACGCTGTGGAAGCGTATACTTGGGCGTCGTTGTATTAGGCATATTGGAGAATAATTGTCTTGGGAATCTGCATGCACGTTATTTCACGGTTTGATGATAGGGAGTATTCGGATAGTGTGAGCAGTCTAACAAAGAAGCGCGTTAACCGTCAAAACAAGAAGACACAGTACACTTTAATAGCGTGCGAGATCGCACGTAAATTATTAAAGTAGCGTGTCAACTGTGTCAAAAGACGAGTACATGCTGAAAAATACAAATCGATGCCTACTTTGTACTTACCGTTGAAAAAAAGGCCGTATGTCAGAGTTTCCCGATGGTTGTTATTGGTTTTAGTTAAATCTTGTAACTAGCTGGTCTGTGTTTCTGACACTTTTGAAGTGAATGCAAATGTAGCCGCAAAGTGGCCTTTCGAAGCCATGATGTAATTGCCTGGTCCGGACCCGAGATCAAAACAACTTTTCCAATTGGAAGTTTTGCTGGAAGTATTCCCGCCGTTATTATAATAAAGTTTGAATGAAACTTATAACTTTAATCAAAGTTAACGACAGAAGTGATAATTTAGGAGGAGAGAAACAAATTTAGCCCTTTGAAACATATTTTTGCAGTTGAGGTAAAAATGTTGCAATTTGCATAATGTGAAAGTAATTTGAAACCTTTCCAGTAACGCATAACGCAGCTGTTTCATAAAACATCTCGCAATCAGTCACACGAAAATATATCCAGTTTTTATTCCTCTGTATCCGAAACACAGAAAAGAATATTAAATGAAAAAGTGATCGCTTTAAGGTTATTTTCGCCCGAGAAACATTCACTAGCGGAAGCAAAACTCGCAAGTAACGTCTCGCAAGACAACGCGTGCATTGTTTACATCTTCTCTCGGCGGTGAATTTTTGCACTCAAAGTTTCAGTTGGCTGTTCTGTTCCTTCAACTTCACGAAATAAAAATTAATGAAAGGCAAACAACCGAAAGAAGTGAAATTAATTGGGATTCCTACCACGCTTATATTTCTTCCTTCGCTGTCCCCTGTTCACTTCTTATTAAATAAGCGCTAGGTATGTATTCGTCTAAATTATCTTCTTCATGTTCGTTTGAACATGTTTTAGCGGGTTTCCGTCATGAAGGTATCGTAGAATTAATAGCGAGTGTCAAATACCTTCGCAGTGTCTTCTTGAGTAATTTCTTTACGCATATTGAATATGAAACTGTTAGATGCAACAGAGAAAACACGACTCGCACTTTGTGACGTTCGCCTCGCATCAACAAACAACAGGTGTACTCCACCGCGGTTAAACGAGAGAAATTTACAAAAGTTAACCAAAGTACTTCAAAGTTAAGGTTGTCATTTTCACTGTTTATTAAAAGTTTCATATATTGACAATACACTTTCAACTCACTAAACGTTTTGAAAGTTTACTAAAAAAAGTTCTAAGCGTTTGAAAACTATGAACCGCAGAACTGTTGGCGCCATTTGCCAACACAATTGTGCTCCGGCACGAAGCGTTTTGATCAGTTTTCAACGATGGAAATTGAGCCGGAAAGATGAAAAGATAGTTACATAAACTAATTATTTTATACATCCTTGCCCACGTTTCCACTTAATACTAAATGAATCCCACCAAATAAAACGAAAAACGCCTCGGACGTGTGACCGCGGTGAAGGTTTGAACAATCCCGCCATCCCCAGAGTTGCGCAATACTGCACATTTGTCGACGACCAAACTGCATTTTAATACTTGGTCGCTCCGCCCAAGTAATTAACATCCTTTCCGCAGGTTCGAATTTCGGCGTTGGTTCTTAAATTTTTCGTCTTTTAAAATTAATTCATTTGAATGGTTTTGCTTTCTGTGAAAACACTTGCGCCATCGATGCATTTGATTATGTTACAAACGTAAACAAACCAAAACCGCGACAGTGTTCGCTACCTGTTCGATTGTGTTCAGAATGTAAATAAACCAAAATCACGGCAGCGAGACTGTTTCATGTTTCGACACGCGTGTTAAACATAAACCCGTGTCTCAGAATAATTTGTTGTGTATTGCTTTTTTTATCATTCTGCTTTCGACAGTTTTCCTAAAGTTTTTCAATTGAAATTGAGGCAGGCCGGTTCATTTGTGGGATTAAAACTTGTGAAATTTCTCAAATGTATTCAGTTTCACCGCAACAGTATTACAAAAGATACGGACTTGAAAAGAAAACTTTGCGAAAAGGTCAAACATCAAAGGCTGTTAAAAAATATCGCTGCAATCAAAATCACAACGTTTTTATTCGAATCAGTTTGCAAGCAGCTATTTATGAACGTTGTATCTCGGTTCAGAATCGAACCACTTTTGTCGAACCCCGGGTGTCGAACATGGCGTGGTGTGTTTAGGTTTATACAGTCATGCATACCTACCAGAGAAAACGGAGCACACCAGTCCTGGGATTATTATCTTCAGATTATTATTAAATTTCGCAACTAAGAATGTAGCTGATACATTTTTTCTTTAAGCTAGCAATTTTAATTTAGGATATAAACATCAAATAGCGTGCTAAAAAATATTTTTCGGCCCACAAATTCATTCTGAAACTTGATGCGTTCACGCTCACCCGGCCGTGAATTTTTCGATTTTGCGTGAGTTGTAAACGGCGCGTGATTTTGACGAACTGTAGTTTATGATTATTACATTTTTTGGCTTGGATTCCAACTAGGGGCAATTTGTTTAGAAGTTTTCATTATAAAACATAAGGTATGCGCGGCGAAGGCGGGCCAGTTCATTTCATTGACTATTCCAGTTTACTGTAATGGTAAACAAAAGATACGGAGTTGAAAAGAAAACATTGTGAAAAGGTCAAAAATCAGACTGTAAAAAATATTGCTGCAATCAAAATCACGATTTTATTCGAACCAATTTGCAAGCAGCTATTTATAAACGTTGTATCTTGGTTCAGAATCAAACCACTTTTGTCGAACACGGCAGTGTGTTTAATAGGTTACAGTCACGCATTACCAGGGAAAACGGATTACACCAGTCCTGGGATTATTATCTACGGATTATCATTAAATTTCGCAACTAAGAATGTAGCTGATGCATTTTTCTTTAAGCTAGCAATTTTATATTGGAGTATAAACATCAAACTAGCGTGCTAAAAATATTTTTCGGCCCACAAATTAATTCTGAAACTTGATGCGTTCGCGCTCATCCGGCCGTGAACTTTTCGATTTTGCGTGAGTTTGTAAACGGCGGGTTTAGAAACAGTTTTTAACATATTTCGACGAACTGTAGGTTATGATTGTTACATTTTTTGGCTTGGATTCCCACTAGGGGCAATTTGTTTAGAAGTTTTCATTATAAACCATCAGGTACGCGCGGCGGAGTCGCGCCAGTTCATTTCATTGACTATTCCGGTTTACTGTAATAGTTGTAAACAAAAGATACGGAGTTGAAAAGAAAACTGTGAAAAGGTCAAAAATCAGACTGTAAAAAATATTGCTGCAATCAAAATCACGATTTTATTCGAACCAATTTGCAAGCAGCTATTTATTAACGTTGTATCTTGGTTCAGAATCAAACCACTTTTGTCGAACACGGCAGTGTGTTTAATAGGTTACAGTCACGCATTACCAGGGAAAACGGATTACACCAGTCCTGGGATTATTATCTACGGGTTATCATTAAATTTTGCAACTGAGAATGTAGCTGATGCATTTTTCTTTAAGCTAGCAATTTTAATTTAGAGTATAAACATCAAAATAGCGTGCTAAAAATATTTTTCGGCCCACAAAT